>CM076572.1:389356186-389712535 GCA_034641835.2 Pinus albicaulis | reverse complement strand
TTGATACAAATAGCTGAACGTGAGAATTGACTTAGTTATTACAAAGCATTCATCCCTTATGCAAGTCCCAACTTTATTGCACCAAAGCATGTACTTGCAAGTCAACGTAGCAAATATTGGACAAGATAGGTCAACATAATATGGACTAATTCTATCACTATATTTTGAAAATTTGGTGGTTACACCACTTTTTGTCATAAGACAAAGTATTCATTTCAATGACGAATAAATGTATTCTATGATGATTGCTAACAACCAATCATTGTTCTATGGAAATTAACAATGGTGGTGTATACAACAACAACATTTGGATCATCTAAAGTCGTATCTATACAACCTGGTACCACATCTAGATTTAAAGTATTGACTATTTGTTTTTTTCTTTGCTTTCCTTCGTGTTGATCTTTGACAACTGCTTATTATTTTTTGCATATTAACAAATATAATGCATACAAAAACAACATTTGCACCATTTGAAGCTGCAGCTAAACCACTTCTTACCAGGTATACATGCAAAGTATCCAACACTTGTTTTCTCCGTTGCTTTGTTTGTACAGTCTATTTTGATATTAGCGGTGTCTTCCTCTCCTATTAGTTGTTGTAGCATCTTTGAAAGTTGCATGTCACTACATTCCATCATTCCAAATTTATATATTCCATTCAATGCAGCAAGTGGCACCTAACTTTGTTAAAACATCAAGAAAAAAACAACAAATTAACTATCCAAAGGTATCAACTGACTGAAGAATAAGAGCAATACCAGAAGTTGAGACATAGTAACTTGTGCGGGATAATGTGAATAATAGATGACATAGAAAAATCTTGATTTATACTATATGAAATTTTTAAGATCCTATAATAATAACTTAGGGCATGGGACTAAGACTACCACCACCATAGGTCGATAGCAATAAGACTAATGTGACTATTTGGGTAGCTACTCTAATTTGCTATAAATCTCTAGACTATAGTGTAACAAGTACTATTCTCAGTAAGCTATAACTACATAACCTATAAACTACCCTTGCCTTTGCATCTGTTCTATTTGCTACTTCTGTTTTGACTACTCCTAGTGTTGCTTTTACTGGATCAATTAAACTGATGACTCTTGTTAGGTGTCTTGTATTCTGGAAGCAATTGTTTAAATATTAATTTTGACTAACTTTCAACTGAGGTGCTTGCATTTTCTTGCCTCCATAATATGCACAAGATGCAATAATTTCTTGGAGGATACCAATGACCACAAAATAGCTTGAACTTTAATTTATTTCATAGAGTTTTGTTTTTGGGGCTGTCTTAACTACCCTTGGCTTTGCATTTGTTCTATTAGCTACTTTTATTTTCACTGTTCCATTTTTTATCTCCAGTTTTTTGTGTTCCAACTGCTTTCTAAAATGGTGAACAATGCAAAGGTTTTATGTCAAAGGTTTTAATATGTTTTATATGCACGACAATTTTTTTATAAAGTACTTTGTTATAAGAGCTAATGTTAAAACATTTCAATGTTTTTAATATGAGCCTTCATTTTGGGTGGGTCCGAAAGGGTGTATTGCTTTAGTTTTATTTTTAGTGTAATATTTGCTGGCACATATAAAAGGCCCGAGAGTCTTTGTAACAGTGTCATGTTTTTATTTTAAAAAAGAGAGCAGAGTGCGAAATAGAATAGGTTTACATAGTAGTATTATTATTTTTTAAACTGAGAGACACAGAATCAAATTTTGTGGATTGCGTCTTGCAGCAGTCACTATTTTGTAAAACCCTTTGTGAGTAGGAAGTTCAACACTAAATTCAGACGATATTTCAAGAATGAGACTAAACACCTAAAGATTAGGAACTGGAAAACTATGAACCTTATCACAGATTGTAGGTGCAAGAAATGGGACTGTAGCGATCACTCGGGAATTACTTCAAGAGCATGATCATATGTCGAATTTGGAGAACCTCAATCAAAACTTTTATGACAAAATCGAAAGCTTAAGAGAATGGGACTGTAGCAATCACTCGGGAATTACTTCAAGAGCATGATCATATATCGAATTTGGAGAACCACAATAAAAAATTTTCTGAAAAAATCGAAAGCTTAAGAGAACAAAAGATTATTTTGTCAGAAAATGTCACTCAAACTCGTCTTCCTAGCAGTATTGTATTGTCCAGGTTAGTTAAAATTGCAAAAAAAAAAAAAAGGCCAAATAATGCAGAGCCAATGCATTTTGACAGCCAGATAAATGGTACAGAATCCAATCAGGCAAGGATTTATAGGATGACAAAATTTATTCTATATCAAATTATATATATATATTTTAATTTTCAATCAAATAATAATATAATGCGATGGAAACAAACTTCAAAACATACACTCTTTGAGATATATTTTTTTGTTGAAAAGTAAAATTACGATGTAATGTTTGTTGAAAATGGAAACAAACTTCAAAACATACAGTCTGTTAGATGTAATTTTTGTTGAAAAGTAAAATTACGACGTAATCTTGAAGGTTTTAGGAAAAATTAAAATTACAACGAAGTAATTTTTAATTAAATAATAATTTTAAAAAAAAATTAAAATTACGAAAAAGTATTTTATCTTTTTGAAAATTAAAATTATGGAAAAAACATTTTAAGGCAAACAAGAACATAGTTTTTGATCTGCTAATACCGAAGCTACAAATGAAGTGGAATTTTATTCAGAAAACGATGATGATAATAATCTACATTTTTTAATGAACGAAGGCTTTAGTAAACAAAGTCGTTCCAAGGGAAATGACTTTGAATCCTCGGAGGCTGATACAAATGGTATTCTCATGCTAGAGACCTAACAAAATTTTGTTTTCTATGTTTTCTCTGTATGATATAATCTTGAGAAGTACTTGTAGGAACTTTGTAAATTTGTTAAAAAGAAACGAGAATTGTAGGACGCACCAACTTTATCAAATTCGAATGGAATTGAAATCATCAATGTTCCATCGGCTATCATTTAAAAACATAGTCCATAATATGTAAATTGCAGGTAGAATATCATCCACTTTGCACTCAGAATCAAAGCAATAAAGTGAATTTAATATGTGTAATTACGTGAAAGAGTAAGAGAAATTATGCTTAGCAAACCTTGCAACCGGAGGCGCACAGTTCCAGCCTGACTTGCGAAAGCTTGCTTGCAGAGTGTCGAGTCGCACGATAAATCTACTTGCAGATGTGTTGAGCAGAATACAAAGATTTCGACGGTCAAGAACAGAAAATCTAAAAGCGGAAATAAAATTCACAGAGCTTCAAGCAAAATAACAACTGCAAAGTAGAAACTGGTACAACTGCTATAATTTTATGCTATTTAATTTTGAATTAATGGTTGTTGATATCAAGAGATCTACATGGGATGTCTGTGACATCACTAGATCCTCCAACTCAAATCTGCACTTGCATAATGAATATCATAAATTACATATTCGATGCAGAAAACCTTATTGTTAATAATGATTCTACGTATAATTAATAACATTGAAATTTGAGTTTTATTTTTTCATGATGGTTTTCACACCAGAATAGGTGGACAGCTGTGAGCGTTTGTACAATCAAGAAATGACCGATGATAAATGTAGATTCGACATGGATTTACTTTAATGTAATCCTCGAAGCGAGAAAAGATAAATCTGTAATTTGTGTTCTTTAATAAATTATTTAATGATGTGGATACAATGGTTCTTAAAAATATTTTCAACCCAGTAGAAAAATATATTAATAACCAATTTATAATTTAATGAAAAGTAAACAACTCCACATACCAAAATTCAATGATTTGGAGCGGCAAGTCAAAACTATGTGGATAACATTACAAATTGATGAAAACTGAAACAACTCCACAAAGCGAAATTCTATTGAGTTCATATTCTATATCATTTAACTCTCTTTAAATAAATTGAAATATTTATTCTACCCCATTTAATTCCCTGTAATAAGATTCAATGCCTACATAGTGACGTAACTGGAGGAATATATTGCTAATGAATAAGTTGTATGGGGTCTGACCCTTATTGCCATGCTTGGGATCAGTCAACCAAATCTTTTCATGTAGCAGCTTGTAGATTTGATATGGATTTACTTTAATGTAATCCTCGAATCAGACAAAGATAAATCTGTAATTTATGTTTTTTAATAAATTATTTAATGACTTGGATCCAATGGTTTTTAAAAGCATTTTCAATCATATTTGATAGGAAAGTCAAAAATATATTAATGACTATTTATAATTTAATGAAGACTAAACAATGCCCCCAGCCTAATTTCCTTTTTAAGCTTAATTTGTGTTTTAACAATGGTGTGAAACAAGTTAAATATTAATTACATTTAACCAATACTAATTACATAATAACAATACAAAATAAATTAGTAATTAAATTAAACTAAGTTGCAAGAACTAAAAATAAAATTGAATATTTATTTAAAAATATATATATATAGTATAGGAGATGTATAAATATTATGCAAATTAAATTTATAAGAACTTCATCATACCTAAATATTATACAAAAAATTATTGATAATAATAATTTAAGTGGAAACTTATTTTAAAAAATAATTTATTATATTTATTTATCATAATTCACTAAATTTACATTAATAAAAATTATATAAATTAAGAGTATTTTGCAATTGCAGTTCAATATTTAATAGTATAAAATAATAAATAAACATAATAATATAAAATAATAAATAAACAAACTATTAGCACAAATAATTTAAAGATAAGTGGCAAATTGAACAAAATAAATATCTACTATATATATATTTATTAAGTATTAAATTATAATTAACGTAAATAATTTTATTTATTTATTATTATTTATTTATTTATTTTTATTTTTTAACTATAATATGCTTATAATTAGTTAATCTATGGCTAGTAAGGATGCATCGAAGGAGCACCGTAGGTTGACCTAGGCCGCCGCTCGACCTCTGCTTCTGCAGCCTTTGGCTCGGCCTCCCTTGGCTGGCCTCCCTTCGTGGGCTGCGGTCTCCTCCTGATGCGTCCCGGAGCTCCTTGGCGTGGCCTTTTGCGTTTTGGTGGCACGGCTCTCTGCGCTTTCTGCATTTTGGTGGGCGTACTGTTCTTGCTCGTGACTTCGTGGAGGCGTTCTCCTTTCGGCGATGGTCTGATGTGGTGAGGGTTTGCTTGCGGGCTTCTGTCACTATGGATCCGCCTCCTCCGCCCCCCTCCTCCGATGCCGCTGCCTTTCTCAAACTATTGGAATCCCTGCCGAAGAAGAAAGTCTCTGAGACGGCAAAGTTTGTGAAACGTGTGGAGGATATTCCTGAGATATCTCTCCCCCCCGAAGGCCCGATCAAGGTCGCTCTTTCCTTGGTAGAGAGGGCCTTGGTTGGTCAGTTCACTGGCCTCTGGCCCTCCCCCAAGACGACAGAAAGTTGGGTCGCACGAAATTGGGCACCTCTGATCAAAGATAGAGTCACCTCGTACTTCCTTGGAAAGGGCTTCTTTCTATTTGAATTCTCGGACAAAGATGACAAGGATCTAATATTCCGGAACGGCCCCTACTTCATGGGTCCTCAGGGGCTGTATCTGAACAAATGGATGCCCGATTTTGACCCTGCAGTTGGCGTGCCCACGGCTGTTCCCGTGTGGGTTAGGCTTCCCAACTTGCCTGTGCATTGCTGGAATGGGGAATCGTTAAAACACATTGGAAACACCTTAGGCAAGTACATTGATCGAGCAAGTAACAAAGATCAATACGATTGTGCGAGAATCTGTGTTGAAGTCGATTTGGAGATAGGTTTGCCTGAGGCTGTGAAGATCAGGGTTGGAAGCTGGACTCATCTGCAAAAGCTGGATTATGAGCAACTACCATTCAAGTGTCGGAAATGCCATGTTTATGGCCACTTTTCCCGAAGCTGCCCAAAAAATCGTGAAGCGGAGAAAGGTAAGGATGAAGGATGGACTCAGGTCAAAAGAACTAAAACTGCTCATAGAGCCTCTCGTACTGAAATTCCTAATGGAAAGGGCTCTCAGGCCGCCCCTAGAATCCAAACTCCAATCATGGAAGAACAAGGTAACAGATTTGTACAGTTAAACTCTGTCATAGAAGGCTCTCAAGAACCGGAGAAGCAGAAGGAAGATTCGATACCCATAGAGCCCCCCTCGGGACCAAAGCATGGTGATAGCATTGAAGACAGATCAAAAGAAGTCCTCATAGAAGAAACAGAGGAAGGGCAAGATTCTGATGACTCAGAAGAAGAAGGCGAAATAGAGATCTCTCAAACTTCAGCCAGAAGATTGTTAAGAGGTCGAAAAACTGCTCGGGAAAAAAGAGAGCAAGAGACATACAAGGATAAACTTCAGGGAAGTCAGCCTACCCTCGAGAAACTCCTGGCTAACACTCCGAAGAAGAACAGAAATCAGCCTCAGAGCTCTAGAGGAGCTCAACACTCAAAAAGTAAGTGATGAAGATCATCTCCTGGAACTGTAGGGGGTTGGGAAGTAGATCAAAAGAAGAAGCCTTAAGAAGTTTGAAACGAAATGAATCCCCAGATCTACTTCTTATCCAGGAGACTAAAATGGAGGATACTTCCTTTCTCCAGATCGGCAAAAAACTGTGGAAGAATAGCGTAGGTCAAGCTGTCTCAGCTCGTGGTGCTTCAGGCGGCCTGGGCACAATCTGGGATGCCTCTAAATTCACAATGATCAAGGAAGCTAACAGCATGCACTGGACGTTCACAAAGCTCCGCCACATAGAATCTGAATTGACTCTTTCCCTCCTTAACGTGTATGCTCCTGTCAGCGTAGGGGAGAAAAAAATCTGCTGGGATACTATTAGAAGTCTGTCTGAGTCCGAAGTGCTGGAGAATATCATAATTGCAGGCGATCTCAATCTTACTTTATCCTCGTCAGATAAACGTGGTGGAAGTATTGTTCGAGACCCTGCGCGAGAATGGGTTGAAGAGCTGATATACGATTGGGATCTGATTGATGTTAAGCCTCTGTTCGGGAAGTACACTTGGACAAACAAAAGAATCAGCCCGGGTCACATCGCTGCAAGGTTAAACAGATTCCTTGTCCATAGTTCTTTTCTTCTTCATGGTTTTGAGACTAGAATGCATATCATTCCTTGTAGTATTTCTGATCATCGCCCTATCAAACTTGAGATGGTGGCGCCCTTGAATCATGGACCCATTCCCTTTAAATTCAGTTCTCAATGGCTCAAGGAGCAGTCATTCTTGCCTCTGATTAAAGAGTGCTGGAAGACCCCAGTCAATGGCTCTCCCTTTTTTGTTTGGGCGGAGAAGCTAAGGAGAGTCAAAACAGCGTTAAAAGCCTGGGTTAGATCCTTACCCAATCCGGCTGTGGAAAGGAAAGAGATTCAGGAACGGTTGGACAAGCACCAACTGGAATCAGAAAATGTTGAGATCACTAAAGTTAGGCTCGATGAAGAGGCCTCACTCCAGCAATCGTTTCTTAAGTCTAGCTTGGCAGAGGAAGATCACTGGAGATTGAAATCCCGCAGTCTCTGGCTCAAGGCGGGAGATAGGAATACTTCATTCTTTCATAAGCAAGCTCAGGCCCGAATCTGCCGCAACTCCA
Organism: Pinus albicaulis; assembly: GCA_034641835.2. NCBI lineage: Eukaryota > Viridiplantae > Streptophyta > Pinopsida > Pinales > Pinaceae > Pinus > Pinus albicaulis. The sequence continues at coordinate 389,704,953 of CM076572.1, read as the reverse complement.
TCTCTGAAATAACTGTTGAGACCATTACGCATCGAGATATCCATAGTATCAAAACCGCGGCCTTCACTCATTTCAAAAACCTCTATAAAGAAGTGGAGGTCTTGGAACAGGACTCTGTTCTTGTGAACGAGGTTCCCTCACTGATATCCGACAGCCATAACCACTTCCTGGAAGCTGAGATTACCAATAATGAAATAAAGAGAGCTCTCTTTGCTATGGATCCGGATAAGGCCCCGGGGCCCGATGGGTTTACCGCCAGCTTCTTGCAATTCTGCTGGTCAATTGTGGAGAAGGATCTATGTAAAATGATTCGGAAATCCCAAGGGTGCCAGAAAATTGGGGGTAGTACAAATTCAGCCTTTTTGGCTCTTATTCCCAAGGAGAAAGGCGCAAACTCCTTCAGTAGATTTTGACCTATTTCTCTATGCAACATCGGATATAAGCTGATCACGAAAGTTATTGCCAACAGACTTAAAACCATCCTTCCTGGTATCATCCCTGAGAATCAAGGAGGCTTTATTCAGGGAAGACAGCTCGTGGATAACTTCATCTTGGTCCAAGAGGCGATCCACTCTAGTGTGGTCCGCAAAGAGAAAGGTATGGCTGTCAAGCTAGATCTGGAGAGCGCCTTCGACAGAGTGAGACAGATTTCTGCTGAATGTTCTGAAAAAATTTGGGTTTGGACCTAAATTCATTAATTGGATCAAGGCCTGTATCAGCGAGCCTTGGATTGCCCCTCTGGTGAATGGCAGGGCCACTGAATTTTTCAAAGCTTCTCGTGGGTTGAGACAAGGGTGTCCTTTATCCCCTCTGCTCTTTGTTCTCCAATCTTCTGTCCTCAGTTTCCTTTTGAACAAAAAATTACAGGATCAAGACCTCATGGGTCTGAGCATAGCTAGAGAAGTTAAGAATATAAACCATGCTTTGTTCGCGGATGATTCCCTTTTTCTGGGTGCTGCCTCAGTGCCTTCAGCTAAAGGATTTAAGGATGTGATTGATGATTATTGCCACGAATCTGGAAGCAGTCTCAACAAAGGTAAATGCCAAATCTATTGCTGGCACACCCCTGCATCCACACTTCAAGCCATTTCCAGCTGCTTTGGCTTTGCTGCCTCCTCTTCCTGGTCGTCCTTCAAGTGTTTGGGTCTCCCAGTTTTCCAAAAAAATGCTGCTAGCAGAGATTGGTTACCCCTTCTGGATAAGTTTAAAGCTAAGATTCTTTCCTGGGGTTTCAATTGGCTAAACCTGGTGTTAGAGTCAGCCTTTGCAGCTTTCCTCCAGTGATCAAACATGCTCTTACAAAGTGATTTTAAGGTGTCAAGGTCAAATTTTGTCATTTCAATGAGTCTTCAAGCAAAATTTGGTCACTAGGCATTAGGTCTAGGGGTTGTTTTTACTCCTGTCAAAGTTGTCCAAATGTCGGTTCATGTCACCATTCAGCTGAGTGTACCATCATTCAGAGGGTTTTCATCATCATGTAAGGTTCCAAAGAGTCATTTTACACCTTGTTCATGCTTCAGTTGTGCCTAGGTAAGGTCCATTTCCCTCACCTAGGGTTTTGGAGGTAATTTCTCTTGGATGGTCAAATCATTAGAAAAACTTGTATCCTGATGTTCATACACCTTCCCCTATCATTAATATACCTTATTAAACACTTCCCATCACTGAGATCCCCCAAATTCCTCATTTTTGCACAAACCCTAGTTTCTTGCCACAACTTGGCAATTTTCTAGGCTAGGCCTGTGTTTTGCCTTTTGGACCCCTTCCCCTCACTCAATCTCTGAGATTCCACTTTCCCCTACTTCCTAACATCCCTCCCTACTTCCCAAAATTTCCCAGAATTTAGAAGCCCCTTATCCCCTTCATTTCGCTTCATTTCGACAAAATCCCTTGTTTCACACATCGGGATAAGTTTCACTCAAAAGATGTTTCAGAGCAATCAAAGATGAATTTTGGAAAAATGAGAGAGGATTTTGTCCAAAACATCCCAATTAAGAAAAAAATCTTTCACTTTTTACACAGGTATCATGGTTTTAGAGAAATGTCAAAAATACCGTTGCCTCAGGAGAATTGAATGCACCCCTGAAGTGACCTTGGGAAAATCAAAATTTCTCCTAGCATGGTTGGCTAAATGACTTGCTTGATGAGTCAAAGGATAACTAGACACAAATATCTTTCCAATGAGCTATCATGAGCTCAATTTGGAGTTGAGGAAGACCTTCAAAAGTTGACTTCAACAGCGCTCTGCCTTGAGGCAGCCTCATTCTGCTCATTTTGACAAGTTTTGGGAGATTTAATTTTTGACAGGGTAAATGAAATCCAAATTGCAAAATTATACTTGTGTTGGAAAGTAGACTCCAAGAGCTTTCCAACGAGCTATCACACGCCTTATTTGGACACCGGGAAGGCCTCCAAAATCTTCCTACAAAATGCACTATGTGGCTACTCATAGAAAAGTGCGCGCTACCCACTTAACCTCCTCAGCCTGTGTAAAATAACAAGGGCGCTACCCACATAGCAACAGAGCCCAGAAATTTGTGTTTTGCACCCATTTTTGATTCAAATCGACTCCAACAACTTGCAAACAGGTTTTTATCATTGCTCAGTAGATTTTTATCATGCTTGTGATGTTATTGATGTTGGGAAAGAGGCCATGTTTGGAGAAGAATGTATAAACCCTACATTCACATGCAAATTAATTCCTCAAGGGTTTTTGGAAATATATGGACAATTTTATGAAAAGTTTGAAACTCTTGAATGGTAAAAATGCTAATGTCATAGCACGTTGTGTATATCATCCTCACACCCTCAGTTATCATTTTATCACTGCTGTCATGCCCTTTCATGTTTTTGCACAGTTTCATGTTGAATAGTATATAGCCTCCATCACCATATCACTGCTGCCATCACCATAATATTGCCACTGTCATGGTCATTTGTATCACTATGGTTATTGTCATGATGTCCCTATTCTCCAGTTCATAAAACACAGTCCCATACTTGTTGCCCCTTTGAAAAATTTTGGCCATCATTATAAAATTGTACCATGCATCTGCATTTGGTTTTCATTTGTCAAACTCACTTATGATCGAAACAGTGATAGTTTTTATGCCATTAAAACAGAGTCATCCTCATTATGATTTTGTTTTCCTGTGATGCTTGGGTACATGGGTGATATCTATTGGGTTTTGAACATACATTAAAACTTTGCTTTCACTGCACCTATATCAACACACATATTGCAGACAACTTGTTTTCAAAACCATGTCAGAGACGGATTCAGTTTATGAGCAAGGATATGAGCAGGAAAATGACTCAATCATTGAGGTTGATGTACTGAGATGGAGCATAGCAGTGCACCAGTAGTGGTAACATATCAGAGAGGCCACAGAGCTTTGTTTGCAGCATCACGATGAGTACTATCTCCACCCGGGGTGGAAGGGGTCTCGTTGACTTCATCAGCAGCATGAGTACTATCTCCACATGGCGTGGAAGGGGTCTCACCTTCTTCATCAGCGTAGGTACATTCACAGGATCATGATAGAAACAAAGACATGTTCCGTCATATGAAAAATCATTATTGGGCTCGCATGCATGTCTGCAAAGCGAGAATGAAGATTCTGAAGAGGAGGTTGAGCGAAGCACTAAAACGGCGGAAAAGGCCTGATCCACTCCGGATTTTGGCCGAGGCTTCGTTGGCTGGGCATGATACATGATGGAGGGTCTTTGCTCCGAATTTGAGCAAATTCGGAGAAATTTTTGTCATTTTGAAATATTTTGGTCCAAACGAGTTTTTATCCACATGGGTGACGCGCCCATATACTTTTTTTCGGGACATGGAAATATTTGCATTTTGGATTTATCATGGAAAGTTATGCATCCTCGGGCATTGAGAAACATTTCATCGATTCGGATGGTCAAAAGCTCAAAAAACATGAAAACCACCTTCTGCACCCAGCGAAGTAATTCTAGGAGAATGAAGTTGGTAATAATGAGCTCCAATTGCGAGACATGTGCTCCGGTTGGATAGCCAACATCCAGGGGCTTTCCAACGAGCTATATGAAGCTCAAAGATTTGGATGCGAAAGTGCCTCAAAATAAGTGAAAAGGTCTGTACCCACTCGGTTCGGAGTGCGCTACCCATAAATTTTGGCTGAATTTTCAACTTCCAGCTCAGAATTTCGGCCAATTCGGACCAGTTTTGCTTGTGGATGAAATTTTTGGGTTTTCATGATGTAAATTGATGGTTGACATGTAACTTTGGCTCATTTTTACCTATTATAGAAGATTCACTCTCAAAAAGTGAAAATCATGTAAATGAATCAGTTTCCACTCTTTTAGAGGCAAGTTGTTAGCTGCCTAGATTTTAGCTCCTTGATTAGAATTTGTTGGAACTGACCCCTGAAGGAGGAATTCGACCCCTAGAGGTGTGGGAAGGGGTTAGGATGATCTATATGATGTAATTTCTCAATCATTTTCAGAGGTTGGAGAGGTTGGACTCTTGGGAAACTTTGGCACACATTGTACATATTTTTCATATTTTGGCTAAGGAAAGATCAGAGGTTTTGCAGCACCTGTTGGTATTCTTGTGGCTTTCTGTTCTTAATGGTGTTTTCTCTCAGTTTATTGTAAGTTCCTTCATGTTTGATGTATGCCATTTCTCACTTATTCTTCTTAAATTAAATGAATGAGTAGATGAGGTTGAATCCATTGTTCACAGTGCTCTACCTTTGAATTCATTTAATTTTACATGTTTTCGCCTGTTTGAGAAGGATCCATGTTTATCCTTGCCATTTTCAGCTCCCTTTCGTTCTAATCTATCCATATATCCAATCAAAAGCATTAAGACTATTGCCTACCTCGCCCCAACTCGAAATCTGCAAATATCTGACCTTATCCCCGGACCCAAAATTGTTTTTTCCCATTTCTCCAACAAAAACCCAAAAAACAAAATCAAACATTCCTATCTCTTTACTAGCCTAAAATCCATATTCATTGTTCATTATAAGTCATCTCAGCCCCTCTGAAAACCTTTTGCCGAGATAGACCCGGAGAGAGCCCTCTCCTGTCCTCGTAGGGCTAGCTACGAGGCTGAGCGTGGTTTGATGTAGCCTTGAGTTTTACCTTATTTCAGCCTAAGGTAGATTTGAGCGCTAACATAGTGGCGACCATACTGGGGAAGAAACTGGTTTGCTTGTTAGTGTTATTTGATTTATAGCTACAGACGGAGTCTGAAGCAACGCCAGGTAGCCTTCGAACTGCTCTTGCTCTGCGAGTGCATAGTAGATAAACGCTGCTTCAGTCGATCTCCGGTCTAGCTTGTAATCGTAACACTTAACTTATAAATTGCCCCAGTACATGTATCGAGTTCAGATCTGATGGTTGATGGTGGACAACGATCAGACATAAGAAGGCTGAAATCATTCACCTGGTGACTCCAATTCAAAGTCTGGAGGACTGACTCTTTCTCTGATAAAATGGAAGGATCTTACACAAAGTTCAGGTATCTAAAGTGGAATGGTATTCAGGATCTAATCTGCTTTCTTGTAAACTATTTCTTTGATGTTCTTGAAGCTGTCCTGAAAGTTTTTCAGAATTTGTTGTATGAGAAAGGTGATCAAAATCTTCACTCGACCCATTCAAAAAGTGTGAATACTGAGTTTCCCTTTGATCCTGGCCTCCTTACTTTTCCCACATCTTATGATGACTCTCTTCAGAGTGATGAGCCTAAAGAAAACAAAACTGATCCCACAGCTCTTGTACATGCCCCTACACCTTGTAAAATTCCAGATCGGTACAAACCTCTTGTTTTACCTTCTGTTCTTCATGCTTTTCCTACAAATTATGACCTATATCTACCAAGATTTGACGGTGAATGTAAGAATGTCAACGCCGAGCAACATGTGCAGAATGTTGAGACTTTTCTAGATCTTTTTGAAGTTGATGAAGGAGATGTTAGTATCAGACTTTTTTCTCTTTCTTTGCAAGGCCAAGTGAAGAGTTGGTTTAAAGCCTTGCCTGATGCGAGCATCTCAGATTTCCAGCAGTTTGTCAAAGTTTTCCTTGACAAGTGGATGATCGGACAGAACTTTTTGTTGATTATAGAGGTAAGCAATTTGAAAAAGGTGCCGGGGAGACGGTGCTTGTTTCGCCGGATTTAACCTATTATTATTTTCGTGCAGTGATGGAACAAGTTCTCTCGTCTCTTGCAATTGATCGGAAATGGAGTTTCGGTGAGAGAAAATTACCAACCTCCACGAGATGAGAGAACAAGAAGTGAGTGAATGTATAGAGCTCATTCCGTCTGGAGGGCAAAGTGAAGAAAAGAAGAATGTTTCAGCGCAGCTGACACCTTCAGAGGAAAAGCTTGATCTTTTCGTAAATGCAGTAGAAGAGATGGTGCGGAAAATGACTGCAAAAAATGAAAATGACATTCAAGAACAAGTTGCTGATCCAAAACATTTTGTTTCTGATCCCAGTAGTCATAGTGATTGTTTTATAGATCATTGTGAAGAAGAGAGAGTTGTTGATATGATGTGTATGTTTGATGATGTGTTTTATACCGATGAATTGCCTCAATTTGATCAGTATGATGATGATTATGTTCTCCAAACAAAAGCTAATCTTGTAGATAAATCAGTAGCTAGTTTGTGCGAGGAGAAAGTTCACTTTCAGCAGCTCGAGTACAGTGATCAACCGATGCATATCAGCTATGGCAATGATGAGGAAAGTGCAGAAAATTTTGAAGTAAGTGAAGGATCTTTGCCTTTTTGTTTTGATTCATTTCAGTTCATCAGAGATAACTTCCATGCAATCAGAAATCAACCGCCAACAAGTCTTGATTTGGACTATCTTGAGGGCAATGAAAGTCTTGTTCAAAACTTTTCATATTCAGATTTTCAGCCCCCGAAATCCATTGATTGTCAAGCTGCAGATGAAGCCATGGAAGCTGGCACATTTGATCAAATGATACAAGGCGACTCCGTACCATTCTGTTTTGAATCATTTCAGTTTTTGAGAGAAAAATTGCATAGTAAATCTTCAGATGAGCAGCTTGTAGCATAAGATTTGCAGCCATCCAATGCAATTGAAGGTCAGATTACAGATGAAGGTGTGGAAGATGAAATACATGATTTGATGATGCAGGAAAATTCTATACCCTTTTGTTTCGAATCATTTCAGTTTATAAGGCAGAATCTTCGTGAAATCTCTCAAGAAAAAGATGAAAAGCCAGTAGGATGTCATACAGTTTCAAGGGATACAGTGCAGCAGTCTTCTCAAGTTTTTGACGATCCTATTGCTCGTGTGTTGGATGATGTTTGCTATAAACATTTTTCTCCATTAGCTAACCATGTGCACGAAAAGAATGTTGATAATAATCTTGTTCAAAAGTCAATTTCATTGTGTTGTTAAACAAATTTTTCATATGAGGAGATTGATAAAGGATGCTTTTGTTCAGTTTGGAATCAGCAACAGTGTTTGGTTATTCATGAATTTAAGGATCCTTTTGACAGCTTGCTGCAATCACCAAAGAAAAGCACCGCAGATGTGACGAAAAAATTAAGATCAAGGTATGGAGATTATCTGGACCAGAGCTATGTTTATGAAGATCCTTTCGCAATATTCTTGCAGTCATCCAGTCAATTTGTGCTTTGCAAGTTTATCAGCAGTCCACTTGGTTCACAGTTTCCATGGGAGTTGCCTTTCGATTCTTTCCTTTTTCTGTGCATCAGTAAGCATGTGGGAAGAAATCAAACAGCAGCCAACATGCTTACATGGTTGCATTGGCTGTTCCATTTCACTTAATCGGGTGGTGTAAAGCACAATTAGAGTAGGTTGTATTGAATAAGCTCTACTTTGAGCATATTTCCAGTTTGTCGGTTGTGTTTAAGTATCGAGTTAGTTTTTAGTTGAGTGAGATTCAATTTGTGTGGTCAAGTCATCAGTTTTCAGTCATGCATTTCAGTTTGAGTTTTTGTTGTTGCCCACAAGATAAAGGCAATGCTCTTCTTCTGGTGTCTGCCGTTCTTGCTCAAAGACTATGCATCCCCATTGATCGACCTTTGCAGCTTTCCTTCAGTGATCAAACATGCTCTTACAAAGTGATTTTAAGGTGTCAAGGTCAAATTTTGTCATTCCAATGAGTCTTCAAACAAAATTTGGTCACTAGGCATTAGGTCTAGGGTTTGTTTTCACTCTTTTCAAATTTGTCCAAATGTCGGTCCATGTCACCATTCAGCTGAGTGTACCATCATTCAGAGGGTTTTTATCATCATGTCAGGTTCCAAAGAGTCATTTTACAGCTTGTTCATGCTTCAGTTGTGCCTAGGTAAGGTCCATTTCCCTCTCCTAGGGTTTTGGAGGTAATTTCTCTTGGATGGTCAAATCATCGAAAAAACTTGTATCCTGATGTTCACACACCTTCCCCTATCCTTAACATACCTTATTAAACACTTCCCATCACTGAGATTCCCCAAATTCCTCATTTTTGCACAAACCCTAGTTTCTTGCCACAACTTGGCAATTTTCTAGGCTAGGCCTGTGTTTTTCCCTTTTGGACCCCTTCCCCTCACTCAATCTATGATATTCCACTTTCCCCTGCTTCCTAACATCCCTCCCTACTTCCCAAAATTTCCCCAAGAATTTAGAAGCCCCTTATCCCCTTCATTTCGCTTCATTTCGACAAAATCCCTTGTTCCACCCATCGGGATAGGTTTCACTCAAATGATGTTTCAGAGAAATAAGAGATGAATTTTGGAAACCTGAGAGAGGTTTTTGTCCAAAACATGCCAAAAAAGAAAAAACCCCCTCACATTTTACACAGGTATCATGGTTTTAGAGAAATGTCAAAAATACCGTTGCCTCGGGAGAATTGAATGCACCTCTGAAGTGACCTTGGGAAAATCAAGATTTCTCCTAGCATGGTTGGCTAAATGACTTGCTTGATGAGTCAAAGGATAACTAGACACAAAGATATTTCCAATGAGATATCATGAGCTCAATTTGGAGTTGAGGAAGATCTTCAAAAGTTGACTGCAACAGCGCTCTGCCTTGAGGCAGCCTCATTCTGCTCATTTTGACAAGTTTTGGGAGATTTGATTTTTGACAGGGTAAATGAAATCCAAATTGCATAATTACACTTGTGTTGTAAATTATACTCCAATATCTTTCTAACGAGCTATCACACGCCCAATTTGGACACCGGGAAGGCCTCCAAAAGCCTCCTACAAAGTCACTGTAGCTATGTAGAAAAGTGCTTCCACCCACTTGAGGGGAAAGCTACCCCTTATCCTCCTCAGCACATGTGTAAATAACAAAGGCGCTACAACATGAGACGAGGGGAAATTTGTGTTTTGCGCCCAGTTTTGATTCAAATCGACTCCAGCAAATTGCAAACAGGTTTTTATCATTGCTCAGTAGATTTTTATCATGCTTGTGATGAATTTGATGTTGGGAAAGAGGCCACGTTTGGAGAAGAATATATAAACCCTACATTCACATGCAAAATAATTCCTCAAGGGTTTTTGGAAATATATGGACAGTTTTGTGAAAAGTTTGAAAACTCTTGAATGGTAAATGTGCTCATGCCTTGGCACGTTATGTACATGATCCTCACGCCCTCAGTTATCATTTTATCATTGCTATCATGCCCTTTCATGTTTTTTCACAGTTTCATGTTGACTAGTATATAGCCTCCATCACCATATCACTGCTGCCATCACCATAATATTGCCACTGTCATGGTCATTTGTATCACTATGGTTATTGTCATGATGTCCCTATTCTCCAGTTCATAAAACACAGTCCCATACTTGTTGCCCCTTTGACAAATTTTGGCCATCATTATAAAATTATACCATACATCTGCATTTGGTTTTCATTTGTCAAACTCACTTATGATCGAAACAGTGATAGTTTTTATGCCATTAAAAAAGAGTCATCATCATTATGATTTTGTTTTCCTGTGATACTTGGGTACATGGGTGATATCTATTGGTTTTGAACATACATTAAAACTTTGCTTTCATTGCACCTATATCAACACACATTGCAGAAAACTTGTTTTCAAAGCTATGTCAGAGACGGATTCAGTTTATGAGCAAGGATATGAGCAGGACAGTGACTCAACCGTTGAGGTTGATGTACTGAGATGGAGCATAGCAGTGCACCAGTAGTGGTAACATATCAGAGAGGCCACAGAGCTTTGTTTGCAACATCACGACGAGTACTATCTCCACATGGGGTGGAAGGGGTCTCGTTGACTTCATCAGCAGCGCGAGTACTATCTCCACATGGCGTGGAAGGGGTCTCGCCTTCTTCATAAGCATAGGTACATTCACAGGATAATGATAGAGACAAAGACATGCTTTGTCACATGAAAGGCCATTATTGGGCTCGCATGCATGTCTGCAAAGCAAGAATGAAGATTCTGAAGAGGAGGTTGAGCGAAGCACTAAAACGGCGGAAAAGGCCTGATCCACTCCGGATTTTGGCCGAGGCTTCGTTGGCTGGGCATGATACATGATGGAGGGTCTTCGCTCCGAATTTGAGCAAATTCGGGAAATTTTTTGTCATTTTGAAATATTTTGGTCTAAAAACAGGTTTTTCAGTTAAGCGGGTAGCGCGCCCATATGCTCACTTTTTTTTGGGACACTTGCTGAAGGAAATCTTTGCATTTTTAGATTTTCCATGGTAAGTTATGCATCCTCAGGCATTGCCGAAGCATTTCATCAGATTCCGGATGGTCAAAAAGCTCAAAAACACCATGAAAACCACCTTGCTGCCACCTTTTGCACCAGCAGGAAGTACTTCTGGGAGAATGAAGTTTTGGAGGGGTAAATGATCTCCAAATTGAGAAATTCCACTTGGGTTGGATAGCCAACATCCAAGGATTTCCAACGAGCTATCATGAGCTCAATTTGGATGCCGGGAAGTGCCTCAAAATCAGGCTGAAATGCGCGCTACCCACTCAGTTCAGGCGCGCTACCCACTTAAATTTTTGGCTGAATTTTCAACTTTCAGCTTAGAATTTCTCAAACCGATTGATTGATTTCTTGTGGATGAAATTTTTGGGTTTTCATGATGTAAATTGATGGTTGGCATGTAACTCTGGCTCATTTTTACCTATTCTAGAAGATTCACTCTCAAAAAAGTGAAAATCATGTAAATGAATCAGTTTCCACTCTTTTAGAGGCAAGTTTTTGCCAGATTTGCTCCTTGAACTTGGGAATTTGTTGGTGACTGAAATTCAAAGATTAGAGGGGTGTGTGAGAGGGGTTAGAGGTTAGGATGATGCATATGACCATATTTCTCAATCATTTGAAGGTTGAATGTAGGAAACTTTGGCACATTGTACATATTTTCATATTTTGGCTAAGGAAAAGATCAGTGAGATCAGAGGTTTCCTTTGTAGGGATTCTTGTGGCTTTAATTTCTTAATGGTATTTTATCAGTTTATTGTGAAGTTCCATTCCTTCATGTTTGATGTGTATACCATTTCTCATAGCTTCTTAAATTAAATGAATGAGTAGATGACGTTGATCCATTCTACCTGCGCGAATTCATTTAATTTTACACATGTTTTGAGGATCCATGGTATCCATGTTTATCCTTTCCCTTTTTGACTCCCTTTCCATTACAATCTATCCATATATGTCAATCAAAAGCATTAAGACTATTGCCTACACGCTGGAAAATGCAAGGTCTCTGACCTTATCTGGGACCCAAGTGTTTCCCATTTTTTTCAACGAAAACCCAAAAAATCAAAATCAAACTTTCCTATCTCTTTACTAGCCTAAAATCAGTATTCATTATTCATTATAAGTCATCTCAGCCCCTCTGAAAACCTTTTTCCGAGATAGACCCGGAGAGAGCCCTCTCCTATCCTCGTAGGGCTAGCTACGAGGCTGAGCGTGGTTTGATGTAGCCTTGAGTTTTACCTTATTTCAGCCTAAGGTAGATTTGAGCGCTAACACGCCCAGTCGGTGCTTATAAATGCCTCTAAGCAGCCTCCCCATCTTTCAATTTGGAGTGTTCTTGGCCCAGTGGAATCATAAAGAAAATGGAAGTTTTACAAGAAAATTCTTTTGGAAAAGGTGGGAAAGACAATGCTAAGAAAATATTTAATAAAAATTTGGGCCAATCTCCATGCCAGTTAGAAGGAAATTTAAAATTTAAGAACCTACGTATGAGAATATTGTGGAACTGGAAGCATTCCGGATATTCACTATGGGGTGGAGCACGGCGTGCAGTGAGTATTTTCGTGGAAAGAGGAAAAGGTGCTTGGACCAGCCCGTAGTCAAGCCCAGCTCGCTAATTCAAAAGCTCTGTGCAAAAGCCTCCTCCCTAATCAGTCAATATGCTCACTGGATTCTGGGTAATGGCAAGAAAATCCGAATCTGGGAGGATAGGATTATGGGATGCGAGCCTCTGGAGGATGACCGATCACTGCACTTGTTGAAAGAATGGATGCATAGAGCTGGTCATTTCACTCTGTGGGATATTTCAATCTGGGACAAAGGAGATTGGCACCGCTGGATCAGCTTCGAGGTGCCTCCGAACCTGGCTAGTGATCTTGCCTCTTTCCTTGACTTCTTAAATGGTAAGGCCCCCTTGCACTGCAGAAAAGTGGATGTTCGTGGCTGGGGTACGTCTCCAGGGCAATACTCTGTCTCTCAGGGCTACAGGCAGCTCACTGCAATCCCCCATGTCCCTCCAGATCCGACTCCTTAGAAAGGAATTTGGATGCAACCTTCGCTGCCTAAAATAGATTCTTTTTGTTGGCTCCTATGCCACCAGAGGATTTTAACGGAGGACATATTAATGAAAAGAGGTTTCTATGGTCCCTCCCGGTGCTCGATGTGCGGTGAAAGTGCAGAATCTGCTGTGCATTTGATGCTTCAATGTAAGTTTGTGATTGATCTTTGGGCTGAGGCCTTAGGCCCCTGGGGTCTGGACTTCATCCTCCCTCATAACATCCAGGATTTATTCTCTAATTGGCTGCGCTCTTTCCCTGGAGGCCCTCCACAGAATACGCACCTCAAAAATTCCTGGTGCATCCTTCCTAAAATTATCAGTTGGCACACCTGGTTAGAGAGAAATCGGAGGATTTTCAGTGATAAACGCTGTGATCCCAAGATCATTTGGCTCAAAATCAAAGCTCAATTAAAAGAATGCGTGGGGGAGCACCTCGATGAGGCTGGTTTGAGGGACCACGAGGCTGTATGGTGCGATCATCTGGAGTTCCGATTCGCTGCAATTGTCAGGCCGCCCATTCCTCTTTACGACTGGAAAATCAGACTCAACGCAACTGAATTCTTGTCATTTTGCTCACAGAAGGCGCATAGTATTCTTTCCTTTGACGGGGCAGCGAAAAGAAATCCGGGCAGATCCGGAGCTGGAGGTGTAGTAAAAAATGCAGATGGGGTCACTGTGCTTAGTTACGCCTGGGGTGTTGGTTTCAACACTAACATCCAGGCCAAAGCCCTGGCGCTTCTTCAAGGCCTTAAACAACTCAAAAATCTTGGTATTCTTGTGGCATCGGTTTTGGGAGATTCCCAGTCCATCATTAAAACTATGGTAGACAGTGCTTCCCCCTCTGATCTAAGACTGTCCAGATTGATTAGAAGAATAAGAATATTGTCGAACTCCTTCCAGTGCTTGAATTTCTATCATGTTAAGAGAGACAATAATAAAGAAGCTGATGCTGAAGCTAATAAAGCGGTCTCCCTCCCACTCGGAGTCATAGTCAGAGATGGAGTCGAAAGTTGGGATCCTGTTCCTTAATTGACTGATTATGTTTTACTGTTTGTTACTAAAGCAGTTTGTCTGCTTATTTAAAGAGGGGAAGATTGAGGCGGCTGTCCGAAAAATAGAATGTAACAATCCCTGGAAGTGCAAAGAAAAAGAGGCTTTGGTTCTGGTCATGGATAACGCTGGATCCTGCTCTCCACTTTGTAACCAGTTTTGAGGCCTTTTGGCCAGTATCAATACAACTACCTATCCGTTTCTGTTAAAAAAAAATAAAAATTAGTTAATCTATGCTTGAGCATTTTAAACGTGATAGATTCCAATTTTAAAGTATTATCCATATGTTCTATTTGCAACTTCTAATCATACAAGTAATAAAAGCTCCATGCATCACAATTTTATTTATGATGTTCTTATTAGCATGGGGCTGATGTGTACTTAGTAATGCTATATATGACTGCGGGTCAGGCTAGAGAAGTTCACCACTGATGTCAAGTACCTCGAGGGTCAGCTTGCTTCGTCACTGTATAATATATAGTACAAACATAACTTAATTTACTCGTCTCGACTTACGATAAAAGTCTTTATATAATTACCTATGGCCTTATAACCTTATCTTTATTACCTATGGTTTCAACCATACTACATTTAGAATAAAGCATATTTGAAGGGTAAAGTTAATGTGGTAAGACTTGAACGTTGTTAATCTCATATTAATTGAAAAGGTTTATAACCTTCAATGCACAAGCTTCCGTACAACACTAATAGAGTGAACTGCCCAGACTCACATGCATTTCTATGCACAGGAAACAGAAAGCGAATTAGTTAAAATAGCAAGTTGAACATAATTAATAGAGCCATAAAAATTGGCACGAAACACTTAATGAGATAAGATCCCGAGAAATATCAAAACCATTAAATTGATATAATTACCCACAGTACAATTAATACTCATGGCTGAAATATCTTAGAGGTGTGGAGTTCGAAAACTGTCAAACTGTGAAGTTAATCTACATATATACGAAAATGGTATAGGTTAGTTCAAATATAACTAATTTAAGTAATAATCATCAACACATTAATGTTTATCATGTAATTGGTGAAAATTTGAATCTGAATTAGAAAAATAAGAATTATTCACTATAACTATTTAACATAATCCCAATTACTAAAATTATTTAAAAAAATCACAATTTTAAGTATTATTATTTGTATTAGATTTATTTAACATTTCAACAAATTTCAATGCTAATAATTTTTTACAATTAATTTTTTAAAAATAATTTTTAAATTTTTTTATAATTAAAATAAATAATAATACAAAAATGATAAAGTTTATTTAGAACATAATTTAATTTAAATTTTAAATTTCTATAATTGCATTCTCTGTTATTTCTTGTATACACTGTTGTTGTGTAATGTTATATCATAGAATCTCAAATATTTATAGCAAAATGTTAAATAAATACATCGAGGCAATTTAAATTATTCAACTTTATTCAACTCATTTGTTTTCAACAATTTTCCAGGCCAATGACGCATCTTGTACTGGGAATCAGTTTATTGACTCAGAATTTTCCATTCAATAGTGATGATCTTACAAAACCGTAATGGTATATCGCATGCTCACAAGGTAGTAGATCATATTTTTATAATGTGTGCGATAAACTTTTGGAGAAGCCACGTAGCAATCGAAGATCGGCGAATTCTTGTAATAAATGTTAAATTCACTTTTGATCTTTTGCGATGTGATGAATAAATATAAAGGCAAAATAACAATTGCATCGCAAGTCTTCAATGGTGCGCAAGATAAATAGAATATGATTCATGTCGATTTTCCGATTGCGATGATCGCATTGCGATTTGTTTGAGTGAAAACGTTTTTTCCAAATCCCGATCGCATCGGAGATTTAAAATGAAGTGGACTGTTATAATCTATCTCCGAAAATGCAATTGCGATTGAGCGCAATCGCATTGGAATTTTGCAATCAGACGAATGCAATGTTTAATATTTTTCCCGAGACGCGATTGCGATAAATCGCATCACATTGTTATAAATAGAAAAAGTGCAATACTTAATATTATTCTGAAATGCGATTGCGATTGAGCGCGATCGCATCGGAACTTCTCAAAGTAATAACAACTCTTTAAAAGAACTTTTCCGAATTTCCGATTGCGATTTACTATTTATTTTAACATATTTCTAAGTATAAATTTTTTCTAATATGTTCAAAATATGTTAAAAGGTCTTTTAACTCATCGGATCAGAAAGTTTTTAAAACTTGTAAACTTTGTGAATAAAATGTGATATGCATCTTTTTATTTATGGAAAAGATATAAAAAGGGGACCTATTTTTAAATGGGATTTATTCTAAAAATTTAAAAATGAGGAGGGTTGTTGTACAATACAACAATTGGCGATTCACTGGAAGAAACAATTATCTCTGAAAAAATGAAATGAATACTATATTTCAAGTAAGTAAAAATTTCTAAAGATAATGAAAACTTTTCTTAAGATAATTCAAATAAAATCTAACTATGAAAAAAAATAAAAATCATTTACAATTTCTTTCTAATTCTTCAAGCATAAAAACATTTTTTGGGTTATCTCAAGCGTTGATTAGTTGATAATAATAAAGTAAGTGGATTTTCTCAAGTTTAGCTTATGTAATATACTCTATTGTCACAGGTATTGCCTCTGCTGCAAGCAAACGTTCATAGTCCTGACAGGGTTACCTTTTAACCATTAACTATTCATTGTCCCATCCAATTAAGACTATGACTTATTAAAAATAAATTGATAAGACATATTTTCTTATATTTTTGTCTTTTATTTATTTTTCTTAATTTAAGAGCCATTGTTCTGTTATGGTAGCCAGTTAGTGACAATGCCATTCACTAGTTGTAATTAAACTGAACAAGCCAGCTCGTGATGAGACTCCTTGTCTTAATTTATAAGCCATTACCCTGTTTTGGTATGCAATATTGGTAATGTCAGTTTGATTACTTCCTATGATCATGGTAAGCAGGTTCATGATGAGACCTCTTATCTCCTAAATTTGGTCATATAATTTCTTTAGAATTACATTCTAAAAAATCACAATCGAAATGGATGGGGTGAAATAGTTGTATCCTTAAGAATAAATGGATGACATTTTTTAGAGTTTTTGTTTGCCAAAGCTTGAAAAAGTCTTTACTTTTTAAAGATAACCTTTCTTTGCTTAATAAACTTATAATGATTTACATTTTCCACAAAGTTTCATAAGATTATGCAAATGCTTTAAACAAATTTTCAAAGTTTAGCATTTTATTTAAACTATATAAAAATTGTAATCAATTCCCTAAAAAAAATTATTTTACTTAAAATAAGTATTTATAACATTTTTTCTAAGACAATTTTCTAATAGTAAAAAAGTCAATTAAAGACTATTAACAAATTTTATTTTACAAAAACAAATGAAAATTGCAGAAAGGGATATGTACAAGTAAGAAGGGGTTACCTCCTCATGAAAATAATTTCTTTAAGACAAGCCCGTTTACAGGAAGAGATTCTCTCTTTCCTGTTAAATCTTGAAGTATGAATGTATATGAGCCTATCTTTTCAGCAATCTGAAAAGGTCCAAGCCACATCTTTTGGAATTTGGTATGCTTACCTTTTTCCTCATGTGCTTTATCCCATTTCAGAACAAGATCACCAATTGAAAATTTTTTTGAGCCGGTGGAATTTGAATCAAAAGAGGATTTAACAAGTTGTTGATGTTTTTCATGAACAATTATTGATTTTTCTCTTTCCTCTTCTAATTTTAAGATTTGATCAAATCTCAATTGAATCGATGAGGAAGGATTTTCTTCAATGAATTGCACCAGGGCTAATGATGGAAGAGCTACATTTGATGGTATTACAGCTTCTTTACCATAAACTAAATTGAAAGGTGAAGTTCCAATAGAAGCTTTAAGAGTACTACGATCAATCCATAATGCAAAGTTTAAAGACTTGTGCCAATTCTTTTGGCTTTGATCAATAGTCCTTTTAATGATTTTGAGGAGATTTTTATTAGTGGATTCAGCTAAACCATTACCTTGTCGATAATAGTTAGCTGAAAATTTCAATTTAAAACCTCTTTTAATTGCAAATTCCATTATACTATTACCAGAAAAATAAGATGCATTATCACAGACTAGAGCGTTAAGTACACCAAACCTGGTAATGATGAATTGATCGATGAAATCAATAATTTCGTCAGAGTTGGCTACCTTTAGAGGAATTGCTTCTACCCATTTTGTGAAGTAATCTGTTGCTATGAGAATGTACTAATGCTGCTTGGAAGAATGAGGAGTTATCTCACCAATAATATCAAGCCCTCATTTCTCAAATGGTTCTTCAATGTTTACTAGCTGTAGAGGAAAAGTTGGCTTCCTCTACCTTCCATTAGCAGTTTGGCAAACCTTGCACTTTCTCACATAATCATGAGAATATTTAAAAAGGGTAGTCCAATAATATCCAGCATGGATGATTTTGTGGGCTGTGTGGTATTGCCTCCAAAATGACCTCCTGCTGGTCCATCGTGTAGTTCCTGTAAAACCTTCTTTGCCTCAGTCTTTTCAAGACATCTTAGTAAGATTGAATCATAATTTTTTATGAATAACACATTATCGATGATTTCATATTTAGTAGCTTTTAATCTTAAAGCACGTTTATTCTTATAGCTGAGATTAGAAGGAGCATACCCATTTTTCAAGTAAAATATCAGATCAGCATACTGAGATTCAGAATCTGTAACACTTATCTGACTTACTGAAATAACATTCTCTGGATCTTGATTTTTTGATATATTATGAGCTCTTGCTAATAATCTGCAAAAACCTTGTCCTCTAACAATCTTTGCTGGTTTAATGTCAATACCATATTCTTCCCAGGCTGTTACCCAATTAGCCTTTTTTTCTCCTACTTCTCTTTGAATTAGTAATTGTCTTTCTATGAAGCATATTGTTGCCTTCAAGATGCTATTATGCTATAGTGCATATCTAATTGTACATACATATTCGTAATTACAACTATGTTGTTTACAACTAGCAAGATTAGCTTTACTAATCAAGACACATACAATCTGTATTTCATGCTTTCTATTGTATACAAAAGTGAATTATTTCTGGAATACATAGCTTGTATGTGAGATTCATGTTTTCAGAGACAATAATCAACGTTGCATCTTCTTTGTTTTGCGGTGATACTTTTGAAATACAGAGAGATGCAAAATAGGAACTAGTTACTTGCAACTTTGCTTCTCTTATTTTACTATTTTGAAATCAAAGATACAATATAATAGTAAAATTAGTATTTTGTGCTAGTAAACATTATGATAGAGATATATTCAATAAAGCAAAAAATATTATAGAAGCTCTTCTCATCTTTGAGGAAAAAAAATCTAAGATACATAGTACTTAGTAAACAAATCACCATACGAATATGAAGAATAAATACATGGAAAAAAATGGTTGAAATCATAGACATTGAAAACTACCATCCAACAAAAAAACATCGCATAGATACTAATATTGATATCGTTTTAATGAACCATAGTCTCTTTAGACTACAACAATTTGCATATACTCCTGGAGATTGTTTGTTCAATGCATTTGAAGTGCTTCTGCACTTTCGTTACTCGTCTATTGAACCGCGCAATGGAATAATAGACCATTTTCTCAATTGTCTACAACAAAATGACACAGAGGCAAAAGAATCATACCAATATGAACTAGATCCTGTCATGTTATATCAACTACATGGAATTCACGATGTTGACACATACCTTCGTAGAATGTGTTTTTCTGCATCTAATAGCAATTTCCAATCTGAAAGAAGCCTATTGGGAGACACATTTTGCATACGGTGGCTATCAAAGTGGTTGAACATACCAATTGGAGTCTGGTCGCTAACAATGAAAACTAGGTATTTGTTCTTCAACCACGATCTAGATACAATTACACTAAACATTTTGTTTCATGATACATATCCCATTAGTGGACATTTTGAACCCCTATTATACAAAAGGTTATGTAGATGCAACTTTGTACCAAATTATTCCTTATCACTTCTTTGCAAATATCTTGAAAACCATTATGAATTCGTTGTTCATGAAATGCAAATCCATGGATTGCATATAGAAAAAACAACTATGTTGAAATGTGCTAATAGCATGTTTAGTGCAATTTGTCATTTAATAGCACCTGAATTTGATGAACAATCTTTTAGACTCTACATTGTCCAATCTTTTTGCAATGCACTAATGGGTAGGAGCAACGATGCATTAAATTGTATAGAAAAACACTTAACAAATGAAACTATACAAATTCAAACAATGGTTGCAAGTTGGCAACAATACCTAATTAATATGGCAATGCCATATGAAAAATGAGGAGTTGAGGGAACATCATTTTGCTTCCAATGGACATCGATCATATTCAATGTAAACATACAAATATGGCCATTTACCAGTAAAACCATTGTGAATTACTACAAATCAAAAACAAATTTCAACTAAACGTACAACATATTATCATTTGAAACAAGTACATCACACATTCATTATGAACCGTTACTATCAAATCAAAATACAAATCAGTGCAATCTGCAACATAGAATAGTACAAATGCACGAAAAAACCAACAATAGTATAAACTTGTGCAAATTGAAACAAATGATACATACAAATGACCCAAATAAAATTGGACAAAATAGAAATAAAATAGCAGATAAAAATTGTTCATCACAAAAAAGTACTCCCATAGAAATTTACAAACGACAAATTGAAGACACACGAAAAACCAAATGTCCAATATGTAAGACATTGCAATTTCAAAAGAACATCTCAAGAATTTGACTTGAATTAGAAAAAATGTACATAAACATATCTGAAAAACAGAAGACATTGCATTTAAATATCATTTGTAGATCTTGCAAAACAGCACTTGCGAATGCAAAGTTGATTCGCTTTGCAACACCTGAACAAATAAGACGTAACAAGCCATTGTAAACTGTAACAAGAATTTCAGAGCTTGAGGAAAGACTTGTTGCATTGAGAATTCCCTATGCACAAATAAGACAATGTGGGAAGAAGTGATCACAAATGGGCTTAACTGGTTCAATAATCAATGTACCTGTCTAGATGGACATTGTCCAAAAAGCATTGCCACAATCCATAAACAATACAATCACAATTGCTATTGCATTAAAATGGCGACTAGAATACAAGAATGCATATCAAACAGGAAAAGTGCGTGTGCATATTGTCATGAGAGCACTTAAAGAACTATATTCTCGAAATTTGTATAAAAATGAAAACATTTCCATTAATAGCAATTGGAATCATATACTTGAATTGGACAATAAAGGTAATAAATCCGATGATGACAACATTGATAGCAAAAGTGAAACTGATAGCATTTCAGAAAGAGAAAGGCCAACTGAAACCTTGGTACATGGATTCATAGCTTCACAACGAATTCATGAATTACAAGACAAGATTATTGAAATAGCACCAGTTGAGGGACAACGACCACTTGGGATATTCAAAGACAAACATGCAGAAGAAATGAGTTTCCCAACACTATTCTTTGGAAATCTACGTGATGATGATATACTACAAAGATTTCGTTAGCAAGAAATAGTAAAATGGGAACTAATGCATTGCAGTGGTCACTTTTCCTATCACATCACAAATTTGTTCTTCAAGACAATGCAAATAATTATTGAAAATGTCATGTCATGCATCTCAGTAAAAATAAGAAAAGGAAAATTACAAGGAAGAAAGTTGTTAGCAAAAGATGTTAAGTACAAGCCCAACTTAGAAAAGTTACTAAAAAGTCACATTGGATACATAGATTTCAAACACATAAGAATTTCTCCTGATTACCATCAACAAATGCAGAAACATATATTTGCAATGATACGACAATTAGGTCCTCCAACTTTCTTTGTTACATTTACAAGTGTAGAGCATCTTTGGACACCACTAGTACAAACTCTTATTAAATTACATAGCAATAGAAATAAAGAGAAACACATTGAAACAATTGAGGAATGCAACATTGATTATCTTGTCAGAAAGGACCCAGTAACATGTACACGTTACTATAGACATAAGACAAATGCATTGAAGCAATTGATCTGTCAAGATAGCACATTTTTTGGCAAAATATTAGATTACTACTTTGTAACTGAGTTCCAAAATAGAGGTAGTGCACATGAACATGCTCTTATATGGATATAAAATGCTCCAGTATATGGAATTAATACTAAATTAGAAATTGAAAACTTCTTGGATAAATGTCTAACTTGTAGCGCAAATCACCTTGATCCAGAACTCGCAAAGATACATGAACATCATCATACCAAAAGCTATAAAAAAATAAAAGCATCACAGTGTAGATACAAATTTCCAATGCTACCAATGAAAAGAACAAGGATTCTTGAACCAATTACTTCGGTACATGGTTCAATAAATGAAAAAGTTTTGTCCTTGCAAAGCACCTTAGAGAAAAAACACTATGACAAATTAACTAGCCATGAAGATTTCTTAGATGAATTCTAGTTAACAGAAACTGCTTACATCGAATTAATACAAAGTACATTAACACAACCAATGGTATTCTTGCAACGAAAACCATCAGAAATATGGAATAATAGCTTTGCATACAATATGCCACACCTATGGAATGCAAATACAGATGCTCAATATGTTCTAAATGCATATGTTGTAGCTTCATATTGCACTTCATATATGACCAAAGTTGATAGATCTATGACAAATGCATTCAAAAGGATACGAAAAGAACATGAAAGAGCAAAATTGATGCTATTCAAATGATGCGGTCTCTAGGCAATGCTTTGCTTAAGCTTCAACAAATTTAAGATCAACAAGCAATCCACATAGCTCTATCACTACCATTGAATCATAGTTCAAGAGAATGCAACTTTATAAACACAACACCAATAGATGAACGCACATTTATACTTAAACCAACTACTCTTTTGAAACAAATTCCTGACAAATCTGAAGATGTTATGTGTAGTTCTATAATTGATGTTCTCTTAGAATGGCTTTTGGATTTAGATTTATCTGCCATTCATAGCTTTGGCCCTCCTAGCGCCAAAAATGTTGAAGCCTCGAAAATCGATGCTTCAAACATCGGGGGATAACCACCCGGTCGGCACCTTAAGACAGCTCCTTTTCCGTTTGGAATGGTGGCTCCAACTGGATTTGTAGGACCAGTTTCCTAATAATTTCAATGGGTTGGTAATGGAATGATTGGATGGGGGAAATGGGACTAAATGACTTGAAATGAAAATACTAGCTAATTTAAATACTGATAAAGAAATTCTAAAGCTAGCCTGGGTATCATATGTGAATACAACTTAAAATTATTTCAATTGAACAATAACCATAAAAATGTATTATAGCTTAATTGAAATGTGCAGCAACGAATAAAGATAACTCTGTTTAAGAAATTAAATAGAGTTATATTAGCATATTGTATTCATCATTGTATATCATTTACATACACTTATGAAAGATAAATATTTCTAATATACTAAAAAATGATATAGATAAAGAAATATTGTAAAACGAAGCATACATAAACGATAGCAAATTTAAAAGAGAATATCATATGACAAAAGAAATTAATAGTGAATAGATAGAAATACTGTATCCATCTTGAGACTTTCAAATGAAATTTGATACTCTAATCCAGCAATTCCATTGCAAAATCAACTCCAAGGTACAGAAATGCAACTCCTAAAAAATAATTTCGCACAGAATCACCAGATGTGACCCTTTATAAAAGAATATAGAAGTAAATGCAGTACAAAAATGTAATCTCCAATTCAAAAAATATTACAAATTAAGGACCCCTTTCTAAATGCATGAAAGGGGTTTAAATAGGTACTCAATAAAACAAAATAACTAAAACTATTCCTACAATCTATCTAAAATAAAATATCTTAAACTAAAATGCGAGCTTGTAGTACACTGGCTCATTAATCATCGATTGAGGTGGATGAACGAAGGTGGCAGACATTGAGCATATCTTGGACTTTTGTTGGCCGACTCATTTTTTAATGTAACTGTCCAGTGTATGTAGCATCAAAGAATTCAGGAATGATACATTGAATAGCATTCGAAAGGAATTTGATGGCCATCTGTTGGTTGTGTGGCTTGATCAGATAATACCACATATTATCCCATGAAATTCCTTGAAGTTTGCTAATTTTTTGATTTTTATCGATTATCTCTTGCTTCCACCTAGAATCAACTTCTTTTACTTTAGGTAACTTGCCTGGAGTACAATATGAGATCAAATTGGTAGCGTACAGGCTGTCATTAATCAATTGTGTTGTATTATTCATTAAAATTTTAGCCCTTGATGTGGCTCTTTCTGATTTCATTAACTGCTGTTCCCATTCCATAAATAGAATTTCCTTGTGTCTCTCTTCAATTCTAGGAAGGTTAGCTTTTCTTCCTTGCTCTGTATCTTGCCATGAAAGAAGCTTAGAAATTTTATCATCAACATCTTCAATTTCTTGCCTAAGAGTGACTGATTTATCTATCAAAGACGATGTAATTTCGTACGATGTAATTTCGTACAAAGGCTTGATTTGTGTCAACTTTAAACAAAATTCATTTAATTGTTGAGATAGCAGTTTGTTCATTTCAAGAGCTTCAGTAATGAATTGATCCATCTTGGGATTCTCCTTCAACTTGTCCATTTCTGATTGGAACATTTTTTCCTGTTCAACCTTTGAATTTCTCTCATTTTGTAAAAGATTTTGTAGCTTTTCTACTTCTTGAGTCAACTGCTGTTGTTTGCCCAAGGCTTGTTCATCAATATTTTTCTTTTCAACGCCGAGTTGCTCTTCTAGTTGTTTAGCTCTGAGTTCTGCATACTGTACCCGCTATTCCAACTAAATAATCTTTTGCTGATCACTTGCAACCTGTTCTTCAAAGATAAAAAATTGCATATCCTTTTGTTTTACTAGCTGTGAAACTTCATAAGCTTTATCTATAGTGGTAACACTATAGGCACGAGCATACTGAGACAATTTGGTGAGACCCTCAGATGGATCCACCTCAACATTTTTATAAACAACATTTAGCAATTCCCCCTGTGATGCCAAAATAGCATCTTGATCTGTTCTCCTCCTTTTCCTTTGTTTTCTTACCACAACCCTATGTTTGGGACTGTAAAATATATCTAAAGGAGGGATTTCTTCTATCTTTAGCATAATTTCTCCAGTGGGGTTTTTAGGAATGATTTCCACATCCTGATCTTTGGGATCGTCAACTTGAGGATTGTTTTGCAATCCTATCTGCTGTGCAAATTGTTGATATTGATTTAGCAAATGAGAAGAAACAACCAATTCAGTATCTACTTGTCCTCCAAGTTGATAACCTGCATCATTCTTGGGTTCCTGTTCAGTGTTTTTACTTTATGTACTTCCCTTTTCAATATGTACAAGGGCATCAGTGCCAATGTTTCCTTTTTCTGTTTGCACTAAAGGATTCTGTGTATCTTTTTGAGAAGCTGTTTCTGTTTTGGCACTGTCGGCTTTACTGCTGTCATCCTTTTTCCCTAAAACAGGATCAACTCCTTCTACTTCTTTACCAGAATTACTTCCTGCTTGTTGTGATGCTTTCTCCTGTATGGGAGCTCTCAACTGATCAAGAGGCACATTAAGTAACCTTTGGCTTCTATACAACAAAAACTTTTTCAAGTCCTCGGCCTGTAACTTGGACTTGGATGAATCAAAGACTTGGGATATATCATCCATGGAAACAAATAAATCATCAAAAATGTCTGGTTCATGCTCGAATCGAGCAATCGAAATAGAGGTAGTAAAATCATGCGCCACTTTCCTTGGGTCGTATTGTCTTCCAGGAATTGTTGAAAACTTAAGATTAGAAATCTTACCAACTTCTTTCTTAGCAGGAGCAAAACTATTAAGAGTATAGTCACCACACTTAAAAGGGAAGGTAGGTCACATAAGCTTTTTATTGCTTTTCAAAATTCTAGACATTCCTTCAACTGTCAGTTGATAGGAAATCTCCTAAGCTAACAGCTTATTTGGAACATACAGGGGAAGGATATGTGGCTGAACAACACTCCCAAAAATTCTGATATAAGTGAATTTTTCTTCTCCGAACCAATCTTCGATAGAAGACAAATCAGTCTTGGCTTTATTGGACAGTCTAAGAGGGAAATGACCAAAAATGGTTTGGTATATTGGAATTAGAAAACCATGGCAGACTCTGTAAACATGAAGTTTGAAATGTTCTTTCCATAAGAAATTATGATACACATGAATAGGAATAGGTTCTTTTGGAGTCCATTTCCAACCTAGCATGGGGAACTCAGAATTGAAACAGAGGGCGTCCAAAATATAACCATAAAAATGGAAAGGGGAAGAATTCCCTGAATTCTTATCTTTTCTATACTCTAGAATTCGATTAGCTATCTTATCCGACAAAATGACAACCCAATCCATAATTTTAGAATTAACAGCATAATGAATTAACGAGACCATTTGAATAGAAAATCTAGCAGAGTTGTCGTTTCCGAACAACCTACACATCATTGCTGTGACATAACAATATGGAGGTACGAGAGACTCCACAGAGTACATACCTGATGCCTCTTGCTTATGTTTCTCAGGGTTATTCCTCAATTCTTTGATTGGCTCTGCCTAGTTTGGATGTTCTGCAGCATATTTCTTAAGGAATTCTTTGTTGTAAATCTTTTGTGGATTGGGAATATGGTACATTGCTTTAATATCTTCTGCCTTGAATGACTCGAACACTGATCCAGAAGCAGAAACAAAAGTCCTGTTTTGAATGGTCACATTGTCAATGACCCATCTGATAACATCATAGTAGGGAAAAATATTCGCCCAGGCAACAACTCGGTGTAAAAATGAATTTGCAAATGCACTAAGTTGAGATTCAGATTCAGAGTCTTAATATTCTTCATCATGAACAGTTGCTTTGGGCACGATAACCCTAGGTTTCTCTTTTTCAAGCAAATTGTATACATTCTCCCATGTCATCTTCCCCAGTCCTTGACAGGAGGGGTCTGTGACTAGCTTGAGCTTCGCTGGTTTTTCCTTGGGCGGCATGTTTAGTACAGGAGCATTTGCAACAAAAGCAGCTTTAGACTTTCTACTTCTCTTTGACATTTCAGAGTCGGGTAAACTCTCTCTGGTTCTGCGAATGAAAGGATTCGAACTTTTGTTCTGCAATTCAAATGAATGCTTTCAGCCGAAATAAAACACAATAATGAGAACAGCTACAAAGATTTTAATTACCATTTAATATCCCTGTATTTTCAACATAAATTCTCTCCAAGGGGTGACATTCGCGTATAGAGAACAAAATAACCCATAATCCTCCGTCTGATTTTGAATTAATATTTTTGTACAATCGGAGATCGGCGAATCCTTTTAATAAATGTTAAAATTCACTTTTGATCTTTTGCGATGCGATGAATAAATATAAAGGAAAAATAACAATCACATCGCAAGTCTTCAATGGTGTGCAAGATAAATAGAATATGATTCATGACGATTTTCCGATTGCGTTGATTGCATCACAATTTGTTTGAGTGAAAACATTTTTACCAAATCCCGATCGCATCGGAGATTTAAAATGAAGTGGACTATTATAATCTATCTCCGAAAATGCGATTGCGATTAAGCGCAATCGCATTGGAATTTTGCAATGAGAGGAATGAAATGTTTAATATTTTTCCCGAGACGCGATTGCGATTAATCGCATCGCATTGTTATAAATAGAAAAAGTGCAATACTTAATATTATTCTGAAATGCGATTGCGATTGAGCGCGATATCGAAACTTCTCAAAGCAATAACAACTCTTTAAAAGAACTTTTCCGAATTTCCGATTGCGATTTACTATTCATTTTAACATATTTCTAAGTATAAAATTTTTCTAATATGTTCAAAATATGTTAAAAGGTCTTTTAACTCATCAGATCGAAATTTTTTTAAAACTTGTAAACTTTGTGAATAAAATGTGATATGCATCTTTTTATTTATGGAAAAGATATAAAAAGGGGACCTATTTTTAAATTGGATTTATTCTAAAAATTTAAAAATGGGGAGGGTTGTTGTACAGTACAACACCCTCGTACACAAAGAAATTTTTCGGATCCGATATTGTTTTATCCACGCCATTGTATATTTCATCGCACCTCCATAAGGTGATGTCACGACCTTTCATTTGTAATGCGAAATGTGTTATTGCATTTCGGTTTAAACAGGTTTGAAGTCCGGGCTGGATGTTTTGTGATGGTTTAAGTTTTATTAACATTTAGTTATAATGTTTGTCATTGCGCGAACATAAAGTTGTGTAATAGTTGACATACATAAATAGATTACATACTCTCAAAATGTTTACAACTTAAATTTAACATTCTAACTCATTACTATAAACGAAGATCTCGCCAAAGCTTTGTAAGTAAATTAAAGATTTTATATATGAATGAATCTGTCCAGTTTTACATGTGCATTGGTCAAATCAATTTCTGTATGGGAATAGTTCAATCCCCATGATTAACTTTGTGGATGGAACTCTATCAGAGAGCTCTAAAATAAGGCGTTTCATTTACTCGAGGAGTTAGTGTGAATAATATCGATATCGTGGTTAAATTGCTGCGTAATTTATGAAGAGAATCACAATCACAAGTTATATGATACAACCGCATATGTTTTTCTTGCCACTGTTCAATGATGTGATGCGATTGGCACAATCGCAATTGCAAACCGCAAGTTCAAGTTCTTTTGTTATGGCCCAATTACAATGGTATGAATCAACAAAACATTTGACATATCGCAAATTGTATTAAAATTAAGTGTCTTGTTGATGTGGAAGATTGCAATGCGATCGCCGCATCCATTTGTTTTGCGACCGTTGAATGATGTGATTGGCACAATCGCAATCGCAAATCACAAGTTCTTTTGTTTTGGACTCATTGCAATCGTAAGTCTCGGACCCGATAAGTTTTATGAGGTGGATTTGATTTCCACATCGCGTAACAATTTGGGCATATGTTTTCTTTGCTACTGTTGAATGATGCAATGTGATTTGCCCAATCGCAATCGCAAATCGCAAGTTCTTATGTCTTCGGCCGATTGCAATGGCAAGTCTCGGACCCGATAAATTTTATAAGGCAAATTTATTTTCCATATTTGGTTTAAGTTTTTTCACGTTTAGCGGGGTCCACAATTGCAAAAGGTTCATTTGATACGTTGTACTTTATCACGCAATGGAGAACTTTGATAAGTTTTCTTTTGTAATAATTTTACCTGTTCTATTATGTATAGTTTAAAAAATACATATCCCAATCTACTTTATTGTTTAAACAAAATCACTATAGATTTATTATTTTATCTTTTACTATATTAATTAAAAAAATATAACTTTAATTTTATATTTAATTCTTTGTTTTTCAAATTTATTATTTTATTTTTAACTATGCAATCTCTTGTTCATAATTAATCTTTGTGCTCAACCTACCTACTTACACTCTCTGTCCATATACGAACTGTATTCATTTCTATTTTTTAAATCTACGCACTCTAAGCCGGAACTTCAAATACATATAAATCACAGTTCATAAACACATCGGCTCCGTTATCGCCATCGGGACTTTTATTAACATGTTCCGCTGTTATGATTTTCTCCGATGCGATTCGTGAGGGTCCCACAAAGTTAATAAATGCTTCTGTCCATTTGATTTATTATAATCTATGCATTTTCCAATGGTTTAAAAACCAACACCAAACCTGCTTATCAAATCCGCTGAATAATATGCATCGGGTCTGCTTTAAAACAATGCAGACTACGCATATAATATGCTCTCATATTCTAACCCCAACGCTAACCTTTGAAAATTTCGGGTGCCACAACTTTATAAACCTTTCTTTTCTATTTGTCGATGCGATTAATCGCAACTCAATGCTTCTGATTGCGATTAATGCATTTGCCAATGTTCTGATGCGATGCCCTTTCTCCGATGCGATTAATGCATTCGCAAATGTTCCGATGCGATTAATGCCTTTTAGGCCGGAACTTCAAACACATATAAATCACAGTCCATAAACACATCGGCTCCGAAATCGCCATCGGGACTTTTATTAACATGTTCCGCTGTTATGATTTTCTCCGATGCAATTCGTGAGGGTCCCACAAGGTTAATAAATTCTTCTGTCCATTCAATTTATTATAATCTATGCATTTGCCAATGGTTTAAAAACCAACACCACTCGTCGGGCCCACAATGCATTATACCCTACCTTTATATATCGCGCACCAACTATGATATATGAGCATACACACGGAAATTAATGAGGTATGGCCCAACATTTATTCCATTTAAAATCTTTCATCAAAATTTGATTATGTCGCCAAAAGATCAAGCGTTGGTTTCAATGGTAAATGTTAGTTTTGAAAATGTTAATGTTAAACATTGAATGCATGGGCTCCATATAAATCAATGTAGAGCAAGTTCAAAGGTTCGATTTTGCAAATTGGGTTTAATAAATATTTCAAAAGAGTTGGAATATTATTATATCATGAAGGTTAAACCAATTTGACAGGGTCTCAGGAGTTTAGGTATATAACAATCTATCAGTGACCATAAATGGTGATTGATACAGAGAAAACGACTCTCTCTATGTATGTGCGTCCTATCTGACAGACCATAATGGGCGGCTTGTATGGGGAAAATGAATTCAGTACTGTCTCGTTATTTTGCTTAATGCGACTCCAGATAAAGTACAAGACCTGCAGGATAGATATGAATCTTTTTGTAATGACAATACAAATAATGGTGATAAAATCTAGGCATTTTGCAATAACAAGTGAAAGTTTTTGGCCAATTAGATAACATATAATTCAAATTAAAATAATTAAAATAAATAAACAATAATAAATCTTATAGTGAACCATGGAAAAAATAATTTTTTTTTGAAAACATATGTCTAATCAAGGTGAATTAATGTCACAATCAGGGAAAAATTGATACGTAGTATCCTGCCAACGGCAGGTACAATAAGTGTATAATTTATATGACTAGATATTAGTAAAAGAATTACAATATAGATTGATGATTAAGAAAGGGGTAATTTTAGTTGTTTCACAATGTTATTTTTATATTTAGGAATTTTGAAATGTTATTTTTATATTAAAAAAAATTATATATTATTTTTATATTAGAAGAATTTAAAAATAATTTTCAAAATTGTATTTGTAATCAAGTGCTTTATAATTTAGTATGGGATATGGTCTTAGAGTATGATCTAATAATATATTTTTGTTTGGTGAAGAGTTACTTTTTCTAATTTAAGGAAATAAGTTAATGACCCAAGACCCAAAGGCATCTCGCAAGAGTGAAAGTCTACCCCCTTAAGGACGGCCAATAGGTAATTCCAAGTGTTATGGTTTTTCTTAAATAACAATGATGAGTCAACTTGCAATAGTGGTGATAGTTGTCTCTTGTATGGGTTCACAACTGAGTTATAATAAATTCAATCACTATTATTATTATTATTATTATTATCCAATTTTAAGGTCATGGCCAAGGACAACATAAATTATTTTAACTTAGATTTATCAAGCACAAACAATAAGGATTAAAAAAAATTATATGTAATTTTCTTAATACATAAAATGGAATTAAATGATAAACAAATTTACATATTTGGAAATTTCATTTGTCTGTCTTGGTGTTTGATAGATCCAAGTTTAAGATGGATTGAGGTTGGTTTTAATAAGTTAAATAATTGGAATGATAGGTATTACAACAAATACATTTAATTTAAAAATATTTAATATAATTTTTAGTCCTTGCCAAGATTTTTGTAACATTAACCAAACTTTCCCCGAATGCGGGTGACACGCCCTGATCGTACGAGGACAGATCCTCCCATGCTCAGGTTGAAGATGCCCTGCAACGCCAGCTCTAACTTGATGCAGACACTCAATTCATCAATAATTCATAACAATGCTCTATTGCACTTGACCTCTTGCCACACTTTGTATCACATGCAGCCACACTTGGACTGTCCCTCATCGCATTTGAAAGCATGCCACAACCCCTTGTTGCATCTGCGCTCATGCCACAGGTCTTCAAAAGGCGCTGAAACACCCCATTCCACTATCTCTCTACTGCTCCAGTCAAACTCTAGAGTCATTTCTGTTTTTCCTCTTGACATCACGTCGTTGCTCCAGCTTCCCTGCGCGCCCCCTGATGCACGCTCCCCCTGCTATGCACCCTCTTGAAGCGTGCTCCTCCCACTGAGATCCTCCTTGTTGCGCGCCCCCTGCAGCAAGCCCCCTGGTTGAGTGCCTCCTTGCTGAAAGCCCATCCTCCTGTGCCTCTCCCCGTTGTGCATTATCTGTGGCGAGCTCCCCCACTGTGCACCCCCTGCTGCATGACCTCTGATGCACGCACTCTAGCTGTGCACCTCACTGCTCCAGGCCTGGCTTCCTTGCCTCTGCTCGTCAGCTTCCCCATGGCCCCGCGACAACGTCAAAACCCCATCAAGGGTAGCCAAAGAGGTGCGTTCTTGGGGCGCTATCACCATGGTCAAGATCAGTGTCTAGAATCCATTGAAGGTTCCTCTTCAGGCAGCCATGATAGGGAGGCTACTCAAATTCCTGATTGCACCGAGGAAGAGATTTTCGTAAATCCGGAGAAACCAAGGGGTAAAAGAGTCCCCAAGAAGTCTACCATAGCGCACTCTGAGCTGCCCACTCCTCAAAAAACCGAGCCGCTCCCTGTTCACGAGCCAGCGGAGGAGGAGACAAACATTTGGATCATGGATTCAGATGGAGTCTAGACCAAAGTTTTAGATGCAGAGTACCCTATTGCTCCAATCATCCATGTAGCCCCCACGAAGCCCCTGCGCGAGCAACAGCTGAGAAGGAGGCCATTGCGCGTGAATATGGATGCCTCAACGAGGAGGAGGACCCTGCAACAAAGGATGATGAAGGAACACCATGACTGCGCGATAGCTCGGTTCATTTTTGTTTTTTGTCAACTCAGGACTTACTATAGCTATTTTGTTTTTATGTGTTGCAAAACATTTTGTAAAACATGACTGTTTGACTCTTTTAAGGGGTTGGTTTCCTCCTAGGTGGCAACCCCAAACCTACTTTATTTTGAAAGCTACCAAGGTTGGGATTGGCTAATCACCACTTGCCATCTCAGCCCAATGCCTATGGAAAGTTTCTTTTATGATCTAATATAGCTTAGCCTAACTTACAAAAAAAAAACATTAACCAAACTTTCAGGAAAATGTTGAATATTCTTATTTTCCCGTAAATCCAAAAATATTTTTCTAATTTCTGGAAATCTTATTTCTAATTTTCCATTGGTTGGGTGAGCCTTGATCTAACATAATTCCCTTGATGGAGGGTGATTTATTTTAGGTATTTATAAGTGCTTGACAAATCATTTAAACAAAACAAAAAAGACTAATTTTTTAAGTGACCATTATGTCAGTGAGTGCTCTGACACTGACATTATTTTGTTTGACACTACTAGTGTTTTTCCCAATGATGTCAGGACTGACGAGGTTGCAGGTCACTTGAATAAGCAGGGGGGTGGCTGAACAAATATGTGGAGGAAGTTTTCATTATATGAAGTGTGGATGTGTCAAGTGAGAAACATGGACATTAACATTGACACTAATACTAACACAGGGACTTGTAGTGCGTTTACCTCTTATTTCATTTTAAACTTTTACAGGTTGAGTTGTGCTAGAAAAAAATGTATGGAGTCGTTAATGTATGCGGAATGAGCAAGGAACAAAAACCTTGATTCATAATGCTCTAAATTTCCACATACATTTCCCCTTTGCACAATTCTTTCGCATACCTCTCAATAAAATTAATTATCAGTATTGGATTATTAAAGTTTGGGGCATGAAAAGTTTGGTTTTTATATATATCAGGTTATGTCGAAGTGGGCTCCTTTTATTTGATATCAGGATGCAAAGGATTTGTGGCAACACTACTTTGTCAATCATCTGATGTGCAGTTTTCAAAAATATGTTCGAAGGCTTTGATCATTTAAAAAATGTATCAAAGTAGAAATAACGAATCTTGGTATCCATGGCTCCCGAATATTGGTGTATTTGTGATCTCACATTTGTGAAATAAATACTTATTATCCAATATTAAATGAAGTGTATTTTTAATGCATGTAAGGAAGAAGTGTTGTGCAAGGGAATGGGTGTGTCGAGAAAGGAACATAAACTTTCTCTCGGAATGTTTCGTTCCCCCACATACATTCTCCCTCTGCACACTTCTTCTACATATATCTCTCTTGCACAACACTATATACTAATCAACTAATTAGCAGTTTTTTCTTATAAAAGTTTGGGGCATGAGAAGTTTGGTTTACATGTACACTTTATTTGATATCGGGATGCAAAAGTAACAACCCCTGGTCGATTTCCATGTAAATCAAATAAGACCAGGGTTATGGGACACATATTCCAAGTTGAATGGTGGGAAAACATTATAGTGGGCATCACTTGTGTATTAATAATGGCTATGGAAATTGGCAAAGGAAAAGAGGCAATAAAAAGACATTAGAGAAACAATTGATAGCTTTTTTCAGTTTAGCATTTGGCTCTCTTACTCTCTCGAGCACTTAGAGCATTCTTGGAGCATTCTAGCATTCACTTGGATTGGAGAAAGCAAGCAAAATAAAGAAAGGAAGTGCAAGGAGACAGTTGGATCAACAACTACAACATGCTTACTTGTAGGTAACAAGTTGTGTTATTTCCTTATTTTTTATTGTATGCATGGTATATCATGTGATTTCTTGATTATGTGATGTCATTGACATGGAGATTTGTCTGGATTGAAAGTGGTTTCAACCTTGCCTTGCCATTTCCTGGATAATCATCATGTAGTGGGACTGGGTTCCCCATTTGGTTTTCTGATTGGTTCTCATGTTTTCCATGGTTGTGGATGGGAAAAAATTATTTGGAGCCCTGAAACAGCTTGGATTCCCTGGAGGTTGTGGGTTGACTTACTAGTTCCTGGAGCTCTGGAAAACTTGGATAGAGACTAATTTGGTTTGGTATTAGTGATTCCTAGACCGATTAGGTGAAATCACTATGGTTGAGGGTTGATCTGATGTTGCCTTTGGAAGTCGTGGTTGGTTTTATTTTGGTTTAACCCATATGATCCCACATTCATGCTTGGAATATGGCACAACGGTGATTGGTTGAAAGAGAGATTTGGTTCAACCCAATCTATGGTTGGGTGGTACTTGGAAGTCCCTGACTTAGTTGGCATTTTCATATGTTAATTTGAGCTATTTTTCTATTGCGATCTATGAGCACTTATACTAGTTATTATGGTGATCTTATGGCTTATTTGTCATGGTTTCTATTCTGGTTATATGCTTGTTATATTCTTGATTAAATGATGTGCTCTTACTATGGATCTCTCTCATGATTTTATCAGTTATTGAATGGTTGATGAATGCATGGGCTAACAAGTGTCGTTCCAGCGAGATTGAGAGGAGATTGAGCTTTCTTAGTGATTTTTAGATGAAGCTCAGAAGTTTTTGATCAAATATGCATTCACCTGTAGCTTATATGTTTATCATGTGTTTGACAAAATGTCTATAACGTACCAGGCATGTTCTGGTCAAGATCTTGTTCGAGTTTTGAATGGTTAGCCTTGTTGTCATGTTATTTATGATTCTGGAAAGTCACAAGCAGTTCTAGGAAGTGATATAGAGGTTTTCTTAAAAAAAGTGGCATAGATTTGGTTGTACCTGTTTCTCATAGGCAATTATTGGCTGCAGAAACTACACCGAGAAACCAACTCGACCAGTCTTTAGGTTCAAGCTGGCCCTTGAAACAGAGGGGAGCTCCCTCAATAGTTACGATGCCTTGTTTAACGTTGTTCACTATCACTGGACAACATCCTATGAAGCAGAATGGCCAGATTTAGGATTTAATGGGGTGGTTGCTAATGATTCCACAATTCATGCTCATGAATAAATCCCTCCTTTGCAGAGTCCTTTCTAAAAGTGTCATCTTTCGACCTGATAGAAGATCTTAACTTTTAAATAATTTGAAAGAATAATATAAGGGGATTCCTGATAATTAAGGAGTCAGACAAAATACTTAATTAACCAGGAAAATTGGATGCATATAGAAAGCTTCTATAGCCCAACAAAACATATTCAAGAGATGATAGAAGGACAAACAATAACCAGTTCAAAGAGGAGCTAACTCAGACAGACAGTACAATATTACTAATCTCCTTAAACAATTATAAATTTGTAGGAGATTTCAAAGAGATTGAAACTCAGTCTATTCTTACCCAGCTCTTCTATAATACTTTGAACATGTGTAGAAAACAAGTTATGGAAACACTAGAAAGACATACTAGAAACACAAATTTTGTCATAAGATGAAGCTGGAAGGCTTTGATAAGGAATTCTATAATAGAAGTTTTACAGAGCCGAAAGGTTTTGGCATAAAAATCCAACCCTTTTCCTCTTATAATTCATCAAATATATAGAAATACAAATTGCTAAACTGTTACAAACTTTAGGAATAAAATCCCGAATAGTATACTAAAAATAAAACAATCTCCTAATAGTCTGCAAGAAATTTGGAACTGTTTACAAATTCTCTGCCTTAGAATCTGAAAAGTTGTTGCAAGGTGTCTCAAGTTGTAGGTATTTCTAGAGTGTTTAAAACCATATTCTGAATCTCTTGGTTGTCAAGTGATCAGAGGCTCGGTGTTAAGCTAAAAAAATGAAAGTGCTCATAAATGCTCCAAACTAGAATGACATCGAAGAGCTCGTTGCCAAGAATCCGACGCAATTCGTTTCATAAAAAACCGACTCCATATGAGGAAGTTATGACCTGTTGTTCATTTTCCTAAACAACTAAAAATTTTGCAGAACAAGACAGAAGGATGATATAGAAGCCCAGTCAACATACATGGTATATTCTGGGAATATTCTTCAGCTTTTTCCCAATGATGCTATGACAAGTGTCACAACAGGATTCGCTAGTGAACTTTGGAGGTGAATTTTTTTTACAATTTCTTCTAAGGTTGAATGAGATTTTTTTTGTTTGTTTGTTTGGTAGGAATGGTCCAACCAGAGGTGGACATGTGGTGCAGCTGGGGCCACCACGTGCCCCCTCTGGTGGACCCTATCCAAAGTCTGGATTGAAACTACATGGTCGAATTTCATGTTATATGTCAAAGTTGGTTTTGGAAAAGCCCGTGGCATATACCATATGGTTAGGGCGCGTATTATATCAAAGTTTGAAATTATTTATTAAACCAAAGTTTTTACCTACGGAATGGGAGCATATATTTTTGAACAAAATTTATGGGCGGAGGTCGGGGTCAAAACCACGACCTCCCCCACACCAACCACTACATTGGGACTTAACCATATAAGGTCATGGCTTCTATTTATTGCCAACCAAAATCTATGGTGGGGGTTTGGAGGGGGCCTGCCCCCTCCCCATACAACTGTTCCATCCGACCAATAGCAGGCGCGAAGATTAATACAACAAAGTTTAACGTTAATTGTGGGCTAATCATTATAATCTGGTGCTTAAGGTTTTTTAAACATTGTTTATTGGAAACGCACTTATGTGCAATTAAGACATGTTTATCCATCATTAATTGTAGTTTAAATGCTAATTAAACCAGAATTGTAATAGTGGCGAGTTTAGCAGACTCTGCTAGTTTCGGCGGAATCCATAATTTGATTGTGTTAACTGGAGTTCTCTCTAGTTTTGGAGAAGGATTCTAGGACAAAATTAAATGAAGCATATCTGGAGCAATTTTCGACCAATTTTGGCTCAGGAAGAGTCATTCCTGATAGATTTGGATGTTTTGGACACATCGAAGCAAGTTTCAGGAGCCGTAGGTGAATGTAAACATCAATATTTTCACATTTGAGCCAATACAAAGGCCCAAGCCATGGAATCTGGACCAAGGAGATGTACCCCAGGAGGGGTGAACTCCTTCATCAAAACATTGCGTTAATGGATCAATTTTGATGGTTTGTTGTGTTTTTTGTTGCTTTTGTTCAACATTAAGTTTCAATGTTTTTATGTTAAAAAATTCAACATAATCTCCATACATTTACTTGTTAAACAATCATAAGCACTTCAATAAGCCCGTGTACATGAAGAAAATATCAACATTTTTAATATAAATATGAAGATGAAATTAGCACAACAAAACTAATATTCAAAATCAAATCAAGATGGTATCAGAGCAAATCTTATTTTCTTGATTTGCTTGAGTTTTGTGCAAGTAGGGGTTTAATGGTTGCAAATTTGTGATGCTTACAAGGTTGAAGTTGCAGAGAGGAAAAGGGAAACTATTGGTTGCTAGTCCTGAGGATAGGACCAGAAGAAGGAGAGCTACAAGAGCACCATATCCACCCAAAGTTTCACTCTCAACTGCACTTGAAGCACCTTAAGTTTTATCTCCAACTGAGAATGAAGTGGTACAAGTTGCATCAGAAGCTAAGTTGATTGAAGAAGTACAATTTGCACCAGAAGCTAAGCTTGAATCCCTAGCCATCATGTTAGGTGTAGGAGATAATGAAGGTATTTCAGAAGAGGAAGCATTCAAGAAGGCTTTCTATGACCTAACTGAGAGGGTTATGATCCTATTTGAAGAGAGGAATACCAGGATGGTTGGAGAGAATTACAAGTCTCCACATGGAGAGGGAACCTCGGAAGGAAAGAAGGATGAAGAGAAGGATTCAAAAGGCAGTGGATGAAAGCCTCCTCCATCTCCACCATCCTCATCATCTCCATCAGCATCATCTTCCACTTCCACCATAAAAACCACCCATACTCATTCAAAAACCCCAAAAGGAAAAAACTCCTTTACTCAAATTGGACATTAAGTTTGAACTTCCCATGTACAATGGTGAGGTAAATGTAAAGAAGTTGGACAAATGGATCCATCAATTTGAGGTTTATTGCATAATTCAGAACCTGCAAGAAGATGATATAAAGATCCAGCTGGCTTCATTGAGGCTAGAAGGAGCAACACTAGTCTGGTGGGAAGCAAATACTCAAGAGGAAATGTGAATCCATGGGAAGATATCCATTTCTTGTGTTGAGTTTATTTCTTCAATTAAAAGACAATTTTATCCTTTATCTTACATGAAAAAATCCATTATGAGTTGGCAAAAATTTAGGAAACTCAAGGGTCAAATAGTTCAAGAATATACCTAGGAGTTTAGGAAAAGGGCTTTGTTGTTAGGAATAGACTTGAATCCCAAGACACACTCTTGAAATACATTGGGAGTTTACATTCCTATTTG
The DNA here is from genome assembly GCA_034641835.2 of Pinus albicaulis. Lineage (NCBI taxonomy): Eukaryota > Viridiplantae > Streptophyta > Pinopsida > Pinales > Pinaceae > Pinus > Pinus albicaulis. The sequence continues at coordinate 389,665,780 of CM076572.1, read as the reverse complement.
AGACACATTATCCTTATGTTTATCTAAGCAATTTAGATGAAGTTTGTGTGCATGCCACGCATCTTGAATCAAGGGGAAAGAAAATTCAGGAAGAGGGTAGTAAGAAGAAGTCATTCAAGGGTAAGGGGAAAGATAATGGAGGAAAATGGAAGGGAAAGAAGAATGCAAGTGTTAAGAAAGAAGGGGAGAAAACTACATGCAAAAATTGTTCTAAAGAGGGGCATGATGAAGCCCACCATTGGAAATTACATCCCGAACTAAGGCCTAAGAAACCAAACAACAAGGGGAAACAAAAGATGACTGCCACCACACAACATGATATTGGATCTTATTCCAGTGATGAGACCAAGATTATAGCCATGGTCACAAAGGGAAAAGAATCGATATCAAGCACTAGTTCCTCAAATTGTCACAACAACACTCCAAATGAAGAAACAAGGATAGAGTTGTTCCATGTAAGGGTAATTTCAAATCATACAAAGATTGATGCATTTTTTGATAGTGGGTCACAAGCAAACTTGATTTCAGAAGACTTGGTCAAAACGCTTACCCTTGAAACTGTACCACATCATAAGCCATATCCTTTGGGTTGGATTGTCAAGAATGCAAATTTACATGTTACAAGGAAATGCATATTCTGGTTTTCCATTACTGCAAACTTTGTTGATGAAGTTGAGTTCGATGTGGTTCCATTTGAAATTTCAGGAATTATCTTGGGAAGTCCATATTTGTATGACAGGAAAGCGGTATTTTATCACCACGATAAAAAAATATCATTTTCTCAAGGATGGGGTGGAGTATATTGTGAGAGCTCATTGCAAAAAACTGAATATTTCTTTAGTTAATGCAGGGAAAATGAAGAGACTAGTTAATGCAAGTAAAAGTTTTGTGCTTCCCATGATCAAGAAAAAGGATGATATGGAATATGAATCTTTTGAAGGTTTTGATGACAAATTAAAATTTGATTTTTTTTAATGTGGTAAGTCAGCATGGTGAGATGTTTCGGGAACCGAATGGGTTACCTCCCAAGAGGGGAATTTAGCATGAGATTTAGCCGCAACAAGATGTTCCACTTCCAAACATTGGCATGTATCACACGTTAATCATGGAGAGCATGGAAATCAAGAATAAAATCCAAGAATTGTTGAACAAAGGTATCATACGCCCATCTACATTGCCATGTGGTTCACCGATTATTGTGGTACCAAAGAAGGATGAGACTTGGCACATGTGCGTGGATTTTTGTGCACTTAATAAAATCACGGTAAAGAATCACTATCCACTCCCAATAATTGATGATTTTCTTGATCAATTAAAGTATTCAAAGTATTTCACTAAGCTAGACTTACGAAGTGGTTATCATCAAGTTAGAATAGCTAAAGAGGACATTTAGAAAACTGCATTTAAAACTAGACAATGATTGTTTGAGTGGCTATTTATGCCATTCGGTCTAACCAATGCTCCAATACATTCATGAGCGTTATGAATGATGTATTAAGACCATTTCTAGATGACTTCGTCATTTTTTACTTAGACGATATTTTGATATTCAGCAAATCAAGAGATGAACATTCATGCATGTGAACAAGGTACTTGATGTCTTGAAAAAAGAACAGTTATTTTTAAAGATGTTGAAGTGTGAGTTTGGAAATACTTCTTTAGTGTATTTGGGACACATTGTTTGAGGAGGTGACCTGAAGATAGACCCTTTCAAGGTTGAGGTCATTGTGAATTATCCCAAGCCCAATACAGTTACAAAGGTAAGAATCTTTCTTGGGGCAACACAATATTGGAGGAAATTCATTGCTAATTTTTCTTCCATTGCAGCTTTGTTACATGCATTGACAAGTGTCAAGAAAGTCTTCCATTGGAAAGATATGCAGCAAAAAGCATTTGATGCTTTAAAAAAAAATATCAGTTCAACACCGGTTTTGGCTCTTCTGGATCTTAGACAACCATTTGAGATCCAAACAGATGCTAGTGATTACGCCATGGCAGTAGTTCTCATGCAACATGGTAAGCCCATTTCGTTTCATTCTGAAATTTTTAATGGAGCTGTGACTAACTATCCCACTTATGACAAATAGTTATATGCATTGGTAAAAAGTGTAAAGAAATGGAAGCAATATTTGATGGGGAAGGAGACCATTATCCATACCGACCATCAGCCATTGTAGTACTTACAATCACAATCAAAGTTGTAGCAATTAAGACACTTGAGATGGATGGGATTTCTACAAAAATTCCATTTGGTTATCAGGTATAAAAAAGGAATCTACAATAAGGTAGTTGATATGATTTCTAGGCCTATTGTAAATTCATCTATTATACTCAAGCACAATTTAGTTATGCATGAAAGTTACATTGAACAATATGCACATGATAGTGATTTTCGAGATGTGTATGAAAGCCTGAGTCAAGGAAACCAAATTAAAGAGTTAGATTATCATGTATATAATAATTTGTTGTATCACTTGGGCAAGTTATGTATTCAACAAGGAGAAAGAAACAATATGATGCAGGAGCATCAGGACTTAGCCAACAATGTGAAAATTTGTTCACAAGTTGTGGCTAAATAGGTTGAAATTCATTTACTGATGTGTCAAAACCGGTTTTACTGAGAGGGTTGGATCTCTCAATGATTTGTTATAATGCATTTATGTAATAAGTTAGAGATTATCCTTATTTAGATTTAGAGATAGAGTTGTTTGCATAGGTGTGAGGGAGAGCTAAGAAATAGAGAATTTGTTGTTATTGTTAGAGAGATATTCGAGTGAATAAAAGAAAGGAAGAACGTAATGAGAGAGGGATGATTGGAGAAGCAAGAGTAGAGCGATTTCTTGGAGTGTGTTTTGGAATTAGATTGTTAGAGACAGAGGTCTTATTCTGTGAAATCTGGCCTAAGGCCGAGACTTTTTGTTATTTATATAATTTGAAACAGATTGGGCATCGCATTTCTTAACCGGCCCGTGGAGGTCTCGAATGTTGTTTTATTCAAATGTTTTGATGTTGGATTGTATATTTTCGTTTCTGGTTAAAGAAATCGTTGCATTAAAAGAAATTTGGTGGCGTATTGTACCTTTTGGTTTCGCAAGCAAAAACACCCAAATACACTAAGTATTGGGCTAAAACCACAAATTAAACAGAGGCAAGACTTCAAGCAATTTTAGAAAGGAGTTTTATTGTTATCGGGTCTGCAGAAACTAATCGCATCGGGCTCTTTTGTGTTTTCACATCGCATCGGCGATTCCCATCGCATCGATGATCCATATCACATCGCGGCCACATTGCATCGGTGATCCACATCGCATCGGCGATCCACATCGCATCGCGACCACATTGCATCGGCAATCCACATCGCATCGGCGATCCATATCGCATTGCGACCATATCGAATCACGATTCACATCGCATCGGCGATCCACAACGCATCGGTGACCCACATCGCATTGCAGCATTGAAGGTGAAGGAACTGGGTGAAGAGGATAATGCAATTGTGATAAGGCGATTTAATCACAACCATTGGATCTCGATCAATCGCAAAAGAGGAGTCAGCATCGGAGTCAGGAATTGAAGGTTTATAGGTGCGAGTTTATACCATATCGGGTCCAAAAGACTGATCAGATCGTTGTATTTGAAGCACAAAGGATTTGGGCAAGTGAATAATGAGATTGCGATGGTGCGATTAAATCGCAGCCATTAGATCGTGATCGTCCACAACAGTCAGATCAAACAGGCAGCTCACTACAGTGTAAAGTACTTCGGGCACGTTAAAAGGGGTAAGTTTTAATAAAAAAGATAGACATCCGGTTCTATTGAACCTTAGACTCGGAAAAAGAAATATAATTGGGGTTAATTGGAATTTTGCTTCCGCTAGGGCATCATTTGGTATTGGAGCTTGTTATTCTGTTTTGAGCATCGTAGATAGAATGTCGCCCAGAAGAGGAGCTGGGATAGGTTGAGGGAGACCTATAGAAAACGCAGCTTTGCTAGATGAGATCCAACATTTGCACACAACAATGGCTACCATGGAAACTACACAACGAAGAGTGACAGAGGGTGGAGTTGCTAGTGCCGATGAGGAAGAGTCCACAGATGAAGAAGTGGAGGAAGAAAATGAAGCAACAAAATTCATGAAGATGTTAGTCAAAGACAGCAGTCGGGCGAGGATAGAAGTGCCCTTCTATGATGGAAGTCTTAATGTGGAGGTGCTAACGGACTGGGTAAGTTTGTTGGATAAGTACTTCGACTATGAAGAAGTCAATGATAAGAAGAAAGTGAAGTTTGTAGCCACGAGACTGAAAGGCCATGCAGCCTTATGGTGGGACAAATTGCAGCTATCCAGGGAGTGAAAAGGGAAGTCCAAAATTAAGTAATGGGACATAATGGTAAGTAATTTGAAAGGTAAGTTTTTGCCGAAAGATTACCAATTAAATCTGTTTAGACAATTGCAGAACTTAAAACAAAAAGGGATGACAGTTAGGGAATATACTGAAGAATTTTATAACCTAAGTATTAGATCTGGCCATGTTGAAGATGATCTAGAAAAATTAGCTAGATATATAAATGGATTAAGGTATGAGATACAAAATGAGATTAACTTGTTAAGTCTAAAAACTATTGAGGATGCTTATCAAGCGAGTTTGAAGGCAGAAGAGAAGATCTTGAGGAAGCAGAGTCAGAGGACCAGAGGAAAAATCTCAGCTAGAGGTAGAGGAACTACCAGATATAGAGGATCACAGCATCATCATGAAGCAGGAAGCTCAAGTAGCAGCGCACCATAAAGAGGAGAATCTAGCAGAGGAAGATTCATGCCCAGAGGAAGAGGGCGAGGAAGAGATGTTTAGTGTTATACATGTGGAGAGTGGGGACATATGTCATGGGACTATCCTCATAATAAATTAGCGAGTCAGAGGAATGAAAATGTGGCCGAGGCAAAGCCAGAACCACCGCAACATATGGAGAAAGAGAACCCACTGAAGAAGGTGAATCACTGTTGTTGAGGAGAACTTTTCTTAGAGCAGAGAATGAGACCAGAGAACCTGCATAGAGGAATAAATTGTTTAGAACCACCTGTAAATTAAAAGGTAAGTGCTGTAAGGTAATAATAGACAATGGAAGCACTGACAATCTTGTGTCCACAGAGATGGTGGATAAGCTTGGGTTAACAAAGACAGTACATCCTGCACCCTACAAAGTGTCTTGGTTGCATAAGGGACATCAAATCATTGTGACAGAACAGTGCAATATTGAAATACAAATAGGTACGTATAAAGATGTGATTTTATGCGATGTTATGCCTAATGGATGTATGTCATATATTATTTGGAGACCATGGCAGTTTGATCGGAAAGCGGTTCATGATGGAAGGAGAAACACCTATACCATAGAGAAGGATGGAAACAAGCACACGCTGTTGCCATTGAAGAATGATGTGGATAAAGGATTTCCTAAAAACAATATCATGTTGATAAGTGGGAAATAATTGCTACAGGAGGTTGACAAAAGCGAGGAATTGAAATTCGTTATCGTAGGGAAGCCCAAGGTAATCTTAACTTCCACAAATTTGAATGATTTTCCTAAAGAAATTAAAGTTGTGTTAGATAATTTTATGGATATCATTGTGGATGAATTGTCGAGTGTATTACCACCAGTTAGAAGTGTTAGTCACCATATCGACTTAATACCAGGGGCAAGTCTAACCAATAAAGCTACGTATAGACTAACTCCCCAAGAAAATGCAGAGGTTGCAAGATAAATACAGGAATTGATGGACAAAAGGCTGATCAGAGAAAGTCTTAGCCTGTGTGCTATACCGACAGTACTCAGTCCAAAGAAGGGAGGAGAATGGCGCATGTGCATAGATTCCAGAGCTATCAACAAGCTAACAATCAGGTACAGATTTCCTTTACCCAGAATGGATGATTTAATGGACTGTTTAAGTGGATCTAGATACATTACTAAAATAGATTTGAAGAGCGGGTATCATCAGATAAGGATTCGGGAAGGTGATGAATGGAAGACTTCCTTCAAAACAAATAGTGGATTGTATGGGTGGTTAGTGATGCCTTTTGGGCTCACTAATGCACCTAGCACGTTCATGAGGCTAATGAACGAAGTCTTGAAGGAGTATGCAGGTAATTTTTTCATAGTTTACCTTGATGATATTCTGATTTTTAGCAAAAGTAAAGAAGAACATTTAGAACATCTTAAGTTGGTCCTGAGAACTCTACAGAAGGAGAAACTACTAATCAATTTGAAGAAATGTAGTTTTATGAAAGAGGAGCTGGTGTATTTAGGATTTGTAGTTTCCAAAGAAGGTTTGAAGATGGATTCAGAGAAGGTACAAGTAATTTGGAATTAGCCTACTCCCAGAACTACATTTGAGGTAAGAAGCTTCCATCGACTTGCAAGTTTTTACAGAAAATTTATGAGAGGTTTTAGTCAAGTTTGTGCACCAATCCTTGAGACTATCAAAGAGATAAATCAACCATTTTGATGGATAGAAGCAGCTGATAGAAATTTTAAATTGTTGAAGAAGAAGATAACAGAGGAGAAAATTTTAGCATTGCCTAATTTTGAGGAAGTTTTTCAAGTAGAAACAGATGCAAGTGGAGTAGCAGTTGGTGCAGTTCTAAGTCAAGAGCAAAGGCCAATAGCATATTTCAGCGAGAAACTGAATGATGCAAAGAAGAAATATTCTTCTTATGACAAGGAGTTTTATGCTATTGTGCAGACATTAAAAAAATGGAGACATTACCTATTGCCGAAAGAATTCATTCTGTATTCAGACAACCATGCCTTACAGTTTATCAATAACCAGCCTAAATTGAATCAGAAGCATGCTAAGTGGGTAGAATTTCTACAAAGTTTTACTTTTGTAATAAAGCATAAGAGTGGTAAGTCTAATAAAGTAGTAGATGCATTGAGCAGGGTAAGTTTTATTATGCAAGAGTTCAAAGTGGGTGTTTTAGGTTTTGAGGAAATGATAGAAATGTACAAGAATGATGAAGATTTTAGAGATATCTACACAACAGTTCAAAATCCAGTGAGCCATACCAGAAGTCAATGGATGCATTACCTCATTCAAGGAGGCTTATTATTCAAAAGTAACAAACTATGTATTCCCAAATGTTCCATGAGGGAGAACATAATCAAAGAAAAGCATAGTGGAGGGCTATCTAGTCATTTTGGACAAGATAAAACCTTCGCTCAGGTGAATGCATTTTATTTTTGGCCCAAAATGCAAACTGATGTTAAAAAGTTTGTTGAGAAATGTAGGATATGTCAGCATGCCAAAGGAAGGAGTCAAAGTACAGGACTGTATCAGCCATTACCAATACCAGACCGACCATGGGATGCAATTAGCATGGATTTTATTTTGGGATTACCAAAAACCCAGAGAGGAAATGACTCCATTTATGTTGTAGTAGATAGATTTTCCAAAATGGCACATTTCATTGCATGTAAGAAAACTAGTGATGCAACACACATAGCTAATATTTTCTTGTCAGAAATTGTAAGATTATATGGTTTACCTGTAAGAATTGTATCTTATCGTGATACTAAGTTCGTAGGGAATTTTTGGAGGACACTTTGGAAGAAACTGGGAACTAATCTCAGTTTTATTTCAGCATACCATCCTGAAACAGATGGACAAACTGAAGTAGTGAACAGGAGCTTGGGGAATATATTAAGGAGTTTAGTATATCAGAATTCCAAACAGTGGGATTTAGCATTAGCTCAAGCTGAGTTCGCTTATAATGATACACCAAACCGAAGCACTGGAATGAGCCCATTTCAGATAGTCTTTGGAATGCATCCGAGAGGAGTGTATGAGCTTAGAGATTTGGGAAAACAAGAAGCCAGGAGTGCAAGTGCTAAAGATTTTACCGAACAGATGAAGAGATTACAGGAAGAAGTAAAAGGAAAACTGTAGGAGAACAACAGTAAATACAAGCAGAGAGTAGACCTGAAAAGGAGAGAGAAAGAGTTTCAAGTGGGAGACTTAGTGATGGTGCATTTGAGAAAAGAGATATTTCCTACAAAAACTTACAATAAACTAAAAATGAAAAAAATTGGACCTTGTAAAATTATAAGGAAATTTTCAGCTAATGCATATGAGATCGAGTTGCCATAAGGGATTGGAATATCCCCCATTTTTAATGTTGTAGACCTATATTCATTCAGAGAGACAAAGACAAAGTTGCAGGAAGGAGATACAGGTGATGAAGTTCGAACTGTGAACTGGGAGGAACAGGCACCAAAAGCAATCGAGAAAGAAGTCGAAGGTATCTTGGATCAAAGAGTATCTAAGAAAACACGAGGTCAGACATATTTCTAATACCAAGTCAAATGGAAGGAGAAACCAGTGGAAGATTCCAGTTGGTTAACATCAACAAAACTACAAAAGTATGGATGGAAAATTTTAAGGATGGATATTTATTTGGAAGTTTAGAAACCTTGGCGAATCTTAGTAATCTCTAATAGAAAAATTGTAAAAAATTTGATGTGATTTTTGTAAAAATATATAAATTACTTATTATATTATATTAGTCTATATAAGATCTTGGCGATTTTTAAGGTAAAATAATTTCATACTATAAAACCTAGGCGAATTATTTTTAGAAAAAAAAGGAAATTGGAGAATATTTCTTTTGAAAAAAGTATATAAAATTAGCCCACCTGCGAATATTAGCCCCTAAAATTTTCCTTGAGTATGGAGTAAGTCCTGAAAGTTTGAAGGACAAGACATTTCTTCCCCGGGAGTCTGATGCAGGAGCATCGAGACTTAGCTAGCAATGTGAAAATTTGTTCACATGTTGTGGCTAAATAGGTTGAAATTCATTTACTGATGTGTCAAAACTGGTTTTGCTGAGAGGGTTGGATCTCTCAATGATTTGTTATAATGCATTTATGTAATAAGTTAGAGATTATCCTTATTTAGATTTAGAGATAGAGTTGTTTGCATAGGTGCGAGGGAGAGCTAAGAAATAGAGAATTTGTTGTTATTGTTAGAGAGATATTCGAGTGAATAAAAGACAGGAAGAATGTAATGAGAGAGGGATGATTTGAGAGGCAAGAGTGGAGCGATTGCTTGGAGTGTGTTTTGGAATTAGATTGTTAGAGACAGAGGTCTTATTCTGTGAAATTTGGCCTAAGGCCGAGACTCTGTGTTATTTATATAATTTGAAACAGATTGCGCATCACATTTCTTAACCGACCCGTGGAGGTCTCGAATGTTGTTTTCTTCAAATGTTTTGATGCTGGATTTTATATTTTCGTTTTTTCTTAAAGAAATTGTTGCATTAAAAGAAATTTGGTGGCGTATTGTATCCTTTTGGTTCCGCAGGCAAAAACACCCAAATACACTAAGTATTGGGCTAAAACCACAAATTAAACAGAGGCCAGACTTCAAGCAACTTTAGAAAGGAGTTTTATTGTTATCGGGTCCGCAGAAACTTATCGCATTGGGCTCTTTTTTGTTTTCACATCGCATCGGCGATCCATATCGCATTGCGACCACAATATTGCATCGACGATCCACATCGCATCGCGACCACATTGCATTGGCGATCCACATCGCATCATCAATCCATATCGCATTGCGATTCACATTGCATCGACGATCCACAGTGCATCGGTGACCCACATCGCATCATAGAATTGAAGGTGAAGGAACCGGGTGAAGAGGATAATGCAATTGCGATAAGGTGATTTAATCACAACCGTTGGATCGCGATCAATCACAAAAGCGGAGTCAGCATTGGAGTCAGGAATTGAAGGTTTATAGGTGCGAGTTTATACCATATCGGGTTCGAAAGACTGATCGGATCGCTGTATTTGAAGCACAAAGGGTCTGGGCAAGTGAACAATGAGATTGCAATGGTGCGATTAAATCGTAGCCATTAGATCGTGATTGTCCGCAACCATCGGATAGAAGAGGCGGCTCGCTACACTGTAAAGTACTTCGGGCACGTTAAAAGGTGTAAGTTTTAGTAAAAAATATAGACATCCGGTTCTATTGAACCTTGGACTCACAAAAAGAAATATAATTGGGGTTAATTGGAATTTTTCTTCCGTTAGGGCATCACAATATCACAAGGGAGGTGCACACTTCATTAATTGCTCGACATTTCGGTATAGGCAAGACGATAGCGAATATCCAAAGGTATTGTTATTGGTGATGCATGATTGATAGTCTATCTCATTTCATTAGAGGATGTTATTTGTGTGCAATAAGTAAGCTTGGAAATAGGAAACTAGGATTGTACACTCCACTTCTGGTACCTTAACGTCCTTGGGAGATTATCTCAATGGATTTTGTAGGAGGTCTTCCAATGTTAAGGAAAGTTCATGATTAGTTGTATGTAGTTGTAGATAGGTTCAACAAAATGTGTTTTTTGATGCAATGTAAAAATAAAATTACAGTTGAAAAAACAACTCATATTTTCTTTCAAAATGTATGGTTTCATTTTGGTCTTCCTACTTCTATTGTAAGTGATCGAGATTCCCGGTTTGTTGGGAATTTTTGGTCAAAATTGTGGGACATGATGGAAACTAAGTTGAAGAAGAGTACGACCTTTCATCCGCACACAAATGGTCAGACCGAGGTGGTTAACAGGACAATCATTCATCTTCTTAGAGGTTATTGCAACAAACATCGCAAGTTGTGGGATGAACAATTGCATTACATTCAACATGCATACAACAGGGCAAAGCATTCTTCCACAAACACATCGCCATTTGAGGCATGTCTTGAGTACTTTCCAAGATCACATTTGGACTTCATCTTTGAGAAATATGTTGCTATTGATGGTCATAGCGACATAGATAAAGCAAGGAAGTTCATTGACCAAATTCAGTTGGTACATCACACAGTGCAAGAACAAATTTAAAGAGTCAAAGAAACTACAAGGCAAGGCATGATAAACACCGTGTTGATCACAAATTCCAAGTTGGTGACGAATTTTGGCTATATATCAGCAAATAAATACTTCAAGGGGAAGGTAAAAAGCTTAAGCCAATCAATTATGGTCCTTCTAAAATTCTAGCAAATTTTGGTAACAATGCAATTAATCTAGATTTGCCTCCTTATGTGCAAATATATTTTGTCATTATTGTTGAGAATTTGAGATTATTTGAGCCTCCTTGATTGATGATCAAGGATAGCATGTTTATCTGCCATCAATAGATGATTTCTCACTATAATATCTTCAGCAAGATCTCATACTTGACAGAAGAACCAAAACTTCAAGAAGAGGGAATTTCGAATACCTTAGAGTGGGACTCAAGGGACAAAATCCTTTCAAGGCAAAATGGATGGAGATAGAGAAGGTGAGGAATTTGTACCATCAGCTGCTGAACAATTGATAGTATATTTTTGGGTCCAGAAGGCTTCTAGTGGGGAGGAATGATCAAAGGCTCAATGTTAAGCTCAAAAATGAAAGTTCTCATCAATTTTCTAAAATAGAACAAGAACGAAGATATCTTCACTAGGAATCCGATGCAATTCGTTTCATCAAAAATTGACTTCGTATGAGGAAGTTATGACCTGTTGTTCGTTTTCCTAAACAACTAAAAAATTTGCAGAACATGACAAAAGGATGACATGGCAGCCCAGTCAGCATATAAGGTATATTCTAGGAACATTCTTTAGTTTTTTCCCAATGACACTATGACAAGTGTCACAACACGATTCTCCAATGAACTTTGGAGGTGATTTTTTTTACAATTTCTTCTAAGGTTGAATGAGATTTTTTTTTGGTTTGGTTGGAATGGTCCAGCCGGAGGTGGACACGTGGTGCATCCAGGGGCCGCCACGTGCCCCCTTTGGTGGACCCTATCCAAAGTCTCGATTGAAACTACATGGTCGAATTTCATGTTATATATCAAATTTGGTTTTGGCAAAGTCCATGGCATATACCATATGGTTAGGGTACGTATTATATCAAAGTTTGAAATTATTTATTAAACCAAAGTTTTTAACTATGGAATGGGTGCATATAATTTTGAACAAAATTTATGGGTGGAAGTCGGGGTCGAACCCATGACCTCCCTCGCACCAACCGATCGCCTTACCACCATACCACTACATTGGGACTTCACCATATAAGATCCTGAATTCTATTTATTGCCAACCAGAATCTATGGTGGGGGTTTGGAGGGGACCAACCCCGTCCCCATACAACCGTTCCATCCAACCACCGGCCGGCGCGAAGATTAATACGACGGAGTTTAACATTAATTGCGGGTTAATTATTATAATCCAGTGTTGAAGGTTTTTTAAACCTTGTTTATTGGAAACACGTTTATGCGTAGTTAAGCTAGGTTTATCCACCGTTAATTGCAGTTTAACTACTAATTAAACCAAAATTATAATAGCGGTGGGTTTAGCGGACTCTGCCAGTTTTGGCAGAATCCCTAATTTGACTGTGTTAACTGGAGTTCTCTCTAGTTTTGGAGGAGGATTCTAGGGAAAAATTAAATGAAGCATATCTAGAGAAATTTTCAGCCAATTTTGGTTCAGGAAGAGTCATTCTTGGTAGATTTGGATGTTTTTGATACAAAGGAGCAGGTTTCAGGAGCAGTAGGCGAATTTAAATAATTTTTTTTTTCACATTTGAGCTAATAGAAAGGCCCAAGCCATGGAAGCTGGACTAAGGAGATGTAGCCCAGGAAGGGTGAACTCCTTCATCAAAACACTGTGCTAATTGATCAATTGTGATGGTCTGTTGTGTTTTTTGTTGCTGATGTTCAACATTAAGTTTCAATGTTTTTATGTTTAATAATTCAACATAATCCCTGTTAGTTCTAGTCTTCGCAACCTGTCACCAACGAGCAAATTGGACTCTTACCATGTCTAATTTTAATAGATGTTTTTCACATGAGATTTAGTGCAAATCATATCCCAAACATGTTCATCAGAAGTAGATCGAAAATATCTTTCCAACGGTATATTGCAATCCCAAAACCGGCTTTTGGATCAAAAGATATGACCAAATGAATGATTGACTCTTGGTTACACCTGATACATGTCTCCTTATAATTTTACATTGTGAAAACTTCTCACCTTTTTCATGGTTTATAGCTGCAAATCCAGTGAGCTATGTTCGATCATGTGAGATACAATATGTGGAAACATGTTTCAAATATTATTGATTTATGGAGGTTGACGAGGATTGGGCAGGCTTAATGTGATGGACGTGCCAAAAAACCTCAATTTGACAAAAGAAGTAAAGGCATTTGTTGTTATTCCAACTCTCCTTTTCAGATAGATTTGTCATGAGTATTGGAGCTTCTTCAAGGATTGGATTCTTTTCCTGTGCCATTTATGCAATCAGAAAATCCATCTCAATCAAATAGTCACGACTGGAGAAGATGAGGAGGAGTTTTCCAAGACCAGGAAGGTGCCAGATCTGGAGTCTACCACGAATCTAGAGTTTTAGATGGTTTTGGGGCTGATCAAGGAGAGCATCAAGGTCGATCCCTTGAGGTACCACGAGATGAAGAATAGATTGGTTGGTGTTTTTGAGGAGACAACTACTGGTGTTAAGAGGCTTTATCAGATGAAAGCCAGTGGGACTTTGTTGTTCCTTGCTATTAATGTTAATGACTCTATTACCAAGAGCAAGTTTGACAACTTATATGGATGTAGAAACTCTCTCCTGGATGGTCTGATGAGAGCCACAAATGTCATGATTTTTTGGTAAGGTTGCTGTTGTGTGTGTATATGGAGATGTTGGAAAGGGTTGTGTTGCAGCTCTAAAGGTTGCTGGAGCTAGGGTTATTGTTACAGAAATTGATCCAATCTGTGCCCTGCAAGCTCTTATGGAAGGGTTTCCTGTCCTTACCCTAGAGGATGTAGTTAGCACTGCTGATATTTTTGTGACCGCCACTGGAAACAAGGATATCATCACGCTTGATCACATGAGGAAAATGAAGAATAATGCCATTGTTTGCAACATTGGTCATTTTGATAATGAGATTAACATGCAAGGTCTTGAAACATTCCCTGGTGTTAAGAAGATCATCAAGCCTCAAACGGATAGGTGGGTGTTCCCTGATACCAACAATGGCATCATCCACCCTGCCTCCCTTACATAAAGCATTCATGAATATGCCATATGCTACCGCATCTAGCTCGAAGCCTTTTCTATTCATCTCCTCAAAAATATCTTCTACTTTATCCAGACTTGGCTTGTTTGCCCAAACTTTGAGAAGAATACTATAAGTCTTTATATCAGGGTAGAAATTATTTCCCTTCACATGATCAAAGACTTCCTGTGCTGCTTTACCAGCCCTATTTTTGCAGAAAGCACTCAGAAGGCTATTAAGCGCAGACAAATTTGGTCTCATACCATATTTCCTCATCCTTTCAAAGGCATTGGTGGCTTCCTTTACCATTTTGGCCCTTGCATACCTTCGAAAAATCAAAGAAAACGTCTCCTGTGTCAAAACCCCATTCTTCTTCATCTCGTCTATTAAATTCCACATAAGTCTATACTGCTTAATCTTCCCTAGTGAATCTACCATGATATTATTTGCTTCAATGCTATGATAGTACCCCTGGTGTTTTTCAGCCCATCTAAAGAACCTGTAGGACAACATTCCACCATTGCAAAACTTCTTCAATATTTCCTCCACTTAAGCTGAGGAAATATTCACTCTGTAGCCGTCGAGTGCACTTTGAAGATCAGAATTAGGGGAAGACATAAGGACTCCACTAAGCTTCTTCAAATCCCCCCAAAACATGTCTCCGTGCATGTTCGTCGACGTTTTAGATCATTCAATATCGATTTTAGGGAAGTCATCTATTCTTTCAGAGTATTCGATAGCCATAGATGTTCTATGCAAACTCATTCATGTTTGGATTATCCTCCTCATGCTTTCATATGATCCTTCTCTTTTCACAGTCGTATGAAGCAATCTCGGTGGCCTCATGCCAATTCCACTAAATTCCTGCAATTTATCGCCATGGACTAAAATATAAAACAATTTTGAACTGATTTTGGATAACTTGTTCACTCTTTCGTGGAACATCAGGCTTGTAGCAAAAGCCACTTTGTTGGGTTGTATTTCAGGCCACGATATACAACTTTCAATGTATTTATTTGTTCTAACAAACACATTGCCTCTCGGGTATAAATTTAAGTTTTTTTCACCATTTCTAAGGGCATCAAATCCATAATATATTTGAACTTAGTTGCAGCAGAGGGTTCAGATAAAATTTTATTTAATTTGAGAGCTGGTGTTACAGCATGTTGGCCAACCAACTCCAATTTTAGTGCAGGCAAGTGCAAAGTGGCATTCAAGAGGCAGAATTTTTAGGCCCAAAATCAGCAGCTACAGGATTCTAGGCTCAAAGTAAGCAAAGGAATCTTAGATTTCATGAAAAAACTCCAGCAAACTTCAACAATTCGACATATTGCAACAAACGTATTCTATTTTAAATGATTTAATTAAATTCTTTAGTTGTAATTTATTTTATTTTATTTTCCATTACATATATATATATATATATATATATATATATATATATATATATATATATATATATATATATATATATATATATGATTCCTATGTAGAGGAATCAAAATAAATTTGTAATAGGGTATATATAGGAAGATTTTTGAGAATATAGAGGTTCGATTTTCAGCAGAGAGAGTGCTGCTTTGGACTGTGTAAATTTTCCTGAATATTATGTTAATGAAGCAGTTTCTGCCCTTTAAAATTTGGAATCCATCACGGTGTTTCATGTTCAACATGTGTTCCTTGTAATATCATTTTCATATTGTGTTCTTTCTATTAATTTTTGTTACAACATTCCCTAAGAGAAGTGTTAGGAATCCATACACGAATGATGCTCCTTTCACAATGATTATGTTGTTAAATGTAGTGGTTATCTTTACAGAATCCATCCTTTGTTAGCTGCTCTGTTTAGTAACCCTGTGATTTCCTTTCTGTTAAAGCTACCACTGGAGATTCATCCACTAATTGATGCCTGCAGGGCAGCTGGCTTTCTCCTCTTTTTGTAATATTCCAAAATTTGCACCCAAGTAAATTGGAATATTAGATTTTGATGCTTTCACCTAGGAGAGGAATAAATGGGTAAGGAGGCCCATGAATAATAAAAATACGAATAATTTACATTTTAATAAGGAAGGGGATCACTTCAGGAGCTGAAATTTACACTTACAAGTGTGAACAGAGGCAAAATAGATGAGGACATAGTCAAGTTTGACTAAGTCAACATGCATTCTTGAGGAGGAAGAGATCACCTAAGTAAACCAGTTCAATGTGAACAAGGATTAGCCTAAGACACACATATGTAAACTAGATTGAATATACATAGTGTGAAAAGAGGCATTGGAGGTGGATTAGTTTTAGTTGTTCAAATTCAATTGCGCAGCCACAAGAGGAGGGAAGCTAGCTAGGGCAGCGCATTTTTGAAAGAGGAAGCTTCATGAAGAAGTCACCTCAAAATTGTGTGGGGTCCGGGGTGAAGAGGCTCACCAAAGATAAAATGAGGGCATAGAATCAAAGGAAATTCGTTCATGTATTTAGATATTTTGGTCTAGAGACCATTTGCATACTTCAGTTGTTTAGCCGGAGTTGCTGCACTGCTTAGTGCAAGGAATTCCCGTGCAGGAATTCCATCCTCTCTTGTGATCAACTTGATTAAGGGATCAAAGGGGAGTGATTTGAGCTTCATTTCAGTATTTGGCTTGAGGCCATTCCTTCACATTCAGCCATAGCACAATTTACTTCAGAAAACTACATCCTTGATGCAGGGGCAGCAACAGCAGTATTGCACCCTTTGATTTTATGCTCATCTTGTAAGAGGAGGTGCTTATTTCCCTCCGGAAGTTTGTTAGAGAGGACTTTGGCCATATTTATGTATTATTCAGCTCTGATATGTTATATTCAGTCATTTTTAATGCAGAGTTGCTGTAGACTGCGTTATTTTCTGTAGTCCTACCTTATACATGCATTTTGCCGGAAATCTTGCCGGGAGTCTTGTTTCTACTGTATAAGTGATTAAACCTCCATTTATTTGCTGTGTGATTAATATAAGTTTTATATCAGACCTATTTCTTTATTTTATGTAGAAACCCTCATGGGAATTACGTTCTCACTGTATTCAGAAATTTCTGTTTAGTAAAGTCATGGGAAATCAGTGTTTTCTAGCCTACTCGGGAAAGGAGGAGCTATTTAATATAGCTAGAAGCATTAGTTTGAGTTGAAATTCGAATCATAGGTCCCTCTTGACCTAAGATATCATATCCAACCATTTCCCCTGCTTATTTTTACGCTCATTTATGAAAATAACCTTTTTAGGGCATAAAATACCCTTTTTCCCCACTTTCCGGATCATGAAATGAAATAAAAGCTGCTCCTGTAACTAAAAATGATGTCTATGTAATTATTATGTATATTTTAAGCTTATTCATCATGACAAGACCATTATACATCTTATCCATTGCTGAGATCCATATTTGGGATAGTACACTTTTCTTCTCTCATTTAAATAATTTATTTGGCTGAACATTGCGCCTACTTTGCCCCAAGTTTGCAGGTAGAAACCAACTTCGACTCCATAGCCCAATGATTTTTTATCTCTTTCTGTCTCAACCCAAAACTTTCAAATCAAATTCCCGCACTTCATAGCTAGCCTAAGATTCACTTATTGCAACCTATTGAGATTGCAACAAGATGATGAGCTTAGTGGACAGAAGTCGCCTTCACTAAGTGGGCCCGCAGGCTATTTTTGGCGCAAGTCTATTTTTAGACATGTCGATCATATTCTATGAGTTACAGGATGCTATTTTTGGATGGTTGGTCAAGTCGGAAAAAATAGATGGACTTCTATTTTTAGATATATTGGGCGGAATCTATTTTAGATTGCCAGTCTAAAAATAGATATGTCGAATATTATTAGCTCTTAATAATATTTGGACTATAAACATTATCTTATTCTCTTGGAGCACTTCGGTTAAGTGCACAGATGTGGCACAGGAGGTGACAGGAGGAATTATGCTATTCCTAAGGCTTAAGTGGAGCTATTGCATGGATACTTCGGTTAGAACTCATGTGACGAGTTTGGCGGAGTTATTGAGGTAGTTGGTGGAGTTGTGTTTAGTTTAACTAATTTAAACATAGTTGAGCTATTTGTATCTAGTTTAACTAATTGATACAATTAGTGAGAGTGGTGTGAATTAATTATTAATTAATTCACTAATTATAAACTCATTAATCAACTAAATAATACATTAGTTAACTTCAGTGCATGGACAGTTTCAGTGGAGACCAGTGAAGAGGTAGGTGAAAGAGCAGCGTGACTATCAGTTGTGACTATAGTGTTGCATTATTTGCAACACAAACAGTGATTGGAGATGCCAATGAGGATTGCGTGAGCAAGGCTGGACCAATTCGAGTTCATTCAGAGCCATTCTTTAGCAGTGATTGCGCAGTAGAGGCAGGCTATCAGGTGGCAGAGATTGGAGCATGTGTTTTGCTAGATCAGACCTGTTTAGTGTGTAGAAATTGGAGATTGTACTGAGAGCTTGTGAGGAGCTTTGTATAATGATTTTTACATGATCTCTATGACAAATAATATACAGATAGTTGGAGGTTTTCAGCTTTAATATTTCCCATAAAATATTGTGTTCATGTGTGTGATTGTTTATGGTTTTAATGTGCGCATGCGATTGTTTTTTATTTCCGCAATTAATGATCAATGGTAGAAGTGATTCTGTATTGTGCATGAAGTTAAAATAGTGTGTGATCAGGAGAATCTCGGTGTATAACATATCAGTTATCAAATTTCTACACAACCATCCTTTATTGGCATAGAGAGAGCCCTCTCTGGTCTGGCAGGGCTAGATGCCAGATCGAAAGCTTGGTCTTTGGTTACCTCAGATTACCTCTTCTCATCCTTGAGGTTCAATCTAAGTGCTAACATATTGCCGTCATTGCCGGGGAACGAGGTGACAGATCTTCTCCGGGAAAGATTGTTCAAATTGCAGATCTGATTGCTGATGGTGAACAATGGTCAGGCACATATGAAGGCTGAAACATTCACCTGGAAACCCCATTGTTCGAAATCCCGAGTTTCAAAATATTGATGGTGGCTGCACTGGCTAAATGAATGACTCAGATCTCGTTTCTATTTGTTCAAGGTATTCATGTATCAATTTTTCTAATCTTCCTGGTTTTCCTAATCAATTACCGAAGGATGCATATTTTTTTAGCAATGGTCCTAAATTCAATGGGGAAGATCTGAATTTGACTCTTGAACATGTATCAAATTTTAAAACATTTGTTGAACTTCTTAGAGTCAAACAAGAAGATGTCTTCATTAGATTGTTCTATGATTCCTTTCAAGGAAAATGTAGACAATGGATTCAAAATTTTTCTGTTAGATCTGTTAAGTCATTTGCAGAGTTGTGGCGTATCTTTCTTGAAACATGGATGGAGAAAGAAGAAGAATTAGAAATAGAGGTGGCCTCTATTCAAGGCTTTAGAAAATGGGAAGATATGCGCATAGATGATGAGGTAGATGAGAACTTTGCTTCATCTCTTTCTTCTTATCTGAAGTCCTGCAGATGTAGCCATGATATTAAGCTCAATTTTTTGCAAGATTTTACCATCAAAATTGAAAAATATCTAGCTGAATTGGAGACCCAAATACAGTCTCAGGATCTGGACTGTCAAGTCCTATTCTTTGGAAACCTTTTCCAGCAGAAGGAAGGAAAGGTAAGGTTGCCCTTGGATGTTTTCATTGACAGTTTGTAACTGGAAGCATGTATTGAGGAGTTGGGGCAGTAGACAAAGTCTGGTTTCTATGATCCAATTGCAACATATATGGAATATATTTTTAGTTTGAATGATAGACCAGTTTGTCTTTTACAAAGCTAGAGACATTATGTGCATGTATGGCTGTCAACATTTCCAATTGTGTTTTGTTTAAAATACTGCCAAGCATCATCATTGCTATAACTGCTTGATTGGTTATTTGACATTATAGCATCACTTGATCTAGTACTTTTGCAGTAGGGTAGGGTATATTTGTACATAAATAAGTTTCCTAAGACAACATTTCAGTTTTCGGCATTAGTTTCAGTTTCCTAGTTTCAATATTTATGTGTGTTTTTGGTTGGTATAAGTAGTTCAAGTTTGTGGCTATTTGTGACTCCATTTCCCAATGGTTAGGACCTTGGTCTATGGTGTTATTGGCACCTCCAAGGAGCTACCATCCATAGTTGGAGCCAATGTTAGTTCCAGTCTTCGTAGCCTGTCACCAACGATCAAATTGGACTCTTACCATGTCTGGTTTTCACAGATGTTTTGCACATGAGCTTTAGTGAAAATCATATCCCAAACATGTTCATCAGAAGTATCTCGAAAATATATTTCCAACGGTATATTGCACTCCCAAAACCGACTTCTGGATCAGAATATATGACCAAATGAATGATTGACTCTTGGTTACACCTGATACATGTCTCCTTATAATTTTACATTGTAAAAACTTCTCACCTTTTTCATGGTTTATAGCTGCAAATCTAGTGATCTATGGTCGATCATGTGAGTTGAAATATGTGGAAACATGTTTCAAATATTATTGATTTATGGAGGTTGACAAGGATTGGGCAGGCTTAATGTTATGGACGTGCCAGAAAGCCTCAATTTGACAAAATAAGTAAAGGAATTTGCTGTTATTGCCAGCTCTCCTCGTCGGATAGATTTTTCATGAGTATTGGAGCTTCTTTAAGGGTTGGATTCTTTTCCTGTGCCACTTATGCAATCAGAAAATCCATCTCAATCAAATAGTCACGACTGGAGAAGACGAGGAGGAGTTTTCCAAGACCGAGAAGGTGCCAAATCCAGAGTCTACCACGAATTTGGAGTTTCATATGATTTTGGGGCTGATCAAGGAGAGCATAAAGGTCGATCCATTGAGGTACCACGGGATGAAGAATATATTGTTTTGTGTTTTTGAGGAGACAACTACTGGTGTTAAGAGGCTTTATCAGATGCAAGCCAATGGGACTTTGTTGTTCCCTGCTATTAATGTTAATGACTCTATTACCAAGAGAAATTTGGAAAACTTATATGGATGTAGAAACTCTCTCCCGGATGGTCTGATGAGAGCCACATATGTCATGATTTACTGGTGTGGTTGTTGTTGTGTGTGGATATGGAGATGTTGGAAAGGGTTGTGCTGCAGCTCTAAAGGTCACTGGAGCTAGGGTCATTGTTACAGAAATTGATCCAATCTGTGCCGTGCAAGCTCTTATGGAAGGCTTTCCTGTCCTTACCCTAGAGGATGCAGTTAGCACTGCTGATATTTTTGTGACTGCCACTGGCAACAAGGATATCATCATGCTTGATCACATGAGGAAAATGAAGAATAATGCCATTGTTTGCAACATTGGTAATTTTGATAACAAGATTAACATGCAAGGTCTTGAAAAATTCCCTGGTGTTAAGAAGATCATCGAGCCTCAGACGGATAGGTGGGTGTTCCCTGATACCAACAATGGCATCATCCACCCTGACTCCCTTACATAAAGCATTCATGAATATGCCATATGCTACTCCATCTGGCTCAAAGCCTTTTCTATTCATCTCCTAAAAAATATCCTCTGATTTATCTAGATCTGGCTCATTTGCCCAGCCTTCGAGAAGAATACTATAAGTCTTTATATCGGGGCGGAAAT
This sequence comes from Pinus albicaulis, assembly GCA_034641835.2. Lineage (NCBI taxonomy): Eukaryota > Viridiplantae > Streptophyta > Pinopsida > Pinales > Pinaceae > Pinus > Pinus albicaulis. Next base: position 389,644,052 of record CM076572.1, on the reverse strand, counting down.
TCTTTCCCTTCACATGATCAAAGACTTCCTGTACTTCTTTACTAGCCCTATTTTTGCTGAAAGCACTCAAAAGGCTATTAAGCGCAGAAAAATCTAGTCTCATACCATATTTCCCCATCCTTTCAAAGGCATCAGTGGCTTCCTTTACCATTTTGGCCCTTGCATACCTTCGAAAAATCAAAGAAAACGTCTCATGTGTCAAAAACCCACACTTCTTCATCTCGTTTATTAAATTCCACTTAAGTTTGTACTGCTTAATCTTCCCTACTGAATCTACCATGATATTATATGCTTCAACGCTGTGACAATACCCCTGGTGTTTTTCAGCCGATCTAAAGAACCTGTAGGACAACATTCCGCCATTGCTGAACTTCTTCAATATTTTCTCCACTAAAGCTAAGGAAATATTCAATCTACAGCCGTCGAGTGCACTTTGAAGATCAAAATTAGGGGAAGACATAAGGACTCCACTAAGCTTCTTCAAATCCCCCCAAAACATGTCTTCGTTCATGTTCGTCGACGTTTTAGACCATTCAATATTGATTTCAAGGAAATCATCTATTCTTTCAGAGTATTCGACGACCATATAAGATGTTCTATGCAAACTCATCCATGTTTGGCTTATCCTCCTCATGATTTCATAGGATCCTTCTCGTTTCACAGTCGTATGAAGCAATCTCGGCGGCCTCATGCCAATTCCACTAAATTCCCGCAATTTATCGCCATGGACTGAAATATAAAACAATTTCAAACTGATTTCGGATAACTTTTTCACTCTTTCGTAGAAAATTAGGCTTGTAGAAAAATCCACTCCGTTGGGTCGTATTTCAGGCCACGGTATATAACTTTCAATGTATTTCTTTCTTGTGACAAACACATTGCTTCTTGGGTATAACTTTAAGCATTTTTCACCATTTCTAAGGGCAGCGAATCCGTAATATCTTTGAACTTAGTTGCAACAGAGGGTTTAGATAAAGTTTTATTTAGTTTGAGAGCTGGTGTTACAGCATGTTGGCATACCAACTCCAATTTTAGTGTAGGAAACTGCAAAGTGGCATTCAAGAGGCAGAGTTTTTAGGCCTAAAATCAACAACTACAAGATTCTAGGCTCAGATTCAACAAAGGAGTCCTAGATTTCATGAAAAAACTCCAGAAAAATTCAACAGTTCGACATATTGCAGCAAAATTATTCTATTTTAAATGATTTAATTAAATTCTTTAGTTGTAATTTAATTTATTTTATTTGAGAATGTAGAGGTTCGATTTTCAGCAAAGAGACTGCTGCTTTGGATTGTGTAAATTTTCCTGAATATTATGTTAATTAAGCAGTTTCTGCCCTTTAAAATTTCGGATCTGTTGTCGATCTGATCCAGGTGGATATTGGTGGCCACCCACCTATTCCACTTGGCCCCCCACCATTATCTCTTTCAGTTTTTCAGTTTCGGCATAACTTACTATTTTTAGCAGTTTTTCGGGTCCTGAACTTCCGGAGCCGTTTTGAGGCCCTAAACGACGTTTTTTGGGTAAAATTCGTCTCGATAGCTGTAGTCCTCGGATAGAGCTTTCTAATGATGTATCATGTGCGTCAAACGGAGATAGTATGCCAAAGTTACGTCCCTGGGAAGTTGAAACACCAATTTACCCAAACGGGGCCCATAGTTTTGGCGCTTCATCTCCTAGGGTTAGGTTTTCGGGATGTTTAGGGTTCTCCATTGTTTCTCAATAATAAATAGGCCCTCGCGCCTCATTGTAAAGCAGTTCAGAGGCTTGTAGCCACCACATCTCTTCTCAGAGATAGCTACCAGTGCCCTAGCTAGTTTTATCTCCATTCTGTCTGTAAGCAAATTTCAGTTCTTTGATATTAATGAAATGAAGTGTTATTTCCGCTGCATCTCTATCTTTATGGTTATGTGTTTATTCTGTTGCGTTCCTGCATAAATCCGGATCAGTGGTATCAGAGCGGTCTGTTTTTTTCTCGATCCTTCTTTGCATGTCCCCAACGAGGTCGGGGTATAAGGAGCTAGGGCTTGATCTGGTGGAACCTTTGCAAGATCAGCCTCGCAAACCTCGACGGACGCCCATGGGGGACGAAAAGAAAGATGAGGGAGCAGGAGATCCTATTAAAATATTGCTCGAGGAGGCCCTCGAAAAACAAAGGAACGCGATGATGGATAGTTTTGCTCAGATCCTTCAACGGCTGCCCACCGGCGGCGCATCTGCATCCAGTAGCCACTCTGGAGTTGCAACTCCCTTTAAAGTACAGGTAAATTTTGACATTCCCATATTTGAGGGTCAAATAGACGCAGATGCCGTAGATAGATGGTTGAATCTATTAGAAGGATATTTCTCTGTTCATGACTTTTCAGACCGGGAGAAGATTATTTTTGCACTCCTCAAAGCTACCCCCATGTTAAGGACTGGTGGGAAACCTACTGTGAGAACAAGGACCAGACAGAACCCTCTCTGTTCTCGGCCGTACCAACTTGGAATTCTTTCCGAGACGCCATCAAGGAACAGTACTATCCCGTGGGGAGCTATGAGGACAAGTACATACAATGGACCACGCCGCGACAACAAAGGGATCAAGATGTGCATGAGCTGACGAATCTGTTCCATACCCTGCGCACAAAGTTGGGTATCAAAGATTCAGAGAAACATCTGGTGCTAAAGTATCGCAGCTGTCTGCACAGATACATTCAGGAGGAAATGGAGTTCCTCGACATCTCCTCGCTTGGTACTGCATACCGGTATGCTGCCAAGATTGAGCAGAAATTCAAACAGAAGAAGCGAGACTTTGGATCTGCGAATCAAAAGCAAGGAAAAGGTGCTTCCAAACCGCAGAACAAAGGACAGAGCCAAGGCATGGCGGCTAAAGACAACCCACCAAAGCCACAAGAAAAGAACAACACCGTAAAGCCAAAGAAGGACACGGGAAAGTGGTGTGAGTTCCATAAGAGCTCCACTCACAACACAAGTGGGTGTCGGGCCAAGCAGTCGCTAGTGGCCGAGATGAGGGCTTCTGAGTCAGATGCATGCTCCGACTCCGAATCAGAACCTGAAAAGGGGAATGAAAAAGGGAAACAGATTATTGATGCGGAGCCCAACGCCACCGTTGCCACTACAAAGGTCCAGAAGGAGGAACCGGAAGATCCAGAGGAGGAGGAACGTCTCTTCCACTCCCAGATGTGGGTAAAGGGCTCCCCTGTACAGTTCATTGTCGACAATGGGAGCCAAAAGAACCTCATTTCAGCAGACGCCGTGAAGCGGTTGGGCTTGCCGACCACAGCTCACCCACATCCATACACCATCGGGTGGCTTCATCAAGGACGAGATCTCCGCGTCAGCCAGCAGTGCCGCCTTCCCTATAGCATCAAGCCCTTCACGGATGAGGTATTATGTGACGTTGCTCCTATTGATGTTTCTGATGTATTATTAGGACAACCATACTTGTGGAAGCGTCATGCCGTGTATGAGTCTCGGCCTCGTGCTGTTATTGTTACTTTGGGAAATAAGTTGTACAGGATACCAGAGGTACCACCTCCTGCCGCTATCTCTTTGGTTACTGCAAAACAATGCAGTAAGCTCATTTCCCAAACCAGGAAATTCGTTTTCCTGATGATCCGCCCCCAGGGCAAGAAGAAGACCGTGGCCACGACCTCCAGACAGGGCCCCTCTGCACGACAACAACAAATGGATAAGGTCGTGGAGGAGTACGGGGACATCTTCACCTCACCCACAGGGGTTCCTCTGCACTGCCATGTCAAGCACCCGATTGATCTGACCCCAGGTGCGCCACTACCCAATGGACCGATCTATCGACGCTCTGTTCTGGAAAATGATGAAATCAAGAGGCAGATTCAGGAGCTGTTGCAGAAAGGTCACATCAGACCAAGTTCATCACCATGTGGGAGCCCGATCGTGTTGGTACAGAAAAAGGATGGGACGTGGAGACTCTGTATTGACTATCGGGCGCTGAACAAGATTACTGTCCGGAATAGGTACCCAATCCCACGGATTGATGGCCTTCTGGACCAACTCCAAGGTGCAAAATATTTCAGTAAGATCGACCTGAAGTCTGGGTATCACCAGGTACCAATTGAACCCTCTGATGTGTGGAAGACTGCCTTCAAAGCTAAGGAAGGCCTTTTTGAATGGCTGGTCATGCCTTTCGGGTTGACGAATGCCCCCGCAACCTTCATGAGGATGATGGACGACATCTTGCGGCCATTCACCAACTCATTCGTAGTGGTGTACTTGGATGACATTCTGATCTTCAGCAAGACTTGGGAAGAGCACCTTCATCACATCCGACAAGTCCTCCAAACACTGCGGCAACACAAGTTGTGTGCCAATTTGGAGAAGTGCACGTTTGGCATGACCCAGGTTCAATATCCGGGATACATTATTGATGAAAGGGGGGTGCATGTGGATCCAGCCAAGATCCAAGTCATTCGGGATTGGCCAGCCCCGACTACTATAACAGAGCTTCGCAGCTTTCTGGGTCTTGCTAATTTCTACCGTAGATTCGTGCTGGGATTCTCTCGTATCACTTGGCCCTTGAGTCAAGTCACCAAAGGAGGAGCGAGAGCAAAATTCTTTTGGTCGGAACCTCAACAGAAGGCGTTCAAAGAATTGAAAAATCGACTCTGTTCTGCCCCAGTGCTCACCTTACCAGACTTGCAGCAGCCATTTGAGATCGAGACAGATGCCTCCGACTATGCTATTGGGGCAGTTCTTACTCAACAGGGACATCCAGTGGCATATCACAGTGAGACATTGTCTGAGACAGTTCGCAAGTATCCCACCTATGACAAAGAAATGTATTCCATTGTGCAAGCCTTTCGACAATGGAAGCATTACATTTTGGGGAAGGAAACAATCATCCACACAGACCACCGGCCCCTGCAGTTCATACAGACACAAGGGAAGTTGCAGAATGATCGCCATCAGAAGTGGTCCACATATCTGCAACAGTTTCATTTGAACATCAAGTACAAGAAGGGTAGCACCAATAATGTTGGAGACTGCCTCAGCCGACCACCGATCGTGGCGCTCACCACCGTGCTCAACTCTTATGGGCACGAGACTTCTGATTGGCCGCTTCTCTATGAGAGTGACCCATAATTCTGCCACACTTACAAGGCACTTTTGGGGGGCACGCAAGTTCCAAATTTTCACCTCCAAGATGCACTTTTATGTCACCTGGGACACCTTTGTGTTCCTTCAAGCGAGCGTGCCAAGATGATATGGGAAGCACACTACAGTCGAGTCGCTGGGCATTTCGGGGTCGAGAAAACAGTAGCAATACTACAGAAGTATTTCTATTGGCCGAACCTTCGAAAGGATGTCGAGAAGCACATCAGATCCTGCACCGCTTGTGCCATTGCCAAACCGACCATCAAGAAGCAAGGCCTATATACTCCACTACCTACCCCTAGTCGACCTTGGGAATCCATCTCCATGGATTACATGTCGGGCCTGCCCTCTACTAAGAATGGCAATGACTGTGTTTTCGTGGTCGTTGATAGATTCTCAAAGATGGCCATTATGGCGGCCTGTAAGAAGAATATCACAGCAGAAGCTACTGCTAAACTCTTCTTTGAACGAGTATGGGTGCACTTTGGGATCCCACAGTCTATCATATCATATCGAGATAGCAGGTTCCTCAGCACATTTTGGTCCAGCCTCTGGTCAATGATGGACACAAAGCTCACCAAGTCCACAGCTTTCCATCCCCAAACAGATGGCCGGACAGAGGTCGTCAACAGAATGATTGTACACATTCTGCGCATGTACAATTCAAAGCATCCACGCACATGGGACGAGAGCCTCCCTTATGTACAACATAGTTATAACCGGGCTCTCCACAGTTCAATTGGCCATAGCCCCTTTCAGGTGGGCTTGGGATTCCAGCCACTATGTTCCATTGACGTAGCCATGCCATTTGCAGCTGCTCAGGCCGATTCAGCGCACGTCCAGTCTGAAGTTGACAAAGCAAGTAGCTTCATCGAGCGCATTCAACACATCCGCCAACAAGTTCATGATATATTGGACAGAGCCAATGCGAAGTACAAGCAGCGCCATGATCAACACCGGGTGCCACACAACTTCCAGGTGGGCGACAAAGTATGGCTGCATTTGCAGAAGGAGCGCCTCACTGGACCTCACCACAAGCTTCGCCCGCTCCGATACGGGTCGTACACCATCACCAAGGCTGTAGGGAACAATGCTTTCGAGCTTAGTATTCCACCATTCCTTGGTCTGCACCCAGTCTTCAATGTGGATCGCCTTCGTCCTTACTTCCCACCTCTACTGGACACTTGGGACATTGTAGAACAACTCACACCAACAGAGTTAAACCCAAACTGCATGGAACAGGCCACCACAGATTGTATCATGGACATGCAAATTAAGAACACTCGCAAACAGAGGATCCAACTGTATCGGGTTGTCAAAGCTGGCCAACTCCTACACCAAGGAAAGTGGTTCACCAGGGACCAAGTTCAGCAGAAATTTCCTCATCTCATGGAGGAACTTAACGCAATGGGGACCATTGCTTCCTAAGGGGCGAGGAATGATCCAGGTGGATATTGGTGGCCACCCGCCTATTCCACTGGCCCCCCACCATTATTCTCTTTCTACTTTTTCATTTCGCATAACTTACTATTTTTAGCGCTTTCTTTTTTCGGGTCCTGAACTTCCTGGAGTCGTTTTGAGGCCCTAAACGACATTTTTGGGTAAATTGCATCATAGAAATGTAGTCCCCTGGGACGAAGCTTGAATGATGTATCATGTGCGCTAAACGGATATATGCCAAAGTTACGTCTCGGGAAGTTGAAACACCAATTTACCCAAACTAGGCCCATAGTTCTTGGCGCTTCATCTCCTGTGGTTAGGTTTTTTGAGGTTAGGTTTTTTGGGATGTTTAGGTTCTCCATTGTTTCTCAATAATAAATAGGCCCCCGCGTTTCATTGTAAAGCGTGGTCAGAGGTCGTAGTCGTCACATTTTCCTAGGATAGTTATCAGTTACTTTCTAGCTGGTTTTATCTCCATTCGTCTTCAGAAGAAATTTCTGGCTTCTTTGATATTAATGAAATGAAGTGTTATTTCCGCTGCATCTCTATCTTTATGGTTATGTGTTTATTCTATTGCGTTCCTACATAAATCCGGATCACGATCCTAGAGACAGCCTTGAGTTGTGAAAGACCAGTGCCTAGGACATCTTATATAGCAAGGAGCAATATGATATAACAAGGATAATTATCAGAACAAGGCTCTCATGCTATCTCTTGTAAACAGGAAGATTAATTAGAATGGGACCAAAACTTCAAAAGCTTGACACAGGGAAAGAAATACTGCAGAGGCAAGATGTGAAACTCTAACACGAATGTATCAGACAATTCAAAGGTAGCTTGCTGCAAAAAGGGCTGGATTCTAAATACTTCACAGAGATGAATAATCAGAAAGTATCTACTGCGTATGTAGAATAAAGAGAATACTAATTGTTGTTGAGACAATATCCAGAAACATATATCATCATGCAGTGGGCTTACGAAATTAAGAATCCACACATGATAACAACATTTGTAAATAACATCTCATAACAGCTAATATATCATAAGTACGGGTGAAGTGAAAATGGAACAGCATATCACGCCTGAGCCATATTTAAAGTGCCAGACAGGTTATGGCATAAGTATCAACTAGGATAAATTCATACCAAAACCAGTGGGCTACTCGCATTCCAGAACATGATACAAGATGAATGGATGTAAATGAAATGAACAGGCTAAGCTATAACACATAGGAGAGAGTTACACACTGTAAAGCACCAAGACCAGAATCCTCATGGAAGATAGAACTCCTTTTCATTGAGACCCAACGGGCTCTTCACGTTTGTATTAAAGCTTCAACAAAATGCATACAAAAAAACTCTTTCACAGCCAATTCTTCAGAAAATCTGGAACCTGTTTTTCTCTTCGGTTCTTACTTATATAGAAGCCTCAGAAACATGAGAGAGAAGATATTTTTGGGAAAATTATCTTCCTCGCGTGCCGGAAATCAGTTTGAGGTCTCCATAAAAAATAACCAAAATTCATGATGAGGAATTGGGGCATCTCATCATTGACAGTTGGGCTCACGACCGTTTTAAACAAAAATATCAAATAACAGTTTCTGACAGAAAGTGAAATGCAGGAGTGGAATGTGAATTCCACTTGAAATTTAAAAGTAACAAACTAAAATAGAAGTAAAAGACCACTAGGGCCGAATCATGAACTGACAATGTTAGTTGATGAGGTGGAGTTGAGGCGGTCGTTGTCACAGATGGTGGAATGTTGGCTGAGAGGAATCAATTTTCCTCTGATGTGGCAGTAGAGGTTTTGCTGCCTATTGATCTTCATGATTTTCCTTTAATTTTGATTTAATTTGGAGGATGGGATTTTGATAATCAATCTTAGCCAAAATCTCCAAATTGTCTTCAATCTTCTGTTTCTGCCGTGGCAGGTCTTCGACACTGATACTTTGATTGCTGCTACAATAACCTTTCTGCATTCTGAATCACAGTGGCCGTGATTGTGGAACCTAGAGTGAATTCATCACTCTGTAACAACCTTGCACAATACGATAAACGAATTAAGAAATCCAGGGAGCGGCGGAAATAATGTTGTGAAGGCCTAGAGGAATGGTGGGACCCGGTTAAGGCGGAGGGTGATTTAATGTGAGCTGTTGGATCTCAGGAGGAGATTGATGGTTGGAATCACCTGATGGAGTTAATAGGGATACCCGATGAAGAGAAAAGGAGAAATGCGCGATATATTGTGGGCTGCAGATCTGGATCAAACGGACGGTCACAATTGGATCGACGGATCGCAATCGGAAGGGACGGGGGGTAACACCTTTAGATTTTGCGATTGGCGATGCACGATTTAGAACCAGCCGTCCGATTTGGGACAAGATCGACGGTGGGGATTAAATCATCAGGGAGGAAGGTTGGTGCGATGAGCAGGAGTGACGAAAACTGGACCGTTGGATCTCGAGAGATCAACGACTGCGATCAGATCAGAGGGTCGCAGATCGGGAGGAACGGAAAGTGGCTCGATCTGAAAATTGCGATTGCGATCGGAGCGGGGAAGCGAGGGCCTTTGGATCAAAAAGAGAAATCGATGGCGGGGATATCAATCGAAGGATCGCAATCGGGGAGGGCAGCGGGTGACACAATTAAAAATTTGCGATTGCGATTGGTGCGGTGGTGCGATGGCCGTTCGATCTGACAGCGAATTAATGGTGGAGATGAGAATCGGAGGGGTGAAAGAATCGGGGCGATGGGCGCGAGCGGGACAAGCATTGGCCATCAGATCAGAGCGATGGATCAACAGTTAATATTAACGCGAAGGTCTATAGACCAAATGCAATCACATCAGAACATATTCAAATAACAACGGATTGCGCTTGCAATGTAAGTTGCGATCGCGACTAGCGCCCGGAGCTTAAACGCTTGGTTCTGGGCACGGGTTACATGGTGGGGAAGTGGATATGGGGTTGACCGAAAGGGGGCTAAAGCCTTTCATGCAAAATATGGTTTGTTTGGCCTATTTTCAACGCATTTTAAGGCCAGGGAAGGGATTCGGTAGGGAGAATAAGGGGTTTTCAAGCCAAACAAAGGGTATTTGTAAGGTTCAAGGGGAAAATGGGATTATTTAGAGGATTAATGAGGAATTAAGGGAGGGAGAGAATTGTGAGGAAAATAGAGGTTTAATGGGAATGAGAAAAGATGGAAAGGGAGGCCTTTCGGGCATTTTCTTCTCAAACAGAGAGGCCTTAAAACTGGGAACAACAGTGGAGGTTAACCATATGATAACCATTGGCTCCACCTGGGGACGGAACGTTCATCCTTGGGTGTGTTGAGAACTTCACAGACCACCTGTTAATCTTCTGTGTGGACACCACTCTTCAGCACTTTTTATTTTTCTCTTCAGGATTCATCACGACACACACATCATTCAAACAAAGATGAAAACAAAAAACTAATGTACAGTATGATACATCAGGCTCTCTCGGCCTGGATCAAAAATGGAAGTAAGGTTTGAGGAACTGGCCATTTATAGGGGCATCGAGTAAGTCTCCCTGTAAATTTTCCAACCTGAAAGTGTTGTTCCCCCCTTGTTCCACAATTTTAAAAGGACCGAACTAGAGTGGGTTGAATTTACCATGTTTCCCCTTTTCAGCTCTTCGAGTATCCCATCTGAGCACTAAATCCCCAACCTGCAACTTCTTGTCCTTGGCATGCTGATAAAAAAGGTCCTTCATCTTCTCTTGATATTCAGTTAGCCTTTGACTTACCTGGTTCCGTGTTTCTTCTAACTCCACTAGCTGATTAATTCTCCTGGTCACATCATCGAGTTCTTCTTGACTTTCTTGCATGAATCGGGCTACAGGTAAGGCTAAATGTACGGGGAATATTGCTGCCCTCCCATATACTAATTCATACGGGGACTTCCCGGTTGCTCTCTTGCTGGTAATCCTGTTGGTCCACAGAGCGAATTTCAACTGGGAATCCCAATTTTTCTGATTTTTGTTGATAGCCTTCTTCAGTGCCCTCACCATGGTTTTATTTGAAGACTTTGCTAGGCCATTACCTTCTAGATAATAAGCTATAGAGTGACCTAGTGCAATTTTATACTGCTGGCAGAAGTTGACAAACTTTGCAGACTTAAAGGCTTGTGCATTATCGGTCACTATCTTGGCAGGGCAGCCAAATCTGGATATGATATTTTCTTCCATAAATTTCATTATCACAACATTCGTTGCATTCCTTGCAGGTGTAGCTTCCACCCACTTTGTGGAATAATCTGTGGCAGTTAATATCCACTTATGCTGACCACTTGATGGAGGATTTATTTCACCGATAAAGTCAATTCCCCATTGCTGGAAGGGGTCATCCACATGAACAGGGATCATGGGCAGAGGTGCCAACTTTTGTCTTTCAGCAAACCTTTGGCATTTCTCACAAGTTCTAACCTGGGTGAACTCATCTCCAAAGAGTTTGGGCAAGAAGAAACTGGCCTTCAGGATTTTGTGAGCAGTGGCCCTCCAACTATAATGACCCCCACAGATTCCTTGATGAAATTCGGCCATTATACTCTCAATCTCGTCTTCTGTGAGACACAGGAGCAAAATGCTAGAGGGATCTTGCCAGTACAACCGACCATTGGCAACCACGTACTTCTGTGATCTCAACCTTAGTGTTATGTCTTTAGCTTTATCACAGCTAGGAGGGCAGCTGAGCGTTAGAAGATATTCCACTATCTCTTTGTACCATGGGCTGATGAGGTACTTCATATGTGTCTTCTGTGTAGCTATCTCTACCCCCTGTTTCTCTTCTTTCTTTTCAGACTCCTCATTTGCTATCATGTACAAATTTATGCCCAGAGCCTGACAGTTTGACTCAGACAAGATTTTGGCTAGCCCTTGTCCCTTGATCAGTTTGGTAGGGTGGATGTCTAGATCATACTCTTGTATTTTGGCAATCCATTTCCCTCTTTTCACTTCGCTATCTCCTTGGATAAGAATATATTTTACCGCTGCTATAGGCACAAACGCAGTGATATGGGACTGCAAGACATACATGCGAAAAGCTTTAAGAGACTTCACCAGAGAATATGCCTATTTTTCCAATATGTTATATTTCAGCTCTGCATCACGGAGGACCTGACTGAAAAAAGTGATGGGCTGCTCATACCCTTCTTCATTTTTCTGCAATAAAACTCCTACCACTGTATGAGGTGATGCAAATGAAAAGATCATGAAAGGTTTGGCGTAGTCTGGTCCAGCTAGCACAGGGGCTTCAACAAAGGCATTTTTTATCCTGGAAAAGGCCTCTCGTGATTCATGGGACCACTTTAGCTCATTATTTTTCTTCAGCATGTCAGTTATATGTTTAACTATCTCAGCATAGTTAGGAATAAACCTCCTCAGAAAGTTAATGTGCCCTAGGAACACCTGCACTTCCTTTTTATTTTTGGGAAGAGAAATTCCATTTATAACTTCTACTCTCCTAGGATCTATTTTTACTCCATTTTTGGTTACAATATGTCCCAAAATCTCTCTTCTAATGAAAACAATGACTTCTGTGGATTGAGAGAGAGACCATACCTTCTGCACTTCTCGAAAGTTCGACGCAAGTGTTCAATGTGCTCTGCATCATATTTCGAGAACACAGTGATATCATCCAGATATACTACCATGAACTTATCTTGATCCCCAACAAAGGCAATGTCCATGGCCCTTTGAAAAGTGGCCCCTGCGTTGATCAACCCGAAAGGCATCCTGGCATACATAAACGTACCCCATGGTGTGGTGAAGGCAATCTTCTTCTGATCTTCTGGTAGTACAACCACCTGATTGTAACCAGAGAATCCATCCATCATCAACATCCGAGAGGCTCCTACCACTTTCTACAGGATGTGATCCATATTGGGCAGTGGATAATTATCCTTTAAGGATGCTCAGTTCAAATTTCAGAAATCAACACATAGCCTTATTTCTCCATTCTTCTTTCGGACAGGGACTAGGTTTGCCACCCATTCAGAGTACCTCAATGGCACAATTATTTTGGCCTTTAACAGCTTCTTAATTTCTTTCTCAATGGAAGGAAGCAGTAGGGGATTTATCTGTCTAAGCTTCTGCTTATGGGGTTTTGCATCTCCCTTTAGTGGAATTTTATGCTGCATGATACTGATGTCAAAGGTTTTTAGGTCCTAATAAGACCATGGAAACAAATATTTATATGACTGGAATAATTTCTGGTAGAGCTCTTTATATTCTCCTAGGACCTTCTTGGATAGCTTCACAATTTTGGGGTCAGCATCAGTACCGAGGTTCAGGTCTTCTACCTAATTTTCTTCTACCACTTTGTTTGGCTGCAGTGGGATATCGTTCTTGTCAAACAATCTTTCTAGAGGCACCAGCCCTCTAGGTATAATGTTTCTCTTCAATTGCAACACTTTATGACCTGCCACCTTTTCCTCCCATTTGTTTTCTAAAAAGTCCTCAATTTCTTCTTCTTCACAAATGTCAATCTCCATGTTTGAGAATTCTCCAATTGTTTCCATAAATCTCTTCACTTGCTCTTCATCCTCGAACACCTACCAGTGCTTGATGTTATCTGGGATTGATGGACGATAACGCACCTCAATTTCATATCTTAAGAGAGGGTTCTGAGATGAACAGAATGTACTAGCAACCACTGCAAGGGAGTCTGCCATCCTATTCTACTCCCGGGGCATGAACTGAATATTGAATGCCAAGAAAACATTTTCCACCAGGTCCCAAACTTTGTTCCTGTTGTAGCTCCTAGAGACAGCCTAGAGTTGTGATAGACCAGTGCCTAGGACATCTTAGCATAGCAAGGAGCATATAATATAATGTATGAAGTTGTCAACCTCAACTCACATGCTATCTCCTGTAAACAAGGATATAAACTAGAATGGGACCAAACTCTCAGAAACTGACACAGGAAAAGAGATACTGCAGAGGCAAGATGCAGAACTCTAATACAAAAGCAACAGACAATTCAGAGACAGTTTACTGCAAAGCGGGCCGATTTAGAAATACTGCACAAACATAAATTATTAGAAGGTGTATGTAGTGAAAGAAATATTGAGAAGATACTAGTTACCACTGAGCTGATACCCAGATATACAATACCACCATGCATGGGCTTACCAATCTAAGAATCCATACATGATAATAGAATTTTAAAAGCACCCTCCCAAAGCAACTAATATAGCAGAAGTATGGTTTAAATGAGTAATGGAACAAAATATCATGCATGAGCCATATTTAAAGTGCTTGACTGATCCGAGCAAGGGCATCAACTAGGATGAATCCATACCAGGAATCAGTGAGCCACTCGCATTCCAAAACATGATACAAGAAAGATGGATGAAGTGAAATGTTCTATTAATATATCACAATAAAAAGAGTTACAGACTGTGAAATACCAAATACCCGAATCCTCTTTGACAGATAGAACTCCTCCTCACTGAGACCCTATGGGCTCTGAGCCTTCATACAATAATTTTACAAAATGTATGCAAAAAGCCTTTCACTGCATAATTTTCTGATAAAAATCTGGAACCCTTACAATGCGTTTTTTCATGGTTTTTATAGGAGAAACCAAAACCTAGTAAAAGAGGTAGGTGATAAACGTTTAATCATATCATAAAAACAAAATGGAGAAGATGTGCACGCCCATACTGCTTGATGACTTTGTGGTGATGCATGTACTCTGTAGCCTGTCTTCTGAAATAAATGTTCTGGGTGAAAATCTCTTTAGGAGCACGATATAGGGATAACCATATTAACATTCTGTCCTTTTCTGAAGGTGAATTCTGCTGCAATGAAACCTGGAGGGTGTTGCTTCTTGTGTATTGTACTCTTTGCCTTCTGAACCCTGAATTATGATTTAAAATCTTCAATGCCGAACACTGAATTCCTTGAACTTCCATTGATACTCCTCTGCTTCTCCATTAATGTTTTCATCTATGAAGTCGACGCCTTGAATGTCCCTGCAGGGTTTGACAAATTTAAACCCTGTTTCTTTAATTGAAGTCTTGTCGATTTAGCTTCTGAGGCCTTTCTTCATAAACTTTGCCTCTGAACAATGGTCCTTTCTTGCGCCCTCGACTTCTGAAAAGGAGGTTGTGAATAATGGCAATTTTCCATCGCCGCGAACCTGCAAAATACACAAACTTGTTAAGAAAACAAATGCACAGGAGGGTGAATGCAGTGGAGATGACCGTGTAACATAGCGATGTGATGAAATGGCGTAAATATGCAGGGTGGCAACGAAAGATACAGTGGAACGATGGTGAATATCCGGACGGAGAATTTCAACCAGAAACATTAAATTTTAGCTTATGGACGGGACATATAAGGGGCGGAGGTAGAAATACGATGCACACGTGGTAAGGGTGACGCGGAGGAAGACTTGGTCAATAGCGGGGATAATGAAATCTTGGTCGTCCGATTTCAGGAGGAGATCGACGGTTGAAAGAGCGTCGGGGCGATGGACAGTGGGCCCGGGATGAGATTTGCCTATGGTTAAATCTCGTGCAGCTTCGGAGCGCGACGATCGTTGGATGAAGGCCCTCAGATCAGACGACTGAGATGAATATCGCTGCATGACTTTGACCGAACAATAATGCACGATGGAGAGCGGTTTCGGGGCCGTACGCAGGGACACATGGTGAGCGCTGAATGGAATCACTGGCCCAAGGAGAATTACCGCCTACCGCTGAAAGGCGGTGCGATAAATACCACCCGGTTTTGAACGGTGTTTTGGGCGTGGGGACCACCAGGGCGGATGGGCGACGAACCGTTGATTTATGATTTGATCGGATGGTGAATAGGTAGGCTACGGGCGCGACAGAGATGAGAAAACACTGTTTGATCTGCACAGATCGACGGCTCAGGATGCGCCCGATATATATTGGATAAGCGCCCGTTGGACTAGCGCCTGGTCTAGCGTCCGGGTTACATGGAGGAAAAGATAGAGGGGCTAGGGCCGAAGGAGCTATACTTTAACTATTTCAAATATGGATTTTTAGCCTTTTATGAGGTATTTTGGAGGCGGGAAATGGTAACGATGGGCGTGAGAATGATTTTCCAAGGCAGAAAGGGGGAATTTGAGAGCTCTGGGCCAGATTTCCTGTGAAATTTTATAGGAAATGAATTATGATCAACAGTTCCTATAAGCCCTTAGCCTAGGATGTTTGGTTTGGCACTGATTCTTCACTTGTCTAACCACCAGTTCCGAATCTCCCAGAACCCTTAAACTCTGTATGTTCATGCTCCTGGCTATCTGTAACCCTAACAGAAGTGCTTAATACTCGGCCACATTATTAGTGGCTTCATATTCTAGCTTGAAAGATAGTGGGACCCATTGGCCTGTAGGAGAAATCAATAATACTCCAGCCCCATTACCTTCTCTGGAGTTTGCTCCATCAAAATGAAGTATCCAAATTCCTGTTTCATGGCTCTCTATGGACTGCTCGGTCTTGATCTAGAAAAATGATGGTTCATGAGCGTAATCTTGATCTTCTTCTAGCATCAAACATGAGAAATCTCCCTCTTTACTATATACTTGGGAATTAACCGAGTTGTCAACTTTGGTAATTGTCTTGACAAATCTAGTTTCCTTTTAAAATCTCCTCTCCTGGCCACCAAAAAATGGGATAGTAGCATATGTTAAGTCCAACTTGATTGACCCACCGATTTTTTTCCCCCAGGACCTTGACAGCAACATGCCGAAGTGAGCTGGGATGTCAGCCACCACAATGTCCATGACCACACTTTTTGCGGGAATCTGGGCCAAATTGACCACCAAATCCTTGATCATACCAAGGCACTTAACTCTTTTGGAATCAAATGAATAGAGATCCTTGTATGGATGGGTGATTTGTAGTCCTAGTTGTTCCACGACTGACAGAGGCAACAGATTATGGGAAGCTCCCGAATCTAACATACAATTATGTAATAGCAGGTCATGAATCACTAGAGATACATAAAAAGGAGGAGTAGAAGCATCTAATTCCTCAACGTGGGGGCCAAACACAACCATGGGTCTTTCTTCTTGAAGGTTGAGACTATCTGGGATATGTGCTGCTTCTGGAGGGAGCATGAAGGAAGTGACCTGGGACTGATATGCAAGCTGCTTCAACAATTCAGTCAAGGGAACTGGGATTTTGACCTTCTCAATCTCCTTTTGTAGACTAAATGTAGGAGAGGACTTTTCTGTTGCGACTTCCTTTGACTCTTCATTTTCGGCCAAGGGTTTTACTTCTTTTGACACAGACTTGGTATTAGGGGGAGTGACTACTTTTGAAGAGGAAGGAATTTGATCATTAGACTGCAAAGATTCGTTTAGAGGCGTCTTACCTTTGTCTGTGACCTTTTGAACTTTTGTCTCCTTCTGAGCGGGTGCTTCCTTCTGGGGTGGCTCTTCTTCCTGATCTTGAGTATGAGTCCTTTTCCTGGAATATCTAAGGTCATATATTCTATTGAACTGTGCTTGCATGAAATCAACGAACTGCTTGCAATAGTCATTAATCTCTGGGTCTTCTTCGCCTTTAGCCTTCTCTTCTTCTTGTAATGGAATCTCCATTTCATTACTTCCTTGCAAGGGACATTCTACCTCATCACTATTCGAAAAAGCAAGATATGCATCTTCTTGTTCATAGGTAGTGTCTTCAGTAGGACCATCTACTTGACCTTCCAAATACATCGGGTGTGGTACCTGATCTTGTTGCTCTTTCGGTTCCCTTTGCAGTATTTGCAGAGGTGGTTTCCTATACTAAGGATTGTAACCCCTATTTGGAGCATTCTAGAAATTCTTGGAGGATGAGTTCTTGGCCTCCAGTTCAAGTTTGACCAGCTTACTTGAAAGGTTCTTAATCATTTTGTTCATTTCTTCAATTCTGTTGTCAGCTGAGTCTCTATCTTAGCTAGAAGTAGGCACCTCCTCTTTGCCCTTCCTTCTATCATCTTGATCTGGTTTTCCCTTTGATTTACCAGTGGAGGCGAAATTTGCCTCCAACTCTAGTGCATCTGTTTGAGCATCATCCAGAGTGGCAGGCTTTCTTTCTCTCAGAGAGAAGCCAAATTCTGAATCAAAAGCTACTACGAAAACAACTTTTGCAGTAGTTTGATGAGGTTTCATATCAGCAGGGAGGCTCAAATACAATTTATTAAACTTCTTGATGAACTCTGACACTCCTTCGTTATGTCTTTTCTTGAGTGTGTTAAACTCAGTAAGACAATGTCCATGATCTTTCTTCTCCCCCCATTTTCTAAGAAAAGTATCCTCCATTCCTTCCCAAGTGGTGATGGAACGGTCTCCCAATGTCTTAAACCATTTTCGAGCTTCACCATCAAGAGATTGAACAAATAGTCTTAAGACTACGTCTAGATGTTCCACATTAAAGTTCTCTGCAAAAGAGCAGAAAACCTCAAGATGCTTTTGAGCTTCAATCTCAATTTCCCCATTGAATCGGGGCAAGATATTTAGATAGTCCTGTGGCATATCATTTAACACTTGAGGTAATGCCAGGGGGGCATACTTATTCAACAAGAAATTAGGAACATTGGCCATTGGAGGAGGAGGTGGAGGTAGTAGAAGGGTTTGATGTGTAAGAGGAGGAGGAGGTGGAAGTGAAGTGTGAATGGCAATAGGAATGTATTGAACAAAAGCTTGGGATGATGATGGAAAAGATGGAATATTAACAACAAATACTTCAGTGACTTCTTTGACCTCTTTGGCCTCTGGAGTGGGATGGAATGTGTAACGAGTTGTATCTATCGATTCGGCCTCGTCTTTGATTTGGATGTTTCCCAGGGGTGGACTCTCTGAGTAGTAATCGGTATTTCCCATAGTGGAGTCGGGACCTTGCACTTGGGCAACTTGAGAGGAGGAGGACAGAAAGTCTTCTAAAGAGAATTCAGGGATCTCAGTATGGACTGATGGTCTTTCTCTCCAACTCCTATGTAGATACTTCTCTGGGTCAGACACAAAAGGTGTCTTTGGCTGAGACGTATCTGACCTCAGGTGTGGCTTACGAGGAGCCAGGACTACAAGAAAATTTTTCTAATAAATGAATGTGGAGTCACCAAGGTGAGGAATCTACAACTCTCAACTCTCCATGCTCACCTATTTGAAGAGTGAATAAGGTTTTGTCGAGGCCCAGGGATTCAACTTCTCTCAACTTTGATTCCCTGGAAACGACGCCAAAAAGATGTTGTCGATCCTAGAGACAGCCTTGAGTTGTGAAAGACCAGTGCCTAGGAAATCTTATATAGCAAGGAGCAATATGATATAACAAGGATGATTAGCAGAACAAGGCTTTCATGCTATCTCTTGTAAACAGGAATATTAATTAGAATGGGACCAAAACTTCAGAAGTTTGACACAGGGAAAGCAATACTGCAGAGGAAAGATGTGAAACTCTAACACGAATGTATCAGACAATTCAAAGGTAGCTTGCTGCAAAGAGGGCTGGATTCTAAATACTTCACAGAGATGAATAATCAGAAAGTATCTACTGTGTATGTGGAATAAAGAGAATACTAACTGTTGTTGAGACAATATCCAGAAACATATATCAGCATGCGGTGGGCTTACGAAATTAATAATCCACACATGATAACAACATTTGTAAATAACATCTCATAGCAGCTAATATAGCAGAAGTACGGGTGAAGTGAAAATGGAACAACATATCACGCCTAAGCCATATTTAAAGTGCTAGACAGGTTATGGCATAAGTATCAACTAGGATAAATTCATACCAAAACCAGTGGGCTACTCACATTCTAGAACATGATACAAGATGAATGGATGTAAATGAAATGAACAGGCTAAGCTATAACACATAGGAGAGAATTACACACTGCAAAGCACCAAGACCAGAATCCTCATGGAAGATAGAACTCCTTTTCATTGAGACCCAACGGGCTCTTCACGTTTGTATTAAAGTTTCAACAAAATGCATACAAAAAAACTCTTTCACAGCCAATTCTTCAGAAAATCTGGAACCTGTTTTTCTCTTCGGTTCTTGCTTATATAGAAGCCTCAGAAACATGAGAGAGAAGATATTTTTGGGAAAAATATCTTCCTCGCGTGACGGAAATCAGTTTGAGGTCTCCATAAAAAATAACCAAAATTCATGATGAGGAATTGGGGCATCTCATCATTGACAGTTGGGCTCACGACCGTTTTAAACAAAAATATCAAATAATAGTTTCTGACAGAAGGTGAAATGCAAGAGTGGAATGTGAATTCCACTCGAAATTTAAAAGTAACAAACTAAAATAGAAGTAAAAGACCACTAGGGCCGAATCATGAACTGAAAATGTTCGTTGATAAGGTGGAGTTGAGGCGGTCGCTGTCACAGATGGCAGAATGTTGGCTGAGAGGAATCGATTTGCCTCTGATGTGGTAGTAGAGGTTTTGTTGCCTGTTGATCTTCATGATTTTCCTTTAATTCTGATTTAATTTGGAGGATGGGCTTTTGATAATAAATCTTAGCCAAAATCTCCAAATTGTCTTCAATCTTCTGTTTCTGCCGTGGCAGGTCTTCGACACTGATACTTTGACTGCTGCTACAATAACCTTTCTGCGTTCTGAATCACAGTGGCCGTGATTGTGGAACCTAGAGTGAATTCATCACTCTGTAACAACCCTGCACAATATGATAAACGCATTAAGAAATCCAGGGAGTGGCAGAAAGAATGCTGTGAAGGCCTAGAGGAATGGTGGGACCCGGTTAAGGTGGAGGGCGATTTAATGTGAGCCGTTAGATCTTAGGAGGAGATCGACGGTTGGGATCACCTGATGGAGTTAATAGGGACACCCGACGAAGAGAAAAGGAGAAATGCGCGATACATTGTGGGCCGCAGATCTGTATCAAACGGACGGTCACGATTGGATTAGCAGATCGCAATCGGAAGGGACGGGGGGTAACACCTTTAGATTTTGCGATTGGCAATGTGCAATTTAGCGCCAACCGTCCGATCTGGGACAAGATCGACGGTGGGGAGGAAGGTTGGTGTGATGAGCGGGAGTGACGAAAACTGGACCGTTGGATCTCAAGAGATCAACGGCTGCGATCGGATCGGAGGGTCGCAGATCGAGAGGAACAGAAAGTGGCTCGATCTGAAAATTGCGATTGCGATCAGAGCGGGGAAGCGAGGGCCGTTGGATCAAAAAGGGAAATCGACGGCGGGAATATCAATTAGAGGATCGCAATCGGGGAGGGCAGCGGGTGACACACTTAAAAATTTGTGATTGCGATTGGTGCGGTGGTGCGATGGCTGCCCGATCTGACAGCGAATCAACTGTGGAGATGAGCATCGGAGGGGTGAAAGAATCAGGGCGATGGGCGCGAGCGGGACAAGCGCTGGCCGTCATATCAGAGCGATGGATCAATGGTTAATATTAACGCGGAGGTCTATAGACCAAATGCAATCGCATCAGAACATATTCAAATAACAATGGATTGCGCTTGCAATGTAAGTTGCGATCGCGATTAGTGCCCAAAGCTTAAACGCTTGGTTCTGGGCACAGGTCACGTGGTGGGGAAGTGGTTAAGGGGCTGACCGAAAGGGGGCTAAAGCCTTTCATGCAAAATATGGTTTCTCTGGCCTATCTTCAACGCATTTTAAGGCTAGGGAAGGGATTTGGTAGGGAGAATAAGGGGTTTTCAAGCCAAAAAAAGGGTATTTATAAGGTTCAAGGGGAAAATGGGATGATTTAGAGGGTTAATGAGGAATTAAGGGAGGGAGAAAATGGTGAGGAAAACATAGGTTTAATGGGAAGAGAAAAGACGGAAAGGGAGGCCTTTCAGGCATTTTCTTCTCAAACAGAGAGGCCTTAAAACTGGGAACAACAGTGAAGGTTAACCATATGATCAACAGGATCCATCACGGTGTTTCATGTTCAACATGTGTTCCTTGTAAGATCGTTTTCATATTGTGTTCTTTCTATTAATTTTTGTTACAACATTCTCTAAGGGAAATGTTAGGAATCCATCCATGCATGATGCTCCTTTCACAATGACTATGTTGTTAATCGTAGTGGTTATCTTTACAGAATCAATCCTTTGTTAGTTGCTCACAATGACTATGTTGTTAAACGTAGTGGTTATCTTTACAGAATCAATCCTTTGTTAGTTGCTCTGTTTGGTAACCCTGTGCTTTCCTTTCTACCAAAGCTGCCACTGGAGATTCATCCACTGATTGATGCTCGCAGGGCAATGGGATTTCTCCTCTTTTCTTCTCTCATTTACATCATTTATTTGGCTGAACATTGTGCCTACTTTGCCCCAAGTTTGCAGGTAGAAACCAACCTCAACTCCATAGCCCAATGATTTTTTATCTCTTGCTGTCTCGACCCAAAAATTTCAAATCAAATCCCTGCACTTCATAGCTAGCCTAAGATTCACTTATTGTAGCCATCCTTCATTGGCACAGAGAGAGCCCTCTCTGGTCTGGCATGGCTAGATGCCAGATCAAAATCTTGGTCTGTGGTTACCTAGGATTGCCTCTTCTCAACCTTGAGGTTCAATCTGTGTGCTAACAATATCCATACATTTACTTGTTGAACAATCATAAGCACTTCAATAAGCCCATGTACATGAAGTAAAGATCAACATTTTTAATATAAATATGAAGATGAAATTAGCACAAAAAAACTAACATTCAAAATAAAATCACCAAGTGTTCATTAGACTGCGAGCTATGGTCCTTTGGATGCCCTAAAAATATATATATATATATGCCACTGAACGTTGTAGCTGATTTTGAGATTATAAAATATCAACCTTGTTGGGTATATGTTATATTCTTTCCACGAATAGCCCCCCCTCTTTTTTGTGTTGAGCGTAGTAGGGGGGACGACAACCCCTCCTGATCAGGGGTTTGCAGGGGGCGGGTAGCCCCTTGCACAAGGTCCGAGGCAGCGCCCTAGGAAATTATTTTTTGACCCTATTTTAGGTGGGAGGACCCGCCTATGGTTTTCTGCATGGGTTTGCACATGGTTTTGGGGCATGATGGTTTTCGACCCCTGGTATTTTGTAGATCCGGTCAAGGGAACTACAATTATGTTCTAATCCGGGGTTAATGGATTGGGGTTTATTAATGCTTCGACATGTATATATATATGTGTGTTGTAACACTAAAAGGAATATAATGAAAATTCAAGTTGGTAGTCCCGATTTGGGATCCAACGGAAAATCTCTGTGTATATTTGTTTTATGTTTTATGCTCTCACTATTGTTTATTTTCTATTTTTAAGAATTCTTTTGTAGATAATTTTTGTATAGGGTTAAAAAATACAAACCTCTTCCCTTTTATTTGGTCACTGTTTGACGTGTTGATTGATGCTTAAGGATATTAATTGTAATTCGAATGCCAATATCGAAATTGTTTATTATTTTGTAACTAGAATATGGATATATGTTTACCAAATTGATAATAATTTGCCAAAATACTCGGAGGGGTTCCTTCGCTTGCTTCTAGGTATTACTTTGTGCCTTATGTTAATTAAATGTGCCAAGAAACATGGATTTGACAATTAGGCTATCAAATGATTGGTTCACCAGCTGATGTTTTCATTACTTCAAGCCCCTCTTGTCCTCCATCCTTATATGAACACTACTGCAATAGCTTCTTTTGAAATATGAGGTAAAATGGATTTTCAAAAGACCCATTCTTAGCCTCCAATTTCACAGAAAATTGGTTACTCGGTGAAGTTCCTAAGATCCCTAAAATCTTTGAGTATTTCCTGTGTATGCATATTTGGATGCCATCTGCAATAATATTTTTAAGGGTAGTCTATTCAAAATATATTGCATCGTGTCTAGCTTCTGTATAAAATGGGACAACAAACAAAATTCTGACAACTCAAAACTGAGAAGAACCATCATCAAATTAACGTTGCAACAATAGGCTTCAGACTAGTTGCTAAATTCTCGAAGCTTCGTGGTGGCTGCACTTCATCAAGACTATGCTAGAAAGAGCCATTACCAGTTCGTGCCATTTTCTTCAAAATAACGACTATAGGACCTATTCCAAACATGATTGTATGGAATATCATCCGTGGTTTTATCGTATTCAATCTATTTACAATGTCCATGGGATCTCTCCCATCATTGTTTCCATCATCACTAAAAAATAACTGTTGTTTTCTTCTTGACCACATTAGGATGCATGGATCCTTGATAAATTACCTCCTCTGCCAATTTCAGATCACAAGAATAATGTGTTCCACTTGCTGCAAGATATTGAATAAGTCTTTCCACTCTATCTTCCTTCATCTCTTTTGAGAGAACAATATGTGCACTTCTCAACACAAACATGGTTACTCATACAAGATTGCTCAGAGGAATGACCTTTCTCTAGAACACATCGCCAAAAACATACAAAACATTTACAGCCACACATAGAAAGCCCTTGTTTCAATTCTGCTAGGGCTAAAATTGCCTCTAGTTGAAACTTTTGTATATCATTATTGCCAGAAAATTTTTCAGTGTTGCTACAAAGCCACTTCTGAACACGATTATGTTGTCTATATGGTAATCAAGATCTAACTATTTTATAGTGGTATCAACCAAGACCAAGCCTCAATTGTTCTCAGTGAGGTTACAATCTTCTTTGCCTAATTTTGATCTCATTTGTTTTATTTTAATTTTCAACCTGTCATGCTGAGGAGATACTTGTTTATTCTAACTTCTCTTCATAGCGGTGAGAAAGGATTTTGAACTGGCATTGCATGAATCACCCTCTAATATAAGATCCTTGCCACAATGTGAAACAAGTTCAGATGTACCCACTTCTCTTTGTGCATGTTGTTGATTGTTGATTGGACCATTGTTACTATAAGAATTAAGATTGCTTTGTGTCCAGATACAGTAAAGCATTGATCTCTTGTGACTTTCTGCCTGTAAGTGAAAACCAAACCTTGAGACCATATTAGTGAGTCGATAATAATTCCTCTTATTATTAAGTCCAAGCTGTTTCCATATCTTTGTAACAATCAATCCTTTGGACCGTTCACTGTCAATCATGTGTTTTACAGAAAACGACACTAAACATATGCCTTATAGGAAACTAGCAAAATATCTCTATTTTATAACAATTTTCGCAGAAAAAAATATCGCTTAACAAAACTGGGACCATCCTGCAAAAAACCCATGTCTTAGAATTTAGAAATTCATCTTAGTTTTCCCACAAAATGAGCCCGAAAATAACCAACTGAAAATACTACTTTTTTTTTTTTCTTGTGAAATTTGACATTCATGCGTACCTGGTTGTTCCTCAATATAAACCATGATAGAATATGATTCCCACATGGCACATTAGGATATAAATGCCACCTTAAACTGTGTTGCACAAATGCCAATTCCATGCCGGAAATACACTAATATCATTTTACTTTATGAGACTTATCGTCAAGCTGATAGGCAATTAAACTTTGCGTTGTCCTTGAAACCACCAGCGGATTTCAGAGGGGGTCGATTATGGTAAGTGGTTTTTAAATGGAGGGGTCAAAACTCCTCCAACTGATGGTGGCACATAATCAAAAGTTTTGTTTTGTTTTGTTTTTGTTTTTGTTTTTTTTTTTTTTTTTTTTTTTATGTCGAAAAGCTTGAGGGGGTTCGAAATTAGATATGTGTCTTTGATTTTTCAAGTACCTCTCATCACCGTTGAGACCTACTTACGCTTTATCCTTTGACTTGACATGCTGCTTTGAATTGTATATTGAGTGTTGATTTTCCTTGTATGTAACTTATGATTAATAATACAACTTTAATTTTAAATAAATATTAATATACAAATATTCAAATATATTTTATAAAAACATCATGGTACTTTAAAATTAAAAACTTATAAATAATTTAAAATTTTTTAATCAACATATATTTTAGCATTTGGCCAAGAAATAAATTGGAAATTTCTCACTGAAAATTTGTAATTTTCAGTGTACCAAAATATGTTACAAGATCAACTCCAATGGGGACTGCTTCCCCCTGTGGGATGCAGCGAACTAGTAGACCAGTTGCCTCAAGTGTTGGGCATGGAGTCATACTGTAAAACTATGATCATCAACAATTTTTCTGCCATCATATAAAAATATAACCAATCCGCATGGATCAATCCTGTCATTTGAATACCCTGCTATTGTACACTAAAAACCTGCAACTATGAAATGAAACCATATGCCTGCACTAATTCATACACTTTTTCTCACTGAAATCTGAAGATAAAAATTTCTAAATACTGAAACTATAAAATGATTTATCATATATTGTTTAAATCACACCATTCAATACAACACTCCTCTACTTAACTAAACTGGAAAGCTTTACACTGTTAGGTATAATCTTCTTTCCAATGTAACCAAGTGAGGAGTGGGTTTATTGATGAACCACATTTCCAGTAGCTAAAAATATGAAATATGTGTATAATATAAACATCAAATCCATAGGAAACATATACTCACAGGTTAAATTTAACAGCTGCATCCTCTGCGGACATCTTAGATTTTTGATCATGGTTAGGAGGACAAGACATATACTGCTGACTATAAGTATCAATGAAACTTGCATAACAGTAAAAGCAACTGAAATATTGAAACAGTGGGATCAGTAATCCAGTGGAATCTCTATATGAAAAAGTGGAAGCGCCAGGTGAAAATAATGCAAAAAATACAAATGCCTACTCCTTGTTCACCAATAAGGAATAGATCTACTTGTTATAGTGATCCAGGGAAAATTTTCTTCGTCACTTCGCTCCCTGATAATGGCGCCAAATGTTGTACATGTTTCTCGTAGGCAGTTCTTGGTTGCGGAAACTACACCGAGAAATCAACTCGACCAGTATTTATGTTCAAGCTGGCCCTTGAACCAGAGGGGGCTCCCTCAATAGTTATGAGGCCTTGTTTAACGTTGTTCAATGACACTGGACAACATACTATGAAGCACAATGGTCAGATTTAGGATTTAATGGGGTGATTGATAATGATTGCACAATTCTTGTTCATGAATAAATCCCTCCTTTGCAGAGTCCTTTCTCAAAGTTTTAGCTTCTAGCCTAATAGAAGATCTTAAATTTTTAAAGAATTTGAAAGAATAATATAAGGGGATTCCTGATAATTAAGGATTCAGACATAATACTTAATTAACCAGGCAAAATTGGCTGCCTATAAAAAGCTTCTATAGCCCAACAAAACACATTTAGGAGAAGATAGAAGGACAAACAATAACCAGTTCAGAGAGGATCTAACTCAGACAGACAGTCCAATATACTAATCTCTTTAAAAAATTATAAATTTGCAGGGGATTTTAGAGAGATTGAAACTCAATCTATTCTTACCTATATCTTCTATAATAGTTTGAACATGTGCAGAAAACAAGTTATGGAAACAGTAGAAAGGCATACTAGAAACACAAATTCTGTCATAAACTGGAGCTCGAAGGATTTTATAAGTAATTCTATAATAGAAGTTTTACAGAGCTTAAAAATTTTGGCATTAAAATCCAACCCTTTTCTTATTACAATTCATCAAATATATAGAAATAGAAACTGCCAAATTGTTACAAACTTTCAAGAATAAAATCTTGAATAGTATACTAAAAATAAAACAATCTCCTAATAGTCTGCAAGAAATTTGGAACTGTTTACAAATTCTCTACCTTAGAATCTGGAAAGTTTTTGTAAGGTGTCTCAAGCTGTAGGTATTGTTGGAGTGTTTAAAATCATCTTCAAAATCTCTAGGCTTCCAAGTGTTCATTAGACTGCCATTTATGGTCCTTTGGATGCCCTAAAAAAAAAAGATCTGCCACTGAACGTTGTAGCTGATTTTGAGCTTAGAAAATCTTAACCTCTGCCCTTTTATTTGGTCACTGTTTGACCTATTGATTGGATGCCTAAGGATATTCATTGTGATTCAAATGCCATTCTTGAAATTGTTTGTTATTTTGTAACTAAAATATGGATTTATGTTTACCAAATTCATAATACTTTGCCAAAAAACTAGGAGTGGTTCCTTCGTTTTCTGCTAGGTATTACTTTATGCCTTATGTTAATTAAATGTGCCAATAAATATGGATTTGATAATTAGGATATCAAATGATTGGTTTTCCAACTAGTGTTTTCATTACTCCAACCCCCTCTTGTCCTCCATCCTCAGATGAGAATTGTTGCAATAGCTTCTCTTGAAATCTGAGGGAAAAATGGATTTTCAAAAGACCCATTCTTAGCCTCCAATTTCACAGAAAATTGGTTACCTGGTGAATTTCCTAAACTCCCTAAAATATTTGAATATTTCATGTGTATGCATATTTCCATACCATCTGCAATAATATTTTTAAGGATAGTCTATTAAAAATATATTGCATCGTGTCTAGCTTCTGCAGAACTGGGACAACAAAAAAAATTATGAAAACTCAAATTTTAGGTCACTATATTACTATTGTAGTCCCTTATTATTGTTAATGTAGCCCCCTTAATGTTATTGTTTTGCCCTTGCATTATTATTGTTAGGTCGACTAGGATTATATTGTGACCCCATGGACTCCTCTATATAGAAAGGAGGTTTTGTCATTTGAATCATCCAAGAATTGTTCATCTCTATAATGTAAAGGAGGTTTCCCCCTCGAAGTGGCTGATTTATAAGGCGTTGATCCCTGTTTTCTTCTATTTTTGGAGTTGGTTTCATAACGTTTGGTATCAGAGCTTTGGATTCTAGGGTTTCGTTGCTTCAAATAGGTCATCGTGGCATTTTTGCTATAATTATTTTTTCTACAAAGGTTCAGAAGCTAAAAAACAAACCCATTTGCGTATAAATCTCGATGAATGTCGTGTAAAAATTTCAGATCTTGGTTCACAATATTTTCAGGGTTATGATATGTGGAAGTTAGGATTTTTGCAAGCTCCCGAATTTCATCTCAAAGAGGTGACCTTGGGAAAATCATCATAAGTCTCTTTCTGAGCATCGTATTGGAATTATGTAAAACGTGGCCAAAAGTACACAGACTATAGTTTACTTTGTATCAATTTCAGAGCCTAAGGAGGAAACAATGACATGTGGCACGTCATACAAGTTCGCTCTATTGAACCAGTCCATAATTAGGTCATTGCGGTAGATTAGGCATAACTTTGCCTTGAAGAATCCAAATCAGGTCAGACCTATGGCATTGGAAAGAAGATTTTGAGAGATACTATAGGACTGAAGATAAAATATTAGGGATACGAAATTCCAGAGATACATCAGTTTCAATATCGAGCTCCTCAAAAGCAAGAAAAAGGTGTGTATTTTTTTTTCAAATTGCATAAGTCTTGTTTGAAAAATTAGTTTGAAGTGATTCCAAGGGAATATTGAAGCATAGATATCAGTATTGGGTTCTAAAATGGCCCCTAAAAATAATTCAACACCCATTAAGCCCTCAGAAGTCTCTACCATGACTCATGAAGAGGAAGAAGTGAAACATGATATATCAAAATTACAAGACCAAGTGCACCAAATTTCACTCTCGCAAAGAGCAACAAAAAATGAAATGGAAGTTTTGAAGAAAGGCGTGGAAGCTAATATGGATGACATGGAAGCAAAGATAGATGAAAAAAATGAAAGACAACATGGAAGACATGAAGAATGATCTAAAAGTAGACATGGAAGGTTAGAAGGAAGGTTTGACAAAGTTGATACAATAAATGATTCCTAATGGCGAAAAGGCAATACATGAAACTCACGACGAGAACAAAATAAATTTTAATCGTGATTTCATAGACTCTAATGTTGGATTGAAGACCCACCAGATTCCGAAGATTGATATGAGGAAGTTTGATGGCAAGATTCCCGTAACATGGATACTACAGAGGGAGCAATATTTTGATCTCCATAATGTGAAAAACACACAAAAGGTACACATTGAAACTTTACATTTAGAACAAAATACAGTTGTATGGTATCGATGGCTTTTCTCTCGTAAAAAATTTATCACTTGGTCATATTTTACGGAGGAAATGATAGCACATTATGATGATACAAGAGCAACACACTCTTTAGCCAATTGATAAATCTCAAACAAAAGGGTTCAATGGTGGAGCACATTGAGGACTTCCAAAAAATGAATATAAGGGTAACTGATATTCCAGAGGAACATATGATTGATGTCTTCTTAGGGACTTTAAAGGATAACATCCAACACGAGGTTCACCTTTGGGAACCTGATTCATTGGAGAAGGCATTCAAGTTGGAAAGAATGATTGAAAGTAAAATTACGTCAACAAGGAAGCCTACCACTCACATATATAAATATGGAAGTGTTGCTACTCCTAGACTTCCACAACCTACAAGGTTGACACCACAAATATTGTAAGAAAAAATAAAAAAAGGGCTTTTCTACAGTTGTGATAGCAAATACACTAAAGGTCATAAGTGTGTTATGAAGAAATTATTTTACATAGATTTTGAAGAGGAGGAAGAAAATGAAAAATAAACTTCAAAAGAAGAGGATATACACCAGGAACCAACCCCAGAGAAAGAAGAAATGAGTCTGACCATATCGTGTAATGCATTGGCACATTACCACTCCTTAAACTCTCAAAATAGAAGGACATATCAAGAAGAAAAATGTAATAGTGATTATTGATTCAAGTAGTACCCATAATTGTATTCATTGTAAGGTAGCCAAGGAATTGAATTGATTCCTACACCCAACACTAGAGTGTCAAGTGATGGTTGCAAATGGAGGGACTATAAATTGCTCTAGAAAATGCCATAATTTCTAGCTAACCATGGGGGAATATATATTGAGTATTCCAATTCTTTCCATTCCAATGGGAGGTGTTGATGTTGTACTAGGAGTACAATGGTTACAATCTTTGGGGACAATAGATTTTAATTTTCAAGAAATTTTCTTGAAATTTTTTTCGAAAGGAAAGGAAGTTGAATTACGGGGTATCACAGAGAAGCCGGGAAAGATAATAAGCTCTAATGTCATGTTAAAGCTTATGAAGAAAGAACAACGAGGCGTAATTGCACAATTATGCTCACTAGAAGTTCCAACATCAAAATCATCTATTTCTCCAGATCTCCAAAAAGTCTTCGCCAATCATTCCAAGGTGTTTGAAACTCCCAAAGGACTCTCACCTATTCATGATCATGATCAAGCTATTCATTTGATTTCAGGAAGTGCTCCTCCAAAAATCAGGCCTTACATATATACTTATGTCCAAAAGAGCGAAATTGAATGCATGATTGCATAAATGTTAGAGGTTGGTATAATTCAACCTAGTCAAAGTTCTTTATCTGCTCCAGTAGTAATGGTGCATAAGAAGGATGGATCATGGCGCATGTTTCTGGATTATAGGGAGCTCAATAAGCTCACTATTAAAGATAAATTTCCCATTCCTGTGATTGATGAATTATTGGATGAATTACATGGAGCAATTTATTTTACCAAGTTGGATCTTCCTTTAGGATATCATCAAATTAGAATGAAGATTGAAGATATTCCGAAAACAACATTTCAAACTCATGAGGGTCATTATGAATTTTTGGTTATGCCTTTTGGCCTTACCAATGCACCTTCTACATTTGAAGGGTTGATGAATTCCATTTTTAAACCCTTCCTTAGAAAATTTGTGTTAGTAATTTTTGATGATATACTAATCTACAACAGGTCTTGGAAGGATCATGTTCAACGTGTTAACATGGTGCTCAAACTATTGGAGGAGAAACAATTATATGCAAAAACCTCAAAATGTTTCTTTGAAGTACAAGAGTTGGAATATCTGGGTCATATTGTATCTCAGGAGGGTGTTAAGGTAGACCCTAACAAAATTAAAGCCATTAAGGAATGGAAAGTCCCCACAACCATAAAGCAGTTGAGAGGATTTCTCGGGTTAACAGGGTATTATCGCAAGTTTGTTAAGAATTATAGGAGAATAACAGCACCTCTAACAATATTATTGAAGAAAGATTCATTTTCATGGACCCCTGAAGCAACTAAGGCATTTGAACATATTAAACAGGCAATGTGCCTAGCACCGGTCTTAGTTATGCTAGACTTCACAAAAACCTTTATTATGGAATGTGATGCCTCAAGAAATCGAATTGGTGTTGTTTTATTGCAAGAAGGAAGACCCATTTCTTTTGAAAGCCGTCCAATCAAAGGAAAGTAATTACAGAAAGCTATTTATGAGAAGGAAATGTTGGCAATACTACGTGCACTAAAGAAATGGGACCTTACCCAATGGGAACACACTTCAAGGTAAAAATTGATCATGATAGTCTTAAATACTTTTTGGAACAAAGAATATCTTTAGAAGAGCAACAAAAATGGGCCACAAAGATGTTGGGTTATGAATTTGAAATAATCTACAAAAACAAGAAGCTAAATGTTGTTGCAGATGCACTCTCAAGAAATGATGAGAAGATGGAGGCATAGCTTTGTGCCATTTCTATTATCCAACCAGATTAGATAACTGAAGCAAGGGAGGAATGGAAGAATGATGAAGAAGTGTGGAAACTCATTCAAAAGTTGCAGCAATATCCCAGTACATCTGATACATTTAGTTGGAAAAATGATTCCTTATGGTACAAAGATCGCTTATATCTTTGTAACAATTCCCAACTAAAACAAAATATTATTTTGGAATTGCACACCTCTCCCATAGGAGGACACTCAGGATTTTTAAAAACTTACCACAGGGTGAAGAAATAATTTTTTTAGGATGGCCTTAAATCTAATATTCAAAAGTTTGTGGCAGAATGTTTGGTTTCCCAGAAAAATAAAGTTGATACAATTAAGACCTCAAGTCTGCTACAACCTTTACCCATTCCAAGTCAATGTTGGGAGGAGGTTTCAATGGATTTTATCACAAGTTTACCTAATTCCGAAGGAAAGAGTGTCATCATGGTGGTAGTTGATAGACTTACCAAGTATGCACACTTTTGTGCATTTTCTCCTCCATTTAAAGCAAGTGCAATTGCTATTGCATTTATGGAAACAATTCAAAATCTACATGGAAACCCAAAGAATATTGTAAGCGCAAAAGATCCCATTTTAACTGGAATTTTTTTGGAAAAAATTATTCTCTTGTTTGGGTACTCAAATAACCCATAGCTCATCTTATCATCGTCAATTCGATAGGCAAAATAAGATAGTGAACAAATTTTTGGAAGGATATCTTCATTTTTTTTATATCTGATAAACAAAACACAATGGGTCAAGTGGTTACCTCTAGTTGAATGGTGGTATAACACTTCCTTCCATAATGCAGCAAAAATGACCCCTTTTATGGTAATTTATGGATATCATCCGCTGTCCATCACATCATCTTTAAGAGAAAATTATAAGGTTCAAGAAGTGGAAGATCACATCGAGCATCAACAACAAGTTCTCCAAATCTTAAAGGATAACCTAAATTTGGCAAAAAATCGAATGAAACAACGGGTAGATCAACATTGCAACAAGAGAAGTTTTGATGTAGGAGACTGGGTTTTTTTACGGCTACAACAATACAAACAAATGTCCCTCAAGCAAGCTAAAAAGGATAATAAATTATCACTAAATTATTATGGTCCTTACAAGGTGTTGCAAAATATTGGTACTATGGCCTACAAATTAGAGCTTCCAACTTCTTCTCAAGTGCACCCAGTTTTCCATGTTTCATGATTAAAGAAGGTTATAGGTGACAAACTTCGAATTCAAACAATATTTGCAGAACTTGATGAGGAAGGAAAAATCATATTGGAACCTAAAGCAGTCACGGAAACAAGAACTCGATAGTTACGAAATCGATCAATTTCAGGGTATCTCATCAAGTGGAAGAACTTACCCACTGAAGATTCCACATGGGAGGATGAGAATTTTATACAAAATCATCCAGAGCTAGTCAAGCATTGAGGACAACACTTTTTTGAATGGAGGGGCATGTTAGGTCCCTATATTACTAGTGTAGCCGCTTATTTTTGTTAGTGTAGCCCCCTTATTTTTATTGTTGTACCCATGTAGTCCCCATATTGTTATTATTGTGCCCCACATAACCCCACTATTGTTATTTTTGTGCCCTTACATTATTATTGTTAGGTCGACTAGGATTATATTGTGACACCGTGGACTCCTATATATAGAAAGGAGGTTTTGTCATTTGAATCATCTAAGAATTTTTCATTTATGTAATGTAAAGGAGGTTTCCCCCTCGAAGTGGTTGGTTTCTAAGGCATTGATCTATCTTTTCTTCTATTTTTGGACTTGGTTTCATAACATCAAAACTAAGAAGAACCATCATCAGATTAAAGCTGCAACATTAGGCTTCAGACTAGTTGCTAAAGTATTGAAGCTTCGTGGTAGATGCACTTCATCAAGACTATGTTGGAAATAGCCATTACCAGTTCATGCCATTTTCTTCAAAATAGCGACTATAGGACCTGTTCCAAACATGATTGTATGGAATATCATCCCTGGTTTTATCGTATTCAATCTATTTACAAACTCCAGGGGATCTCTCCCATCATTGTTTCCATCATCACTCAAAAATAATTTTTGCCTTCTTCTTGACCACATTAGGATGCTTGGTTCCTCGATAAATTACCTCCTCTGCCAATTTCAGACCACAAGAATAATGTGTTCAACCTGCTGCAACATATTGAATAAGAATTTCCTCTCTATCTTCCTTCATCTCTTTTGAGAGAACAATATGTGCACTTCTCAACACAAACATGGTTACTCATACAAGAGTGATCATAGGAATTGCCTTTCTCTAGAACACATCGCCAAAAACATACAAAAAATTTACAACCACACACAGTAAGCCCCTATTTCAATTCTGCTAGGTCTAAAATTGCTTCCAGTTGAAACTTTTGTATATCATTATTTCCAGAAAATTCTGCAGTGTTGCTACAAAGCCACTTCTTAACACGATTATGTTGTCTATATGGTAATCAAGATCTAACTATTTTATAGTGGTATCAACAAAGACCAAGCCTCAATTTTTCTCAGTGAGGTTACAATCTTCTTTGCCTAATTTTGATCTCATTTGTTTTATTTTAATTTTCAACCTGTCATGCTGAGGAGATACTTGTTTATTCTAACTTATCTTCATAGAGGTGAGAAATGATTTTGAACTGGCATTGCATGAATCATCCTCTAAATAAGATCCTTGCCCTAATGCGAAACAAGTTCAGATGTACCCACTTCTCTTTGTGCATGTTGTTGATTGTTGATTGGACCATTGTTACTATAAGAATTAAGATTGCTTTGTGTCCAGACACGATAAATCATTAATCTCTTGTGACCTTTTTCCTGTAAGTGCAAACTAAACCTTGAGATGATATTAGTGAGTCAATAATAATTCCTCTTATTGTTAAGTCTAATCCCTTTCCATATATCTGTAACAATAAATCCTTTGGACTGTTCACTGTCAATCATGTGTTTTGCAGAAAATGACATTGAACATATGCATGATAGGAAACTAGAAAAATCTCTCTATTTCTCACAATTTTTGCAAAAAAATCTACGCTTAACTAAATGGGAATTTATAAACTCATCTTTGTTTTCCCACAAAATGAGCCCGAAAATCAGCTAATGAAAATACTGCGTTTTTTATTTTAAGGTGAAATCTGACATTCATGCGTATCTGGTTGTTCCTCAATTTAAACCACTATAGACTATGATTCCCACATGACACAAAAGGATCTAAATTCCACCTTAAACCTTGTTGCACAACTGCCAATTCCATTTTGGAAATATGTTGAAATCATTTTCCTCCATGAGACTTGTCGCCAAGCTGATAGGAAATTAAACTGTGCATTGCCCCTGAAACCACGAGCGGATTCCAGAGGGGGTTGATTATGGTAAGTAGTTTTCAAAGGGAGGGGTCCGAACTCCTCCAGCTGATGGTGGCACACAATCAAATTTTTTTTTGAAAAACAATTTATTTTGGACCCCCCTCCTCCATTAAATGTCGAAAAGCTTGAGGGGGTCTGAAATTAGATATGTGCCTTTGATTTTGCAGACACCTCTCATCACCATTGAAACCTGCATATGCTTTATCCTTTGACTTAACATGCTGCTTTGACTTGTATATTGAGCGATGATTTTACTTGTATGTAACTTATGATTAATAATACAATTTTAATTTTAAACAAATATTTATATAGAAATATTCAAATATATTTATATAAAAATATCATAGTACTTTAAAATTAAAAGCTTATAATTCATTTAAAAGTGTTTAATCAACATATATCTTAGCATTTTGACAAGAAATAAATTAGCAATTTCTAACTAAAAATTTGTAATTTTCAGAGTACCAAAATATGTTACAATAGATCTCATGACCATAAGCACTGAACGATGGATTTTGGGTCATAAATGTTGGTAGCCAAGCCTATGCGTGCAGTTATAGCCTCCCAACCACATGCATGTAGTGTTATGGGTGTGATTCGGCAGTTTCTCTTATGAAAAAGAGTTCCAACCTAGGGATTGATCACCTGCAGTGGTTTGCAGGCTCCTAAGTGGTTTGTAGTCCTCGAGGGATGGTTGTAAGTTGGCAGTTAGTCGGCCCCACTTCCATAATTGGAACTTGATACAACTCATGTTTACCATGGAGTGTTTGTCAAAGTGGGTAAATGTGGGAGGAGGTGTTACAGGGTGGTATCTGAGTGAGTTTTGTTCTCTTTGGGTGATATCCGATACCACAGGGTGGTATCAGAGCTTCCAGGTTCGAACACTTGGACTAGATGGGATAAATGTGTTTCTTATGCATGCATTGCTATGGTTATGATATTTATGTAAGAATTGACACACTTGTAATATTGTATCGTGCTAATCCAAATTGGCCTATGCATATGCAATAGCCTCCCATGAGATACATTGAGGTATGATTTGATTATATCTCTATTTTATTTATCTAACATGGCATGTTTGCAAGAGATAAAATATCAGATATGAAGAGAAAAATGGTGGACTACAGTTCACATGACTCCCCTTATAGGCCTGATGTGAATTTAACGTAATGGGATAGGTGAGCTGAGCACCAAGGAGAAGAGTACTCTCCTAATTTAGCAGATACACTAATAAGTTTGAAGGAAAAAATTAGAAGTTGTAAGGAAGATAATAATGGGTTGGTTGAGGCACAGGAAAGGCTTTCCAGAGCTCAAGAAAAGAAAGTAGAGGTTAATGCAGTCATCCTTTAGAGTCTTTCAGATTTGTAGAAGAAGAGACAGTTGAGGATTAGTCATGGATGGGAGGAAAATACTAATGGTACATATGCTAGTAGGTCTTGATCGGGATATAGGTTGGATAGGGATGACGCAGTTAGAGGTGGCAGATCTTTGGATACACCTAACAAGTGGGCTAGCACTGGTCCAAATTTAATAAGGAACAAATCAGAATGCAAACATAATCATAAATACAGAGATGCAACATAAATAATATTTCATTTCATTAATATCAAATACTAAGAGTGAATTGAAAGGAACTAGCTCTGGCGATGGTAGCTTATCTCTCAAAAGAGATGTGGCGAATACATGCCTCTAAATTGTGTTACAATGAGGCTCAAGGGAATTTTTATTATTGAGCAATAATAGAAAACCCTAAACAACCAAAACCTTAACCCAAGGAGATGTAACACCAAGATTTTATGGGCCTTGTTGGGGTTAGTTGGGTAGCCAACTTCCTGGGGTCATAACTTGGTCATATTATATTTATTTGCCGTGTATGATACCTAGTTGGAAATATCTCTTTGAGGACTACAGGTTTTGCTGCAGTTTCCTGCCTTTGGCTACGGGACTGCAACAAACCTAAAAAAACATTGTTTAGGTGGTCAAAATTGCTCCGGAAGTTCAGGACACAAAAATCGCTAAAAATAGTAAATAAGAAAACTGATGAAACTGTCTAGGTGGAATAAGTGGGTGACCACCAATATCCACCTAGATCAAGCACTCATGGATTTTATTCTAGTTTCAGTTTTGAGAGACATAATCATCATTACCACCATCATCCTTATAGTAGGAATGAGAAGCAATATTTTCCAAAGGAGTTCAAGAAACGAATGCCTTGTAATTTTGATGGGGATGTGAAGAAACCAGAGGATGCAGAAGCATGGCTACTTGGGATGAAGGAATTTTTAGGATTACATGATTATTCAGATAATATGAAAGCCAATATAACGATCTTCAATCTCAAGGGAAAAGCAAATATCTGGTGGGAAGATGTGAAGCATGTCAGAGGCATCAAGGTAGAAGAGTTGAGTTGGCATGAGTTTAAAACGCTTTATCAATAATTACTTGTTTGGGAGATAATATGATGGAAAGGCCAAGGAGTTATATGAGTTGAATATGGGTTCCATGACAAATGAAGAGTACATAACTAAGTTTATGGAGCTATTGAGGTATGCTCCCTACAAGAATGAGAAGAAAAAGGTTCAAAGGTTCATCAATGGACTACCATTAACATTTAAAGATCATATTGAGTATGATGAGCCTCAGTCATTAGAGGAATTCATCGGGAAGCTAAATCATTGTTATGAGAATTAGCGCGAATCCGAGCCTAAGCGGGACTAGAAAGGTAATGAGAATACTAAAGGAAAGTGGGCTCAGAAGCGAGGATGACCTTAGGATGTAGGTGACAAGGAGATTGTAGTGTCATACAAGAAGTTTAATGCAGTTGATAGAGGACATGGATCTCAACCCGAGGATTAGAATAATGGATGTGGAAGGAAGCCTTGAGGTGTTGAAATTTTGGTGGAGAGCATCGCAAGAGTGAATTCCCATCGCACCAGGGTGGAAGGCCTCATATTTATAGTGCCTATGAGGAAAAAATAGTTGGAGATGTTGGGAAAAATATTTCTCATATTTATGCGGCAGTGGATAATAGGAAGGTTGATCTTCAGGCATCCATTATCGAGATGGAGGGTAAGCCCCATGATCAAGTTGTTTACATTTTGATTGATCCTGGATCTAATTATGGTTATATTAGTCCTGAACTGGTTGATAAGTGTTGCTTGAATAAAGAAGTGCATGCAGAATCTTGGTTGGTGCAGTTGGCTAAAGGGACTAAGAGAAGATTTCATCATTGGTTGAGATATTGTGCATTTGAGTTAAATGGTATGCCTACATCAACACATTTAAATGTGCTCCCTTTGGGATCATATAGTATGATTTTGGACATGGATTGTTTTTACATTCACAAGACAAAGGTATATTTCTATGACAAGGCCATTGGGTGTCTAGATGATGACGGGAAAGGATGATCTTGCAGGGAAAGAAAAATCCTATATTAGTGAGAACGGTTACAACTATGTAGGAAAAGCACAATTTTTGGAAAGGATGTGTGTTGTTCGCAGTTCATATTTTGAGTGAAAAAGGGAAGGATGTTGAGGATAATGAAGTATTGAAGAGGTATAATTTTTTGCAACAGTTTCAAGATGTGTTTCCTGCAGATATTTCAGAGTTTTCTTCTAATAGGGAAGTGCAATTTTCTATTAAATGATGTTGGGAGCAACACTAACATGTAAGTCACCTTACAAGATGAGTACTTTGGAGTTGGTGTAATTGAAGTTGCAACTTAAGGAAATGCCTGATAAGGGATACATTAGGCCATGTGTGTCACATTAGGGTGCACCATTATCGTTTTTAAATAAGAAGGATGGTACTCCCAGATTGTGCATTGATTATAAGCAGCTAAACGAGGTGACTATCATGAATATGTATCCATTGTCACGGATTTATGATTTGTTTGATCAGTTGAAGGGAGTTGCAGTGTTTTCAAGGATTGATTTGAGATCATGATATCATTAGGTGCGCATCAAAGAAGAAGACATCTACAAGACTACATTCCGTACGAGGCAAGGAAATTATGAGTTTGTGGTGGTTCTGTTTGGTCTTTCCAATGCTCCAACCACTTTCATATGTTTGATGTTTAATGTGTTGCATCTTGTTGTGCTGTACAAACAACCCTCCCCATTTCAAATTTTTATATTAATTTTAAATAAGAAATGGGTCCCCTTTTCTTTTTTAGGGTAAGTTTAGACTCAATAAATATTTTGAAGATATTCGATCTATCATGAAATAAAATCAAACCCCAATGAAAAATGATTTATTTAATAAAACATATAAAGGTCTTATCGCATTTTGCTTAATCAAATTTTAGAGTCAAATGTATTATCTTTCAACCCCGATGCGATTAAACAATCGCAAAAGCGCATATCGCATCAAACATAAGTTCAAGTTTTCTACTTGGAAAAGTTCCAATGCGATAATCCTAATCGCAATCGCAAATTGGGAATATCACATTCTTGTACACATTGTTGAAAAGTTCTGATGCGATAAGTCCGATTGCAATCACGAATCGGCAAAGTCAATTTTTGATTACAAGTTCTGTTGAAAAAATCCGATGCAATAATTCCAATTGCAAATCGTGAAATCGGTAAAAATAATATCACATCTACATCCACCCCTTTTTCCGATGCGATAATTTAAAATCGCAAATCGCTCATCGCCAAAACGCATATCCAAAGTACTTCGGTTAAAATTTGCGATGCGATATCATTATTTCATAAAAGCGCTCCTCAATGAAAAGGCAAAATAAATCATTTTTTATGATTTAAAAGGCATCGCACCATCCTCGCCAGCTCAGCAATAATCACACATCGCAAATTTAAAATGGAGATACCATAACCTGATATTTAAAGCTTCCGATCTCTGATATACAATTATCGTTGATCGGAAAATCTTAAAAGGTTATGGTATTAACGCTTTAAAAGGATTGTTATGAATGTGCGACGAGACAACCTGCAATGGCATTAAAATCTCACACTATTCAAGAAAATCATTAATAGATAATCATAGTTAAAACGCGTCGCAGATTTCAACTTCAAAAGAATAATACTTCTTTAATCCATCATCTTTATTGTGATTAAATTCCATTAGCTTCTCTTTGTTGATATTCATTCTTCAAAGAATATTTCCGCCATTTTGCTAATCTGTTTCATTGTGCAGACCTGAGGAAAACCTACGAGCCATGAAAATTTCTAAGAAATCCAAGAAAGCGAAGGCCCCTGTTGTTCCAAAAGAACAACCAACTAAATTGGTGTTAGTGACTGATACAACTTGTCTGGGTCTTGGAAAAACTTTGTGGGAAGGAGTTTATAATTTACTGGAAGCAGAGGATCCAACGATAATTTCAGAAGAAGAGCCAGAAGCAGATTCAGACAAAGGGTTTGAGAGCACTCTTAAAGAATTGGCAAGCTCCTATCTTCATAAAATAGCAGCTCGCGCAAATTTTCTCCCATATAATGACTTGGTAAGATGGGTTATAGAAAGCATTAATATAACAGACAGAGCATTATTTACGTCAGATGGAAGGATGTTCAGGTCCTTCAAGGCAAAGGATATCAAGAAAATGTACCACTTACCAGACCCTCAAAAAATCTACAACAAAGCATTTCTGGAAGACTTCACCAAGGAAAATGAAGTGGAGTCAGATCCCATTAGAAATTGGAGACATTTCCCTAAGAAACATAAGCACGAATCTTCGGGTATGTACTCCATAGAATATTTGGCATCTCCCCACTGTTATGCTGTGGCTATGATGTGTAGATTATTTGGAACTGTCAACTCTGAAAAGTTTTCTATTGAGATGGTACCCTTGATTGAAGCTGCTGTTAATTCCTTCATTATGGATTGGGCAACTATTTTATCTGATAAAATAGCAAGTAAAATCCTCGATTATAGAAAAAATAGGTTTGTAACCACTCGTATAATACCCCCATTTTTTATGAGTGCCTATATCATTGATACCATCTGTTTCAATTCCGAGTTCCCTATTTTAGTTTAGAAATGGACTCCTCAAAGTCCAATTACTATCCACATTTATCATAAATATCTGTGGAAATCCTATTATAAAGACCACATATACAAGATTTGTCATGGATTCATTCTACCAGTTCATCAATTTATATTTAATAAACCCACTCCGAGGTTATCTGATGAGGCTAGCACTGACCTAACCTCAGTCGAAAGCTGGTTTGGGGAAGAAAAATCCACTTATATCCGAATATTCGGAAGTATTACTAATCCTCATGTTTTGCCATTATATGCTCCTGAAAAATTATTAGCCCGAGAAATAGCTTATCAGTTAACGGAGAAAGGAATGTCCAAAAACCTAAAAAGTTCTAAAAAGCTGATGTGGCCGACATTTCCCCTCCGATGTGGATATTTTACTTTGAATGATTTCAAACATGCAGAGAAAGAAGCCCAAAAGATGAAGGATCTCAGATTGGCAACCATCCCTAAAAAGAATGTATGATCCGAAGAAATTTGCCTTCAACTTTACATCCATGGGACAGATTTCAAAATTTGAACATGAAGAGGCTGATTTTGATGATCTATTTGCCTCAACTGAAGGATTTTCGCAAGTTAAACATTTAGCAAAATTAAATTTCGGAGCAAAAGGAATGGAATAATTCTTACAGTTCAGAAACAACAAACTACTAACAATACCTCTGGATCAATTAATAAATATTCCTCTGCAACATGAAGAATACAGAGAAGAAAAGAATACCGAAACAGAGAAAGAAAAGGAAAATACAGGAAATAAGACTGGCGATTCCTCTGAAATGGATATAGATGACCATTAAAAATTATTGAAGGAATGGGAACAATTTAATCAACAGATCAAGGGCCAAAAAGATTCTTAGAATGTATCTACAGTGAAAATTCCCGCAACACAACAACCTTCAGTCACCAATGTTGCAAATGAAGGAACATTCAGCTTTACTAATAGACAAGATATTGAGATTATTCCTAAAAATCCTTCTGAAGAAATTGTATTAAATATTGAAGATATACCACCTTTAGATGTCTTTTACAGTCCAAAACATAGGGTTGTAGTTAAAAAATAGAGAAAGAAAAGGAAAATTGATCAAAGTCTATTGTCATCTTCCCATGTTGAATTAATGAATGTTGTCTGGAAGGATTCCGAAGTTAATCCCTCATA
The DNA here is from genome assembly GCA_034641835.2 of Pinus albicaulis. Taxonomy (NCBI): domain Eukaryota; kingdom Viridiplantae; phylum Streptophyta; class Pinopsida; order Pinales; family Pinaceae; genus Pinus; species Pinus albicaulis. The sequence continues at coordinate 389,601,485 of CM076572.1, read as the reverse complement.
GGATTTAATTAAATTATCTCAGTATGCAGGGGCTTATATGGCAACTACAATAGACAAAGCCTCTGAGGTTAGTCATTTGATGAAGGAAAAATATCAAAAGGTAGCTCTGTTAGAGGAAAAGGCAATAGCGGATCAACAAAGGATAACACAGTTCGAACAACAACATTGAAGAAAGTCAAAAGACTGAGCAGCTTAAAGAGCAATTGAATATTGAAAAGCAAAATCTTGATCATCAAGCTATACATAAAGAAAAACAGTTTTATCAAGAATTAAATAAATTACAGGTGATGCTTCAACAAGAAAAGATAGCCAAGGAAGAACATAGTGCTTTATTACAAGCACAAATACAAAGATTTAAAAATTATCCTGGACTTGATCAATTTAAGATAGAGGCTCTTGAATTAAGTAAAATACTGTCACAACAACTTGATGTTTTATGTCATAAAATATCTCTAGTTGACCCTTTATGTGAAATAGCATCATCACTCATAGAAAAGGGTCCTCAATTTGTATTAATTTTTGACTGGAGACGTTACATTTCTGTACTTTCCAAATACATTATTTTTATTAATAGTGGATCACAGTTCTGCAATTTTATGAGGAATTTGATTTCAAGATTATGCATTATTGTTCTTCCTGAAAGCCGTTCTAAGTAAGAAAGCGGGATCGAAGTGTGATTTGCATCAAGAGGTTACAAATGTATTTGGTATTTTTATCATAATTATGTTATGCAATTTCTTTATGCAGTGAAATATTCCTTTTAAAAATTGCTATTGTTTATATATATATATATATATATATATATATATATATATATATATATATATATATATATATATATGAAACAATTATTTGTTATCTCATTTCCGAAAAACTATATATATGTCTATGAAACAATCATTTGTTAGCTCATTTCTGAAAAACTTAGAATTGTCATCTTTAAAAATGTGTGTAAGCAATATAAATGTATGAATGCGATATGTTATCATCATTACTTTGTTTAATTTCTTAAACAAAGTAATTATTATATGTGGATGGATTTTTCTTTTGAATGAATAAACCATCTATATGATTATTCTTCAAAGAAGAACAAATTTACAGTCCCATTTATTCTATGATACCCGGGTTAATTAGAGTTATTTATATTTATTTAAGATATAGATTAGAGTAATTATCATTTTCATTACCGATTATATAAACAAAACAATCATCAATTCATATATTATTTGGGAAACTGGTCCCATATTATCCAGTCGGAGCCACCATACCAAACAGAGAAGGATTTGTACTAAGGTCCAGACCGAGTGGTTTTCCCCAATGTTTGAAGCTAGGATTTTTGGGGCTTCAACACGTCCTTACCTAGACAAGTTTGTGATAGTGTTTATTGATGATATATTGATATATTCCAAGAATGAGGAAGAACATGCAAAACACCTGGAAGCAGTGTTGATATTGTTGAGAGAGCATCAATTGTATGTCAAACTCAACAAGTTTACTTTCTTTCAGTCTCAAATTCACTACTTAGGACACGTTGTTTCCAAGGAGGGGATGTCAGTGGACCCAAAAAATATTAAAGCTAATTTGGAGTGGCCAACTCCTAGGAATGTGGATGAGGTGAGATTATTCATGGGACTAGTAGGTTATTGTAGGAGGTTCATCAAGAAATTCTCACAAATTGGCTATCATATTACATCTTTGCAGAGGAAAGAGAAGAAGTTTGAATGGACTGAGGAGAGTGCAGCTAGTTTTGAGCAGTTGAAGCATTTGCTTACAAATGCTCTAGTCTTGAAGATTGAAGATCTTGATAAGGAGTTCATGGTATGTACAGATGCTTGTAAGAAAGGACTTGACAGAGTCCTACTGCAGAGAGGGCATGTGGTATGTTATGAGTATGCCGTGATCTTGAGTTGGCAGTTATCATTCATGCATTGAAGATGTGGAGACATTATCTTCTTGGCAAGAGGTTCATATTAATGAGTGATCATAGTGGACTGAGGTACTTGTTTGACCAACCTAATCTGAATGTAAGGCAAGCTAGATGGTTGGCTACCCTTAGTGAGTTTGAATTTGAGATCATGTACATAAAGGGCAAGGAGAAAAGGATTGCAGATGCTCTCAGTAGGAAGGTGCAGGTGAATAACATTTCAGTTGTGATTTTATATGGGATATATTTACAAGAGTAGATCTTACATGTAGGGTACCATGATGAGATGTAGTAGCCGCTGAAGGAGAGATTGAAACAACAAGGTGAAGGTGATAGGGATGAAGAGTATCACCTCATGACAGATGGTTTAGTGAATTTAAGGAACATGATTTATGTACTAGATAACAGTGAGTTGAAGAAGCTCATTTTGAGGAATTTTCATGTCAAGTCGTATTCAGGCCACATGGGATATCAGAAGACTTTGAAAACTATTAAGAATTTCTATCAGTGGTTGAACATGAAGAAATAGGTGGTTGAGTTTGTTGCAAGAAGTTTGGATTGTTGGCAGGTGAAAGATGAGTGTAAGCACCCAACTGGTCTATTACAGTCGATTTTGATTCCATAATGGAAAGGGGAGGTGATTTCCATGGACTACATTACAAGTTTGCAGAGGAAATTGAGACATCATGATTCCATCATGGTTGTGGTTGTCAGGTTGAGCAAGATATCCCACTTCATTACAGTGAAGTATACAAATTCAACTAGTGAGATAGCTCCAATTGTCATCAGGGAGAAAGTGAGGTTGCATGGTGTTCTGTAATATTCCAAAATTTGCAAGCAGCAAATTGGAATATTAATTTTTGCTTATATCATATAGGAGGTGAATAAAATGGGTAAAAGGCCCATGAGTAGGAATAAAACCCCTCATAGTGTGAAAGGGATCTATGGAGTAGCTTGATTTTTCACCTTCCAGTGTGAAAATGGGCAATTACATGAGGACAAGGTCAATTTTGACAAAGTCAACATCGCTGCCTAAGAGGGTGTGGCTTGCTTGGGAAGACAATGCAGTTTGAGAGGGAGAAATATTCTTTTTGGAAGAAACCCTAATGTGTGGGGTCCAGGGCAAAGAGGAATTCACTTGCATAAAAGGAGGAAGAGGCAGCCATAGAGGGACATGTTTGAGTATTTGATTATTGGTCTAGTAGACTATTTGCAGTCTCCAGTTGTTTAGCTGAGTTGCAGTGCCGTTTAGGATTTCCTCTCCTTCTTGAGAGGCCTCTTGAAGGATTGCACTTCATTTCTCCACATCTTGGCTCAAGGCAAAAGCCACTTTCTTTAGTCACTGCGTTATTTCTGCTGAAGTATAACGTAGTGTTGCTAGGTTTTGCAGTGGAGGGTTCCACAACACCATTCCTTGGCTCATCTTTCAGAGGAGGGAGCTCCTATTCCTCGAGAAGGTTAGTGAGGAAGGTTTTGGAGCTTATTGCACATATTTAGCACCAGTCCAAGCATCTTATATCTCCTACAATGCATTCCATCTCCTTGACTGCGTTATTTTAGAGTGCATTTGCAGTGGGGGATTGTACCACTAGTTTGGAGGGTGAGATCTTCAAGGATTGGATCAACCTTTCACCTAAGAGATCCATTGGATGATATCTATTCATAATATGCAACATTATTAGCTATCTTCATCCATTTCCATTTTCTGAGTTGCAGCTGCTGCCCAACAACTCCGTCATTTCTGCAGAATTTCCATTGGTATCTATATTGTAGCCAATCCTTCTAAGGATTGTTGTATTTTTATTTTCAAGGGTTGAGAGCTTGCTCCTGCACATTTCTTGAGCTGATATTGTCATATCATTATGTTATCATTTATTTTGTTGCAGTATCTCCTATAAAATGCGCTGTTATAGCCATGGCTTCTTTCATGTAGCAATATTTTCCATTTATCATGTATATGTTCTATTGAGAGAGGCATTGCCCTACTTGAGTGATTGTTTCCTCAAGAATTTGTATACATTGTTGCTACTATGATCTAATATGATGGCTATTTGGATCCTCTGACTATTTCTGCATTCCTATAACACTTCTACTCTGTGGAATGTTCATACATTGGTGCATTCCCTTCATCGGGCACTTTCTGAAGAAAACTAGGTGTGGAAGATTTGTTTAACCCACCTAGAGGGATTTCTTTGGAGCCTCCTCTTGGATTTTGGACTTAGATACTCATATATAAGGGATCCAGGTCTTGGTTTCAAATCCTGTAGCAACCATCTCTGAAAATGCGTTTTCCAGTGATGCCTTGCTAGCAGATCCCATTTTGGAATATTACATGTTCCTAATAAGATCATATCAGATAGAGATGCCAAGTTCACTTCCAAGTTTTGGAAGGAGTTGTTTGCGGGTTTGGGGACAAAGTTAGCTTTCAATACAACTTTTCATTCACAAAAAAATGGATAGGAAGAGGGGGTTAACAAGACTCTTGAGGATATGTTAAGAATGTATGTCATGCATCAACAGAGGAAGTGGGAGGAGTATCTTCCACTGGTGGATTTTGCATAAACAATGGGTATCAGGAATCCTTGAGGATGAGTCCATTTGAGGCTCTTTATGGGAAGAGTTGTAATACTCCTATCAGTTGTAGTGATCCAGTGAACATAGTGTTGATTAGACCAAATATGTTGGTTGAGATGGAGCAGGAGATGCAAGTTATCAAAAGGAACTTGAAGGAAAAACATGATATGCAGAAGAGTTATGCAGGTCAATAGAGATAATTCAAGGAGTTTTAGGTTAGGGAGCATGTGTGCTTGTGCATCAAGCCCAAGAGGAGTTCCTTGGGGATTGGGTCATGTGCCAAGCTAGCACCTCGGTATTATGGACCTTTTGAGATCCTTGAGAGGATTGAACTAGTGGCCTACCAACTTGCACTGCTACCAACAGTGAAAGTCCATGATGTTTTCCATGTTTCATTGCTTAAGAGATATGTGCAAGATTTTTATCATGTGATTTATTGGTTTGTATTGTAGGTGGAACGAGAGGAAGAGTTCCATCTAGAGCCACAATGATTTTTTAGTGGAAACATCTCATGCTCTAGAATAAATAAATAGAGAAATTTAAGTGAAGTGGAATCACTTTGGGCCCGATGAAGCTTGTAACATGACACGCCACATTTACCCGCTTTTAAAATCCCTCTGGGTAAATGTGAAGCGAATTTCTACTATGAAGAAACTTGACCTAACCTCCTAGTTATAGTTAAGGAAGTGGTGCCTACAACTGACCAAAAACAAACGTCCTAAAGGGACTATAGATTACCCAGGAGCTGAAGAAACACCCCAGGTGGTCAATCCCTGAGCTAGAACCTTGTTTTACTAATCTATACCTATAACCACACCCTTGAAACTACCTGCATGTGGTTGTGAGCCTCCAACAACACTCACAAGCCTTTCTCCATGTGGTTTTGACCCTAGATCCTCATTTTTGTGCTTGCGGTCCTGAGATATGAACCACTTTTCTAGGTTAGCCTCCAAAACACTGCCCATAACTTACTGTAACTTTTCAAGATCATATTTATCATAACAATAATGCTAATCATTCAAACTTGAAGCCATAACTTGACCTGGATTGACTAGAACATGCTAGACATTTCGTTAAACATATGGTAAACATGTAAGCTATAGTTCATGAATGCATATATGAGTGTAAATATTCAAACTTTAGTTGAAAATCACCGAGAAGGTATAATTCCCTCTCAAGTAGCTACAACAACACTTGTTAGCCCATGAATTCATCAACCATTCATTAACCTATCAAAGCATAACAAGAGCCATAACCAGAACATTTTATAGAACCATACTTATAACCAACATATAACCAAAATATTAACCATGATATAACCATCATCAAAGCTACATAATAACAAGTACAAATGATCATAAATCACAATAGGGAAATATCTCTTATTAACATATGAAAAATCCAACCAAGTCAAGGACTTCCATGTACCACCCAACCATAGATTAAGCTTAAGAAAATATGTCTTTCAGCCAATCACCCATGTGTCATATTCCAAGCATGAATGTGGGACCTCATGGGATAAACCAAGACATAAAAAAATAAGGGAATCCAAAGGTTAAACCACCTCCACCCTCAAACTGTCATGGTATTTCCAAACCTGGTCAAGAGATCACAAACCAAAACAAGCTTGGATGCCTCATAATTTATTCACCATACCTTGAGGAATTTTCTTGTCTCCACCCACCTGTCAAGATATTTCTGGAGAAAACCATCTCCACCTCCAACCCTTGGGAATTTTACCGAGACCACTTCACCTAGTTCCAAAACCTTCCGGAAATCTAAATATCAACCAAGAAATGAACCCCATCACACCATGACTATCTAGAAAATGACAAGGCAAGGATGAAACCACTGTCAAACCAAGAAAAACCCATGCCAATGATAACAAATGAACCAAATACACAAATGCATGAACTGTGGATTCACACCTCAACTAGGAAATCACACATGCAACCTATTACCTAGAAAATACTCTTGTTGAAATGGTTGATCCAACATTCTCCTTGCTTTCTTTTTATTTTCTTGCTTGCTTTCTCCTCTTGGTGCTCTTCTCTCTCTCTAAAACTAATTCCAAAGGCAAACTGACAAATATCTATGAACTGATCCTCATAAGCCTTTTTATCATTGAGGCCTATATTTTCTTCATTTTCCTCCAATTTCCCTCTCATGCAAGTATGTGTCTATTCACCTTCTTTTTCTCTTGTTTTCCTTTATTTTCATAAATAAATGCCAATTAATGCCTCTTTGCCTTTGTCAATTTCCTTAGCCATAAATAAACCAAAAGTGACACCCACTATAGTGCTTTGACCGATATTCAACTTGGAATACGTGGCCCATGACCTTGGCCTTATTTTGCCTTTACTAACTTTTTTGCTCAATTCTTGAGCATGAGTTGTTTCTGCTAAAATATGCATAGTGGTTCTGGCTGGAATTTTCCCTTTGGTTCCACCCACAATAGAGACCAGTCAATCACATGATCAACATCCTACACATATATCTTAAGCAATGAAACATGGAAAACATTGCGGACTTTCATTGTCGGAGGCAGTGCAAGTCTGTAGGCCATTGGTCCAATCCTCTGAAGGATCTGAAATGATCCAAAATACCAAGGTGCCAACTTGGCACATGATACAATCCTCAGAGAGCTCCTCTTGGGCTTTATGCACAATTACACATGCTCCCAAACCTGAAACTCCTTAAATACCATGTGTTGATATGCATAAATTTTTTTCCTATCTTGTGTTGCCTTCAAATTCCTTTTAATAACCCACTTTCTTGTTCCATCTATGCCAACATGTTCGGTCCAATAAACACCCTGTTCATTGGATCACCCTAACTAATAGGAGTATTACAACTCTGCCCGTAAAGAAACTCAAATGGGCTTATCTTCAAGGACTCATGATACCCATTATTGTAAGCAAACTCTACCAGTGGAAGATACTCTTTCTACTTCCTCTGTTGATGCATGACATACATCCTCAACATGTCCTAAAGAATATTGTTAACCCTCTTTGTATGTGCATCTATCTACAGATGATAAGTTGTATTGAAATCCAAATCTATCCCCAAACCTACAAACAACTCTTTCTAAAGCTTGGAAGTGAACTTGGCATCTCTGTTTGATATGATCTTGTTGGAAACACCATGCAATCTCATTGTCTCCCTGATGAAAATATGAGCTACCTCACTAGCTGAATTTGTAGACTTAACTGCAATGAAGTGAGCTACCTTACTTAACCTTTCAACCACAACCATGATGGAATCATGTTGATTTGATGTCCTCGACAAACCTATAATGAATTCCATGGAAATGACTGCCCATTTCCACTATGGAATCGAAATCGGCTTTAGTAAACCACCTAGATGCCTACACTCAACCACCTCTTTCTTCAAGTTCGGACAATGATATAACTTATTAATTGTTGTCGATGTCTTATGATATCTCGAGTGACCTAAATATGACTTAACATGAAACTCCCTCAAGATAAACTTCTTGAGCTCACTGTCATCTCGTACATAAATCATGTTTCTGAAACTAACCAAGCCATATGTTGTGAGATGATACTCCTCATCCCTATTACCTTCACCTTGCTGCTGCAACTTGTGCCTGAACTGTTGATACCTATCATCATGTTATCCTTCTGCAAGATATTCTCTTGCAAATCTGTCCCATAAGATCTCATTGTTGCGATATGATTCGCCCGCCCTCTCCTATTGAGAGCATCTACAACCCTGTTCTCCTTTCCATTGATGTAATTGGTCTAAAAATCAAACTCACTAAGAGTATCCAACCATCTAAGTTTCCTGGCATTCATGTTATGTTTTTCAAACAAGTACCTCAGTCCATTGATCATTCATTGGAATAAACTACCTGCCAAGAAGATAATGTCTCCACATCTTCAATACATGAATGATAACTTCCAACTAGAGATCATGAGTCACATAGTTATGCTCGTGCCCATTCAACTTCCTTTACTCATAACATACTACCTATCCTTCCTGCATCAAGACTCCACCAAGTCCTCTCTTGCAAGCATCTATACATACCATGAACTATTTATCTAGATTTGCAATCCTCAAGGCTGGAGCATTTGTAAGCAAATGCTCCAACTTCTCAAAACTAGTTGCACACTCCTTAGTCCATTCAAACTTCTTCCCGTTTCACTGCAAATATGTAATAAGATAAGAAATCCGTGAGAAGTTCATGATGAACCTCCTATAATAACCTACTAGTCCCATGAATAATCTCACCTCATCCACATTCCTACGAGTTGCCCACTCCATGATATCTCTGATATTTTTTCGGGTACACTGTTATACCCTCCTTGGAAACAAAATGTCCCAAGTAATTAATTATAGTTTGAAATAAATTTCACTTGCTAATCTTGGCATACAACTAATTCTCTCTCGGAAACCTCAACATTGTTGCTAGGTATTCTGCATGCTCTTCCTCATTCTTAGAATATATCAATATGTCATCAATGAATACTATCAAAAACTTTTCCCGATAAGGATGCAACACACTATTCATCAAACACATGAAAGTAGTTGGAGCATTAATGTTGTGAAGACAATCCCCTTTTTGGATAGAGGCGATATCTCTAGCCCTAGAGTGGGTCTAGCAACTTACGAGACTATCTGATGAACACTTTCTTAATTAACATTCAAAGCTATATGAGAAAGGGAAAATGCCATACCTCTTCCTGATGCTATGCTAAACTCTTTGATGAAGGTATTAATCCAAAATCCTTGAGGCTCGATCCTCGCTCCTAGTGGTGTTCGAATACCTGTAGGTGATCAAGAGACAACAAAAAATGCGATCCAATACAAAGCATACATTGAACATCAATTACCTAACAGATCAAGGAGCATTAGGCTACTTATTGAATATTCAAAAAAATATAGAAATAAAAACACTAGATGTATTTATTAAAAATGTAAAAGAGGAAGCTTACGAACACGACCTTGATGTTGGAGGCCTCCCTTTGGTGTAATCCGAGTCCAAACCTAGGCTCTTAAGTGATCCTTCTTCCGAATGGAAGATAAGGCATTGACACAACATAAGGATGCAACAGATGAATGATCATACTAGCCCAACAATGACCAACCAGTAGTGGAGGGATGGGGATCAATTTATAGGAAGGGAGAGGGAGTTGGGAGCCCATGAAAGAAGGAGGAAGGTCCACATTTCAAGGGATAATCCTTTATTTATAAAATAAATAGCTCAAAATGAGAGAGCTTGACCCTATATCCACCGAACAAGATCCAACTTGTCGTCCTAGAAACTTCTAGAGGTCGAAGCTTCTCCTCCATTTGAGGAAACAATGCTAGAAAGGGTTCCGCACAGTTTAGCCAATCTAAAAAGCGCTGATAATGCTAGTCTAGAATGGGCAGCCTACCATAAGCACGAGCATATAACAGGAAAAAAGTGCTAACCTAGAAACTTAGGGTTTGAGCTACGCTTATTCATCAATTCTTCAAGGTGGCTTTCTTTTAGTCTTTAAAGGATATGTTGATGTATTTTTCAAGGTGGATATACTGCACAGTGTGCATCATAGGAAACTTTAGGATCAAGGATGGGAAGTGAATGGGGTGACGAATTACTGTGTAATAATTAGTAATACCAAACGAAACTACCATAAACTCCTAATTCCCATACTTGGTACAAAATGTGATATTGTAGGTGTCTTCTTCTTTGATGTGCACTTGATGATATCTTGATCTCAAGTAAATCTTTGAGAACAATGTTGCTTCCTTCAACTGATCAAATAAGTCATCAATATGCGGAAAAGGGTACTTGTTCTTGATCGTCACCTTGTTCAACTGCCTGTATTCAATACACAACCTGATAGTACCATCCTTATTCTTCACAAACAACATTAGTGCACCCCAAGGTGACACAATTGTCCCGATGTATCATTTATCAAGTATTTCCTTAATCAGTAACTTCAATTCCACTAATTCTGGAGTGCTCATATTGTATGGTGCCTTAGATGCTAGTGTTGCTCTTGGTACCAACTCAATTTGAGAAATCCATTTCCATATATGGCGACAACTCTGAAATATTTGCTGGAAATACATCCTAAAATTGTTGCAAAACATGATACCTCTTCAAGACTTCAACATCCTCAACATCCTTCCCTTTGTCACTGGAAACATGCACTGCAAATAACACACATCCTTTCCTACAAATGTGCTTAGCTTGCATAGTTGCAACCATTCTAACTGATGTAGGCTTCTTTCCTTGTAAGATTATCTTCTATCCATCATCATCCAAGCATTCAATAGCCTTCTCGTAGTAATCTACCTTAGTACTATGCAAGTATAACCAATCCATGCCCAAAAGCATGTTGTATGATCCCAAAGGAAGCACATTTAGATGCGCTGATGTAGGCATACCATTAAACTCAAATGCACAAGCTCTCACCCAATGATGAACTCTTTTCTTGGTACCTATAGAAAGTTTCACCAACCAAGACTCAACATGCACTTCTTTTCTCACGCACACTTATCCACTAGGTCAGGATTAACATAACTATAATTAAGATCTAGGATCAATCAAAATGGAAACAACTCGATCACAAAGTTTACCTTCCATATTGATAATGGATGCCTGGTGATATGCATGCTTGTTACCAAATGCTGCATAAATTCGAGGAATGCTCTGCCCAAGATCCCCAACTGTTTACGTCTCCTTAGCACTATAGATCTAAGATATTCCACCTTGGTGCAATGGAAAATTCTTCTTATGGTGATCCTTGCCACAATTCCAACACTACAACAGTTCCCTACCACTGCCTTTATTCTGCTACTCTCTAGGCTGAGATCAATGTCCCTTCTCTATTGCATCAAAATTCTTATAAGGAGCCACATTTTCTTCTCACCTACATCCTGAGGTCTTTCCTGCTTCGAAGGTGATTTTCCTTTGGTCTTATCATTTCCTTTCCAGTCACGCTTAGGCTTAGTTTTGCAATTCGAATGCTCATAACAATGATTAAATTTCCCAATGACTTCCTCCAATGACCGAGGCTCATCATACTCAATCTAATCCTTGAATGCTAATGGCATTCCATTGATGAACCTTTGAACCTTCATATTATCATCCTTAAGATAAGGCAAATACCTCGAAAACTCTAAAAACTTAGTCATGTACTCTTCATCTGCCATAGACTGCATCTCCACTTTGTAGAACTCCTTAGTATTACCATCATAGTATCTCCCTGACAAGTACTTCTTCATGAAGAGTATCTTGAACTCATGCCAACTCAACTCCTTTTTCCTAATGCCTCTAACATGCTTCACATCTTCCCACCAAATATATGTCTTTCCCTTGAGAGTGGGAATAGTTATACCAACTTTCATGTTCTCTATATAATCATGTGGCTCAAAAAAATTCTTCATCCCAAGAAACCATGCTTCTGCATATTCCAGTTTCTTCAAATCTCCATCAAATGTAGGAGGCTTAGCTTTCTTTAACTCATATGGCAAGTAACCCCTCTTACTACTCCTGTAAGGATGATAGTGATGATGACCATGATTCCTCTCTGAGCCATAACTAGAATATAACCCATAACCACTACATCTCCTATCAGGTGTATCCAAACCATTTTCCACCTTTGACCATGGAATCCCTGTCTGACTTGTGCCCTCCATGAAACCCATTACCATATGCCCCATTAGTCCTTTCCTCCTATCCATTACTAATCTATGGTTGTCCATGTCTCTGTAAATATGATAAACTATGAAGGATCACTACATTGACCTTGATTTGTTGATCTAGGGGAATCTTATCGTTGGTTTCCAAAGAGTACCAAGCCAAATAAAATTTCAAGGGAAGATTGGTAAAGGTGGTGTTATCACACATAAAATTTCAATTTTTTTATTGATAGGGTCATTAACCCAGGTTTCAAATGTCTCATAAAATTAGTTCATGAAATTGATGAAAACTCGTGAATTGATCACTAGCATAAGTTTAGAAAATTAATTTGTCATGCCCATCACAGTCAAATCCATCAAAATCCACTTTAGGTTCACATGCATTGGTTTAAAGTTTGATAGTGGCCACCTGTCTAATTTTTCCCAATTCTGCAGCGAATATAACTGCAAACAGGCTGTTTTCTATATGGACTCACCTGACCACTCCGTGGCGAATCTGCTAGGTTTATAACTGAAAACATTGCGGAATCATGTTTTTCTCCACCAATAAAAGGATGATGAGTTGTCAATTTTTTAGAGGTTCATGGTGAATGTGAAGTCATGTGATCGGTTATTACAGTCATTCAAGCATGCATAATCATAAATGTCATTCATCATTACCTTTCACTCCTCCCATTTTTCATTATTCCTTCTATATTCGAATTTCATTTTTTAAACTCACCTCCTAAGCTCCTCTTTGTCATCCTCTTTTCAATCTTTTCATGTAGTAGTTGATTATTATGATTGAAGAGTCCATATCCATTGCAAGCAGCTTGCTGTTCAAATTAGTTTCTTTGCAGGTGTCACTGTTTCAAGAAGGCAGCATAGTATAAAGGAATATGGCCACGAAAAAGAAAACAAACAAAGGAGGATCCTATGTAAGATATGAACCTATGGATCTCAAACTACTCAATTAAGACCCCATTTTTGTAGAATCTTTCAACAAAATTGGATGCATGAAATTTTGTCAAAAACTTCAAGGTTTTCATGCTCAGGTATCAAAAGATTTTGCTGTGAATTTCATAGGTACAAATTCGAAGGTGGGGGTGTTAAGTTTCAGAGTGTCACCAGAGAAAATTTCTCAGGCCACAAAAATACCAAGGATGGGTGAAGAGTGGTTCAAAGCCACTAAGTTTAAGATGCATAAAAGTGATGAATTTATAAAACCCGAGCACATTAGAGTAGATATGGCTTATGGAATTCCAGGAAGCCACATGAAAGAGAACTACTCCAAATTGATGTTTGTGATTCAAAAGCACTTTACTTGTGAGGGGAGATTTCATATGGTCTACCTATACCATTTAAGGATTTTGTTGCACTTCACTGGTAAGCAGTCTCTTAATCTTCCCTTTTTCTTATTTAGGAGCTTGGGGAAAATGTTAGACAAGGTTTAGGCCAGGGAAGAAAGCAGTGAGACCTCAATTTTCCATCATGGGTTAATCAAGCTCTTGGTGCTAGAGGAGCTGAAGAAACTAAACAGAGACTGAGCTACCTTTATTTTTCTCAGTGGTTATGAGGTTGATTCAGTAACACCCAATAAGACTCTAAATTCAAAACCTAGTGGTCAGAGCTGAAGACATTAAAGGTGAAAATAATAAAAAGAAAGGTATGACTGTTAAAAATCTTGATTTTGCAGGAGAAGATGCAAGGTTTCAGTAACTTGCCAAGGATGTCATGGAAAATAAGAAGACAGAGGTTATTGACAAAGATAAGCAGCCTATTACATAAGATATTATTGATTTGTCTCCAGTTGCATACTAGGAGATCATTGTGCAAAGGAAGGGAAAAGAGAAAATGGTTGAGAAAAATGAAGTGCAGGTATTAAAAGCGCAGTTGAGAGAGGCTAGAGAAGAGGTTATTGAGACCAAATTGGAGTTGCAGGAAGCTAAGGTAGACAGGAAGATGATCGAATATTTTAAAGAAAAGGTAAATGACCAACTAAACCAATATGATGAGTCATTAACTAATGCCAAGAAACTGCTGAAAAGGACACTTCCTTCGAGAAGGGTAATGAAGAACACAAGAAACATAAATTTATGGTTGCAAGTTGAAAGAAACAAACTCAAAGGCCAGGTCAAAGACTGAAAATGAACTGACTGATATAATACTATACCTACAAAGACTAGGTATTGACACATCTTTCTTAGTATCAAAAGAAGAGAAATAAGAATTCTGGAAGACTGTCACATCAGAGCTGTTGTTAGAGAGAGGGTATTTTGAAAAATTAAGGGAGTTGGATCCTTTTTATTTTTTGTTGAAAAGAAAATATGGTATACCCTTACCTGAATGGAGTTCATTTGTATCTATATTTCAAATACCATCTACACCATCTTCTAACAATTTATCCTCATCCACTGTGTTTTCCAAAAGTCAGAATTTAAGCTCATCCACTGCTTTTCCACATACCACATTCCTTGTCATCGTGGCTGGAGTTGTTCCTCCTCCTGCTGGACCTACAAGATATGCTCCACTTGTCCTTCCTGCTGTCCTTCATGACCTTCCGAATGGATACTCAACTAGGATTAATACCTTTGGGAGTGAAGAGGAAATATCAGCTGAAGAAGATGTAGACCAATTCAATGATTTCATTGACCAAGAGGAGGTGGACCATGAGGATGTGAAAATGAGGTTATTTTCTCAAAGTTTTATTGGCGAAGTAAGAAAATGGTTTAAGGATTTAGCTCCATCTAGTTTGCAGAATTGGGACCAACTAGAAGATAGTTTTTTGACTAAGTGGGGGAGTAAGGTTAATCTAGTTCAAGCTCTAACTGAGTATAACAATTTGAAAAGAGCCTTAGATGAATCTGTCAAATAATTTTCTAAGAGATTTAACAAGGTCTACAACTCCATACCTGCTCATATTAAACCTCCCACAAGAGCTACTCAATTACACTATTGAGAAGCATTCGATTATGAGTTCTCCATCTTGTTAAGGGAAAGAGAGTTTGTTTCTTCGGATGACATGCAGAATGATGCAGTGGAAGTTGAGGTGAACATGGCAGCAGCCAAGAGGTCTAAGATGGGTAAGAAAAAATTAAAAGAAGAGGAAAATCCTTCTTCATCCTCAGATTCTAAGTTTGATTCCATGATGAAGACCATGGAGAAACTTATGGACAGACTGCTTCTCGGAGCCACTCATTTTCCTCCTGCACAACAAGAGACACATATCAGAAACCCTCAATTTAGGAGACCTAAAATTCAGCAAAGACAGAGAGAAAATAGGAACCAGCTTGACACACAAGTGAGGCCTCCTTTTCAGCAGAATTTATCTGATGAAGAGGAAGCACAACCTAAGTTCCAATAGGATATTATTCATTTCTTATATGAATATATGTCTGGGATGTTTCTAACTAAAGAGGAGCACGATGAGTCTAGTCATGATATGGAGAGAAGTGAGGGACAATATAATTACTTAAAGGATTACCAACATGCCATCTTTGAAATGCAAAAACAATAAAATTTGAGAAATAGGAATGTTCCCATTACAACAAACAAATCTAAGCCAAATAAAGATGTTCCTAAACTAGCTGAGCCAAAGAAGGATACACCACCAATAGCTCCTGCCAAAGAAGTTGAAAAAGCCTCATATACTTTCAGTTTAGAGAATGAGATATCTGAAATCAAAATTTGAATTCCCTTTGGAGAAATTATCAAAGTCACTGAATACAGAAGTAAAATTTTGAAGATGTTAAACTCTTAGCCCAGACCTTCAGACATCCTCAATTTGCAAGAAGACCATCCTACCATTTTCTTGGGACCAAGGGTAGAAGATGAACAGAATGAAGAAGTTCCTCCTTTTTCTGTAAGTCTAAATATTAATGATATGACTTTGCACAATGCCATGTTAGACTCAGGAGCTTCTCACAACCTTATGCCTAAGGTGATTATGGAAAGGATGGGTTTATAGATCACTAGATCTTACAAAGATATGTTTTCTTTTGACTCCAAGAGAGTCCAATGCATAGGTCTAGTTAAAGAAGCTGCAGTTGGCCTAACACAAGTACCTGCTAAGATAATGGTGATAGACATAGTGGTAGTTGACATTCCTCCGAAGTTTGGCATGCTTTTATCCAGATCTTGGGCAGCCAGAATTAAAGGGATTATGTAGATGAATATGATAGATGCCACAATTCTGGTCTTTGGTGAGAAAAGGAGAGTGTATAGAGTAAGTAGGATGGATTAAATGGTGAGTAGTAAAGACAAACCTCAAAATTTTCCTATTTATGTAGTTGAAACTGAATTGGGGTCCTCAATTTTGTTTAATGAACATACTGATGGGGCAAAAATTGAGAAAAAGACAGAAAATCAACAAACATAAAATTAGAGATGTGTTGAGGAAAATGAAGAAGGTTGGTGGCTTTTACACTTTGATGGTTCTGTTGGAAGAGAGGGGGCAGGAGCAGGGATATGGATTACCACTCCTAATGATGAAATTAAGTTTTCCTCATTCAAATTAAACTTTTATTGTACAAAAAATATGGAAGAGTATGAGTCATTACTTTTGGTTCTAGAGACTCTGAAGAACTTAGGCGCCAAAAAGTATCAGTGTGTGGTGATTCAGAGTTAGTGATTAAGCAGGTAGAAGGGTCTTACCAAACCAAGGATGTAAGAATGAGGGCCTACAGAGACTTAATCATTGAAATGCTTGAGAATTTTCAGGAATATTCTTTCATTGTTAAAACTAGAGGCCAAAATTTAGTAGCTGATTCTCTAGCTGTCTCTGCAAGTTTATTTGTCATCCCTACTCATTCTAGTGAGAAATACGAGGTTGAGGTCAGACATAGGCCACCAATCCCTGATAACATCATTCATTGGCAAGTGTTTGATAATGACCAACAAGTCCGAAATTTCCTTGACTTGAAAGAAGAGTTCGAGAATATCCAAGTAGATCAACAAAATGTGTGATCTAAATTTGAATGTTAGTTTTGTTGTGCTAATTTCATTTTCAGAAATAAAACTTATTCACTGATCTTATGCATGATATAAAATTTCCCTTGTTGGTTATGCGTGTCAAAGAGGTAATTAAAACTGAATTTTATGAGTGAATTTGAAAGCTTAAAGCATGAATTTAAATGGTTGAACAACAACAACATAAATAACAAAAAACAATTACAAATGATTAATTAAAACAAAGTTTTTATGAATGAGTTCACCCCTCTTGGGCTACATTTCCTTGGTCCAGCTTCATAGCTTTAGCCTATGTATTAGCTCAATTATGCTCAAATTTTTGTTTACATGCATCAAATTCTCTTGGAACCTATTCCAATGAGTTCAAAATGTCTAAATCTATCAGAAATGACTATTTATTTACTCAATTGTGTTACTAGATGCTCTAGGCATAGCCTTCCCTCCTGGTGGCCCCAGGCTTCAAAACTCTTTAAGGCAACAAAAAACTCTGTATATGAGCTCCTCTGCCTCTGAAACTTGTTCCAATGTGTTCATAGCATGCCGATTAGACACGAAGGACTCTTTTTGAGCCCAATTTGGTTGAAAATTGACTCAGTTATGGGAAAAACAAATTTTCCCCCAATTTCTCCTCCAAATTTGGAAAATTAGAGTTAACTCTGACAATTTTGGTGGAATCTCCAGAAATAGAAGCCCATCTAAAATAATCACTAATTAAGAGGAAATTAATTAGCGTTAATCTTGTCATTAGATGGATAAGAACACGCTTAAAATCCACATTTATGGTGGAGTTTTGGAGCTCGGTCACATTGTTTTTGGTCAAGTGGAGGAGGGCTGGCCCCCTCCGCTCTGCAACCACATTTAAATATAAGTTTGGTGCATATGTTTTCAAGGAACTGAGTTGTGGCACATTGATGAAGGCAATGGAGTGTTGGGGGGTGAGGTCACAGGTTCAAACCCGACCTCAACCCCCGTTAACGTATTTGGCAACGCAATTTTAAAACACCCAAACCTTTGATTATAGCGCAGTCCATACTTTAATGTATGCCATGATATATGATAATTAATCAAACTTTGAACCATAGTTCATAACACCATAACATATATGACATTTGAACTTAGCATGGGTTTAATATAATATAAATGTGAAATTGATATGGCATATGTGGAAGATTAAAATTAATTAAGGTTTCATTTAAAATAAAATAGAATATAAATACATATATAATATATGATTTAAAAAAAACATATAAAATTATATATATATATATATAAACGTTAATGTAACCCTAATTAATTAAGAAATAACTTCCAGCATATAATATTATAAATCCAAATTCAATCTTAGAAGGTCATTGGACAAATTTCACCTTCACAAATCAAAAAAGTGAATTCCACAATGACACTTGTCACAGTCTCATTGGACAAAAACTGAAGAAGACTCCTTGACGCTGACTGGGTTGCCATGTCATCAGCTGTTCCTGTTCTGCAATTTGTTTATAAAGATTGTTCTGTTTTGAACGGCGATCGGCAGACCATAACTCCTTCATATGAACTCGGTTTTCAATGAAACTAGTTGCGTTGGATTCCTTGCGATGGGCCGGTCGCTGCCATTATGGTTTCATTCAATTCTGAGTACTTTCATTTTTGAGCTAAAATACTGAGCCTCTGATCATTCCTCCCCACTAGAAGCCTTTTGGAACCCAAAATATCTTTTATTACTGATCATGTGGATGAGGGTACTGTTCCCTCACCCTTCCAGTCTCTATCCATTGAAATTTTCCCAATTTCATCATTTGGACCTTTTCACAAAAAGTCAACTTTTTCCTTGATTCTTGCGACCTTCTCTTGCTGTCATTGACACCGTCATGCTGCAATATTTCTGAATTTGCAGAACAACAATTTATTCCTGCAGAAACCATATTGTTCCTACCTTGGTCAACAATCAAAGGAAAATTAAAAACTTTCTCACCTTGCACACTGTCACCATGGCGATTTTTAGCTGAACTTGTTTTTTACTTGAGTCGAATATTGACCAAGTATCTTCACCATTTCCATGTAACTTTTGGAAACCATAAACCAACATTTTTGGAACCCATGCCTTCTTTTCCAAGCTGCTTTGTCACTTTCTCTTTGACCTTTGCACTCTCTTTCACCGACATCTTGTTTCCAACATTGGTCAACACTAATGTTGACTGTTGTGAATGTTTTTCACTTTCAACAATGTTACCGATGAAATAGGTAACCACAATGTTACCTACTTTTTCTCGGTAGCATAAAAAGCACCTGATTTTGAAAAATGGTGATGCAGAATCACCATTTTTTTTTTTGGTGCACATTTTTGACACTCTAATATTTTTATTTATGAAGTATGAATATTTGTTTTAAAATGTTAGTGAATTTCATGTTAATTTTGAAATGTATTGATGCAGCATCAACTCAGCATCAACTTTTTTTTTTTAGAGTGGTGATTTTCATGCTAATTTTGAAACATATTGATG
The DNA here is from genome assembly GCA_034641835.2 of Pinus albicaulis. Classification (NCBI taxonomy): domain Eukaryota; kingdom Viridiplantae; phylum Streptophyta; class Pinopsida; order Pinales; family Pinaceae; genus Pinus; species Pinus albicaulis. The sequence continues at coordinate 389,581,886 of CM076572.1, read as the reverse complement.
CTGCATCAACTTTTTTTTTTAGAGCGGTGATTTTCATGCTAATTTTGAAATGTATTGATGCTGCATCAACCTTTTTTTTTTAGAGCGGTGATTTTCATGCTAATTTTGAAACGTATTAACTCTGCATCAACCTTCTTTTTTTTTTAGAGTGGTGATTTTCATGTTGATAATAAAACACAAAACTTAGATAAAAAAATATATATAAAAACAATAAAAAAAACCCATTAAAAATGTAAAAAAAAACAAAAATAGCTCGTAAAAATAAAAAATTTAAACAAAAATAAATAAATAAAAACAAAAATATTTGAAAATTATATCAAAGGAAATGACAAAATTTGAAAAAAAAAACACATAATTTAAAGAAAAAAAACAAAAATTGACCAAAAATTTAAAAAAAAAAACATAAAAAACATTTTTTTTTAACTTATTAAAAAAAACCATATTAAAAATTAAAAAAAAATAATTAAAAATAATTAAAATTACAAAATTAAAATTTAGATTAAAAAAAAAAAATTTAAAAAAAATTAAATTTAAAAATTTAAATTAAAAAAAATAATAATAATAAGAAAAAAAATACAAATTTTAAAATTAACAAAAAAAACCAAATTAAAAAAAAAAAAAAAATTAAAATCGGAAAAGAAAATAAAAATAAAAAAACTATCATTAAAAAACAAAAAAAAATGAAAAAAAACACATGCAAATAATTAAAAAACAAATACACATAAATTTAGTGCTTTTTTTTTAATGAAACATTTTATAGATTTTAAAAATGAAAAACTAAATAAACTAAAAAAATTAAAAAAAAACAATTAAATTAAATTAAAATTTAAAAAGTTTAATAAATAAATTTTAAATTTTAAATTTTAAATTTTAAAAAATAAGTAATCTATAATATTAAAAATAAAAATAAAAGAAAATTAAAAAAAATTAAACAAATTGAATTTAAGATAAAAAAATTGAATAAAAAAAAAAATTAAATCTTTTGAAATTAAAAAAAAAAATAAAAAAAATCAAATTAAGATAAAAATATTAAAAATTAAAAAATAAAAAATAAAAAATAAAAATTAAAATCAAATCAAATAAAAAATATACATATATATTAAAAATTAAAAACAACAAAAAATAAAATAATAAAATTTAAAAAAAATAAAAACAAAATTAAAAAAAATAAAAACAAAACAAATTATATTTTAAATAAAAAAATTAAATTTTTTGAAATAAAAAAAAGAAATTAAAAAAAATCAAAATAAAAAAAATCAATTAAAAAAAAAAACCATTAAAAAAAAAAAAAAATTTAAAAAAATTAAAAAAAAAAAAAAAATTGGATATAATTTGTTTTGTTTTTGTTTTTTTAATTTTGTTTTTATTTTTTGTAAATTTTATTATTTTTTTTGTTTTAAATTTTTTTTTGTTATTAATTTTTATTAAATTTTGCTTCTTCTTTTTTTATTTAATTGAATTTTTTTTTTTTAATTTCATAAATTTTCTTTTTTATTTTATAGAATTTAATAAATTTTGTATTTTTTTTTAAATTTATTTGAATTTAATATTGTTTTTTAAATGTTTTATTTTTTATTAATTTTTTTTGTTAATAACATAAAATTTTTATATTTTTATATTTCAATTAAAATTCTGTATTTAAAATTAGATTTTTTTTTTTAAATTAAACTTTATTTTTTTAAATTAATTTGTTTTTTATTTATTTTTTATTTAATATTATTTAATATTTTTATATTTTTTTCAATTTTCCATTTTTAATTGATTTTTAAAGTTTTTATTTTAACAATGATTTTTTTTTTTCTTTTATATTTAAAATTTATTTTTTCTTTCAAAATTTATTTGTTTATTTGTTTATTTATTAAAATTTAATATTTTTGTTTTTAAATTTAATTTGTTATTTTAATATATATATATTTTTTTTTAATTTAATAAAATTTGATATATATACATATTTTAATTTAAGTTCATATATATATTTTATTTTTTGTAATTTAAATTTAATTTATTTTCTATAGTTTATTTGTTTTTCTAATATATATTGTTTTAAATTTAATATTTTCATTGTATTTTATTTTTAATTAATTTTTCATTTTTTTACTTTTAATTTAAATAATGTTTTCTTTTTTTTAATATTTTTATTTTAAATTTTTAAATTTATTAAAATTTAATATATTTCCTTAAATTTAATTTTTTGTTTTAAATTATTTTATTTTTTAAAAATTTAATAAGCATTTTCTTTTTCTTTTTTAAATTTAATTTCTATATTTTATTTTTTATAATTTCCTTCTTTTTTTAACTTGTTTTTTTTTTTAATTTAATATTTTTATTTTGCTTTTATTTTTATTTTTTAATTTCTATATTTTTTTAAATTTCAATCTTAAATTTTTTTGTTTATTGTTTTATTTTTTATTTCCTTAAATTTTAGGTTTTTTTTAATGTTTGAATTTTTATTTTTATTTTGTTTTTATTTTTATTTTTTTTATCTTCATATATTTTTAAATTTTAAGCTTTTAAATGTTTTTATTTTTTAAATTTATTTTTTTTCTTAAATTTTAGGTTTTTTTTTTAATGTTTGAATTTTAAAAATTAAAAAATGTTATTTCTATTTTTAAAAATGCCAAAAGTATGACACAATTTTTTTTTTTGTTATTCCAGCATCAACTTGTTTTGTTTTGAGGGTGTTTTTTCAATCCTTTTTTCAAGAAACAATTTTGCTTTTACCATAATTTTATAAAATGTTGAAATTTGACCTTAAAAAAAACGAAGTGCGTTCTGGAAGACACACTTTTTTTTTTTTGGGTGTTTTTTCAATCCTTTTTTCAACAAACAATTTTGTTTTTAACATAATTTTAGAAAATGTTGAAATTTGACCTTCAAAAAAAAACAAGTGCGTTCTGGAAGACACTTTTTTTTTGGGGGGTTCTTTCAAAGACAACCTGTTAACATCCTGAAACAACTCATTACAAGCATAAGCATATTTTTGAAATGTGTTATTCAATACATCTCTTTGTTTGATCATTAACAATGTCAAGTTTTGACTTGCATTCACTATCCTCTTCATTTCACTTGCATGTATAAGAGACAAACACGTCTTCTTCTTATGCACTCTAATTATGTACTCAATACCATCCTTAAACAAGTGATACTTGTTCTCATGGCGATGAAATACTGATTTCATATCATACAAATATGAACTTCCCAATACAATACCTGATATCTCAAGCAACACCACATCAAGCTCAACTTCATCAAGAAAGTTTGAGTTGATGACGAATCTTAGTAAGCACTTCCTTGTAACCTGCAAGTTTGCATTCTTGCATATCCAACCCAAAGGATATGGTCTTGGATGTCTAATAGTTTCAAGGCCTAGTTTCTTAACCAAATCTTCAGAAATCAAGTTAGCTTGTGACCCACTATAAAAAAGTGTATCAATCTTGGTATGTATAGAGACAACTCTAATATGGAAAAGCTCTATTCTTGTATCTTCATCATGAGTATCATTTGAACAATTTGAAGAACTAGTACTTGCAACATGTTTACCTTTCAAACCCATGGCTGTAATACTTGTCTTATCTCCTGAATCTGAACCTAAGTCATGTTCAACTATAGCAACAGTCTTACCCTTCTCTTTGACTTTCAGTCTGTTTGGTTTCAATTCTGAATGAAGTTTCCAACAATGGTCTTCATCATGGCTAGTCTTTGAACAATTTTTGCATGTGAGTTTTTCATTCTCTCTTTTTATAGAGCTATTTATTTTTCCTCTTCCAGAAAACTTTCCTTTCCTTTTACCCTCACTTTCACTTTTCTCATCTATGTTTTGTTTTCCCCTTGCCTCTAAGTGTGTGGCTTGTACACAAACTTTATCTAAATTTCTCGAGTTAAACAAAAGGATATTATGCTTCAAATAGGAATGTAAAGCCCCAATGTATTTCAAGAGTGTATCTTGGGAATTCAAATTTATTCCTAACCACAAAGCTCTTTTCCTAAACTCCTGGGTATATTCTTGAACTGTTTGACCCTTGAGTTTCTTAAAATTTTTCCAACTCATAATATGTTTTTGCATCTAGGCTAAAGGATAAAACTGTCTCTTAATGGAAGAAATAAACTCAACCCAAAAAATGGATATCTTACCATGGATTTGCATTACCTCTTGAGTCTTTGATTCCCACCAAACTAGTGCTGCTCCTTCTAGCCTTAATGAAGCCAAATGGATCTTGATGTCATCTTCATGAAGGTTCTGAATTCTGCAATACACCTCCAATTGACGTATCCAATTGTCAAGATTCTCTGCATTTACCTCACCATTGTACATGGGTAGTTCAAAATTAATGTCCAATTCGAGTAATGGTGTTTTTCCTTTTGGGGTTTTTGTGGTGGAAGTGGAAGATGATGTTGATGAAGATGATGAGGATGAGGATGATGAATATGGAGGTGGTTTTCCTCCATTTCCCTTTGAACTCTTCTCTTCATCCTTCTTACCATCTGAATTTACTTCTCCATATGGAGGCTTAGAACCTTATCTTGCCATCCCAACAGTAAATACATCAAACATAACTTTAGTCATACTCTTTATGTCTTTGAAGTATCTCTTGACATCTTTCTCTTCTAAATGTCCTTGAGTCTCTCCAACAGTTGACATGATGGTATTGATTCAAGCTCACTTTCTGATTCTTGTACCTCTTCAATCAACTCAACTTCTTGTACAATTTGTACCTTTTCAATCTCCACTTCTTGAGACAAAAATTGACATTATTCAAGTGCAGCTATGAGTGGAATTTTGGGTGAGGATAATGCTCTTTCAACTCTCCTTCTTCTGGTACTAATATCAAGACTTGCAACCAATAATTTCCCTTCATCTTTCTGCAACTTTAACCTTGTCAACATCACAAATTTTCAACCATTAACTTGCACAAATCTTCAAGCAACTATCAAGCAAATAACCTTGTATTTCGAACTAGCTCTGATACCAACTTGATCTGAAATTGAATGTTAGTTTTGCTGTGCTAATTTTATTTTTAGATATAAAACTTATTCACTGATCTTATGCATGATGTACAGGTTCCCTTGTTGCTTATGTGCGTTAAATAAGTAATTAAAACTGAATTTTATGAGTGAATTTAAAAACTTAAAGCATGAATTTAAATGGTTGAACAACAAAAACATAAATAACAACAAACCATAACAAATAATCCATTAAAAAAAAGTTTTGATGAAGGATTTCACCCCTCTTGGGCTACATCTCCTTGGTCCAGCTTCATAGCTTGGGCCTCTGTATTAGCTAAATTGTTCTCAAATTGCTGTTTACATGCATCAAATGCTCTTGGAACATATTCCAATGAGTTCCAAATGTCGAAATCTATTCGACATGACTATTTATTTACTCAATCTGGTTACCAGATGCTCTAGGCATGACCTTCCCTCGTGGTGGCCCTAGACTTCAAAATTCTTCAAGGAAATAAAAACCTCTCTATATGAGATCCTATGCCTCTGAAACATATTCCAATGTGTTCATAGCATGCCAATTAGCTAAGAATGACTCTTTCTAAGCTAAATTTGGTTGAAAATTGACTCAGTTATGGAAAAAACAAACTTTCCCCCAATTTCTCCTCCAAATATGGAAAAATGGAGTTCACTCCGACAAATTTGGGGAATCTCCGAAAATAGAAACTCTGCTAGAAGCACCGCTAATTAAGGAAGAAATTAATTAGTGTTAATCCTGTCATTATATGGATAAGAACACGCTTAAAATATGCGTTTATGGTGGAGTTTTAAAGCTCGGTCACATTGTTTTTTGTCACGTGGAGGAGGGTTAGCCCCCTCTGCTCCGCAACTGCATTTAAATGTAAGTTTGGCTCATAAGTTTTAAAAAACCAAGCTGCGGCACATTGGTGAACGCACTGGAGTGTTGGGGTGAGGTCACTGGTTCAAACCCGACTTCGTCGACCCCGTTAACGTTGCCAAGGCAACACAATTTTAAAACACCTGAACCTTTGATTATAGCGCGGTCCATACTTTAATGTATTCCATGATACATGATACATCTCCAACGCAATGTTTCATACCATTCAGACTTTAATATATAAAAAACATTAATCCGCTCTAATGTATTACATTGTAATACCATATGACTTAAGGTTTTGCAATAAACATAAGGGTTTGCCACTGTGATAATTAATCAAAATTTGAACCATAGTTCATAACACCATAACATATACACCATTTGAACTTAGCATGGGTTAGCATATAATATAACATCGAACAAATTTCACTTTCACAAACCAAACTAGCAAATCCTGTAGTGACTCTTGTCAGAGTTCCATTGGAAAAAAATTGAAGAAGATCCCTTGAATGCTCACTGGGCTGCCATGTCATCAACTATACCTGTTCTTCAATTTTTTTAAAAAAAATTTCCTATTCTGAACGACGATCATTAGACCATAAATCCTTCATTCGAACTCCGTTTTTAATGAAGCGAGTTGCGTTGGATTCCTTGCGACGAGACGGTTGCTGTTGTTCTGGTTTCATTCAATTCTAATCACTTTCATTTTTGAGCTAAAATACTGAGCCTATGATCAATATGTTTGCTAAAAATAATGTCAATCTTGAAGTCTTGCAGCTGAAAAACAATTGTATTCCCATAGGCCTTATTCCCCTTGAGAAATTATTTGATCAAAATTGTTATACAAAATTATGAATTACAGATAAATCATTCTTCCCTAAACAGGTGCTAATCTAGAACAACTGGTCAAAGAATTTACGACTATCTTTCCTAACTGTAAATATACATACAGAATGAAATAAGAATCTTACTTGGAGTCCAAGCACTTCAAAAATCTCCTTCTGTCGCTTTTGCTGTAGCTTCAAATTCCAGCCGGCTGTGCAAAATATTTCCTGCAAGAATGAACACTAAACAACAAGAGATAGCAATAATACAGATGCCTATTCAAGTTATTTAGCTAAACCAATAAAGCATAAACCATATACATAAAATAAGAAATCATGATATGGAAAATCAAAGCTTATACAAATGCATATAGGGAAAAATAAGCATTAATATTTATTAATGATAGAAGGGGAGGTTACAACCCAGTGATTGTTTTAGTGTCACCATTTCCAACAACATCCCAGCTTCATCACAATGCAGATATCTCCAGCAATATGTCACTTCAAATCAACTCCTCAATTGAAATTCCACCAGCATTTCTCTACACAAATTCTTCCTTATCAAACACTAGGATCTGTGCTCAATTTATAGAGGAGATGAAAGTAGTTTTACAATCAATTACTTTCCAATAATAGGCAAGACATGTTCCCAATATTGTAGATGTCAAATGGACACATGGATTCGAAGTTTGACACATGTGAACTCTTCTAGAAGGCACTGGCCAAGTGGAGATTCCGAAACAATGATAATTTCGCTCCTAATGTGACCAACGCACCCTTGGATGTCGGGAAGTGCTTTCCAAAGAAGCCTTGCATAGGGCTACCTGCATATGCAACACGTTTAGTCCCTTTAGCGGCAGTGTTGATGAGCTTCCATATGATATATTATAAACTTCAAATCTTGGAAACCTTTGTAGATGAAAGTCTTGAATGATTTGTCTTGTTCTTTGTCTTAGGGCATGTAGCAACTGAAATGATAGGGGATGATAGATCTTATTCATTGGTCCTAGAGATGATGCCCAATTAACCAGGTTATTGGGAATGATGCCCAAATGGACCTATAACAATTTCCCCTTAAAGCATGAAGTCAGAATAATAATAACAATATTTTGATTGAGATGCTTTACACTGTGATGGGTTGGAGATGAAGCGGAGGGGCGACCTGCATCAATCTTACAATACATTACATCATGATATATCCTCTTGATCTTATTTGAAAATGAAACTATTTGTATCTGCTGTGCTAAGTATCCATTTTCATTTAATTAAGTGTGCAAAGTGTTCACCATGTATTGCAATTTAAACAAAGTGTTTTTGGTAAATGTTTCTGAGTTTATGTGTGAGGGAATGTTAATTAAAATTACTGTTTAGCATCTTAAATCAGAAATAAACAGCAGATAAAATTTACCATAACACAACATAGCAACATGATGAGGCAGTTCACCCCTCCTCGGCTACATCTGCCGGGTCCAAGGCTCCCAATGGGCATGTCCTTGCTCTATTAAGTTGCTCAAATTAGTTTTACAATGAGAAATATGCATAAACAGGAAAAACCAACTGTGAAATTGAATTCAGAAGACATAAATAAGCTAAAAATGGCTTTTTTTTCACCTCAAACAGTGAAGTAAAGCCCAATACAGCTCCATTTTCCTCATGGCTCTCCAAGCTTCCCTGAAGTAAAAATGGATGAAGAACACCTCTTTTCTCTTTGAAAACTATCCCAAACACTCCAGAAGGTCGAAGAAATCCAAAATTGACTAAATTTCATCTTTTTTGGTCGAAAATTGAGAAATTTATGATCAAAACAAATTTTGCCCAGTGGCACTAGAAATCCTCCTCCAAAACTGGAGGAACTCTAGTTAAAGCCACCAAAATAGTCAGACAGCTAAAATAGTCGGAACTGCGCCACTAAAATCGAGGTCATAATAAATGTAACTTCCAGTTAAACATACGTGTTCACATGCTGAAAAAGCGGTCATTTTCCGCTGGAAGTTAACGGTTTAGTCCCTGCCCATGGTCACGGGCAGAGGTCCTTTGGTGAGGGGCTAACACCCAAGCGTTTAACATTTTTTTCCATCGGTTCAAAATTTCTTTACCACTTGGTTATGGTGCAAGGTCACGAGACTTGCAGCCTTAAGCCCTGAGGGCTTAACCTCTGAACTCTTCCAGTTTGAAGCTACGACCTGACTCAAATGTTCATTCAAATGACTCGCCTGATGCTATGACCCGAACACGTTCACACCTACCCACTATCAGCTGACCCAAATGCGTTCAGTGTGACCCAACTCCATTAAGGTTGGGTCGGGTTAGCCCACAAATTTTCTTTTAATCATGGCTTTGAACCATAGGCCTGGGGCCACGTGGCAGCCTTCGTGTAGGCCACGTGGCACCCTGTAATAGGCCCTCAAAAACTTCTAAAATAATTTTTTTTTGCCATCTATTTTTTTTTGAAAAATGACAAATTTTCTTGTTCAAAAGTCCTATTTTGAATGTCATTGGGTGATTTCAAACTTCAGTAACTTTCACATACGACATCGGATTTGAATGCCATTCATGGCACCAGAATCGCAACAACGAGGCATTTCTGGTCATTCAGGCTGCAACCAATTGTGAGCAGTTCCATTTTTGAGCATTTTTTTCCACTTGGACATGATCACCTGATCACACCGCCCCATTGGGAAGATTTTGGACCCCAAAAGCCTTTAATTACCTGTTAAGAAGATGAGGGTACAGATCCCTCACCTTTTCCATCTCCATCCATTTTTCCTTACTCGGTTTGCTTCCTTTAAGACCAACCCAAACATAATTAACATTTCCCCTCCTCGAAGTGCATGTCATTTTTGTCAAACATAACATCCTCTTTCAGCTCATCCAAAAATTCTGGAGAGAAATCCTTTATGGATGGCAACTGAATGTCACTTTCATAATCAACAATTAAAGGAGGTTCATACAAACGTAAATTTTCCACATTCACAACAGAATACATTTGCATATATGAAGGAAAATCTAGTTGAAAAGCATTATTTCCAACTTGTTTAAGGATCTTGAATGGACCATAATGAATAGGCTTCAGCTTTTTACCTTCTCCTTGCATTCTTTCCTTATTAATATACAACCATACCTCATCTCCTTCTTGAAACTTATGATCAACTTTGTGTTTGTCATGCCTCTCCTTGTACTTGACTTGAATTTTTTCAAGCTGTTCTTGAACCTGCTGATGTATGAGCTGAATTATTTCAATGAACATGTGAGCTTTGTCAATTTCAATATGCCCATCAATGGCAACATCCTTCTCAAGAATGAAATCTAAAGGCGACTTAGGAAAATACCCAAAGCAAGCTTCAAAAGGTGAAGTATTTGTAGAAGAGTGCTTGGCTCGGTTGTAAGCATGGTGAATGTAATGCAAATGCTCATCCCAAAGCTTGGGATGCTTGCTGAAATAACCTCTCAAAATATGTAAAATGGTTCTGTTCACTACCTCTGTTTGGCCATATTTTTGCGGATGGAAAGTAGTACTCTTCTTCAACTTGGTGTCCATCATCTTCCATAGATTGGACCAAAAATTCACAACAAATATGGAATCTATGTCACTAACAATAGAATTAGGCAAGCCATAATGAACCCATACATGTTGAAAATATAAATCAACAGTTTTTTCAGTAGTTATAGATTTCTTACATGGCATAAGAATACACATCTTGCTGAATCTATCAACTACTACATAAAGATAATCATGCTACTTTCTAGATAATGGTAGACCTCCAACAAAATCCATAGAAACAGTTTCCCATGGTCTATAAGGTACCGGAAATGGTGTATATAAACCAAGCTTCCTATTTCTAGGCTTTCTTGTAGCACATAATGAACAACCTCTAATGAAACGTGAAACACTATCTACCATGCGAGGCCAATAACAATACCTCTGTAAATGTGCCACTGTTTTGCTTACCCTGAAATGTCCAGCAATAAGAGAAGAATGAAATTCTCTCATGATTCTTAGTCTATCCCCCTGTGGTATACATAACTTGCCCATATGAAACAACAAATTATTATGCAAATGATAATCATTCTCCTCAACATGATTCCCTTCACTCAAGTTAGCATACACATCCTTAAAATCAACATCTAATGCATACTGTTCTATGTAGCTCTCATGTACAATAGAATCATTCTTAAGTAAATTACTAGCACTAATAATAGGCCTTGAAAGAATATCAACAACTTTATTGAAAATACCTTTCTTGTACCTTATTACCAAGTGAAATTTTTGTAGGAAACCCATCCATATGAAATGTCGTGACTGCTGTAATTTACTTTGCGACTGCAAGTACTGTAAAGGCTGATGGTCGGTATGAACAACTGTTTCTTTTCCCATCAAATAGTGTTTCCACTTTTTGACGCTTTGTACCAATGCATACAAATCCTTAACATATGTAGGATAATTCACAACGGCACCATTAAATGTCTCGGAATGAAATGCGATAGGCTTACCATGCTGTAAGAGAACTGCACCCATGGCATAATCACTAGCATCGGTATGAATCTCAAATGGCTGTCTCAAGTCTGGAAATGCAAGGAATGGAGCTGAACTTATCTTCTCTTTCAAAGACTCGAAAGCTTTCTGTTGCTTTCCTCCCCATTGGAAAGCACACTTCACACTTGTCACTGCATGCATAGGAGTTGCTATGGCAAAGAAGTTAGAAATAAACTTCCTCCAATACTGAGCTGCACCCAAAAAACTTCTTACCTCTGTAATAGATTTGGGAGTAGGCCAGTTCACAATGGCTTCTACCTTAGAAGGATCAATTCTCAAAGCACCTCCTCCTACTATGTGTCCCAAATAAACCAAGGAAGTCTTCCCAAATTCACACTATGACATTTTAAGAAACAACTAATTTTCTTCAAAATATCAAGTACTTTCTTAACATGCATGACATGCTCTTCTCTAGTCTTGCTGAAAAATAAGATGTCATCTAAGTATACAATAACAAAATCATCAAGAAAAGGACGTAAGACATCATCCATTACCCGCATGAAAGTTGCAGGTGCATTGCATAAACCAAATGGCATAACAAGCCACTCAAAGAGTCCCTGTTTGGTTTTAAATGCTGTCTTCCAAATGTCACTTTCTGCAATTCTAACTTGATGATAACCACTACGTAAGTCTAACTTAGTGAAATCTTTAGCATATTTCAGCTGATCTAACAAATCATCTATCCTTGGGAGTGGGTAACGATTCTTTACCGTTATCTTGTTCAATGCCTTGAAGTCCACACACATGCGCCAAGTTCCATCTTTCTTCGGAATCAACATTATCGGTGACCCACATGGCGAAGTGCTTGGTCTTATGAAACCTTTTTCCAAAAATTCCTTAATTTTCCTCTTTATTTCATCATTCTCCATGATAGACGTGCGGTACATGCCTATGTTAGGAAGAGGACAATCTTGTTGTAACTGAATTTCATGTTGAATCTCCCTTTTAGGAGGCAAACCCGTCGGTTCCTAAAAAATCTCATGATGTGCATCAACTACATCATATAAACCTGATTTAAGCTTGGGATCACAATTTTCAAATGACTCATTATTCACATCAACCTTGGGCTTAACCATAAGAAGTACAAAACTCTTACTAGAATTCACTAGTCTTTTTACCTGTCCTGCATTTACCATCGCTATATTTGTCTTCTTGAGATGTGCTATGACAATAAACTCCTTGCCATATTTAAAGAGATGATACTTATTTTCATGGCGATGGAAGATCAATTTCCTGTCAAATAAGTAAGGACTTCCCAAAACAATTCCTGATATATCAAGCGACACTACATCAAGTTCAACTGTGTCAATAAAGTGTGCAATAATCGCAAAATGCAATATGCACTTTCTTGAGACTTGTAAGTTTGCATCCTTGCATATCCATCCAAGTGGATATGGCTTGGGATGTGGAATGGTCTCAAGTTTAAGCTGTTTGACCAAGTCTTCTGAAATGAGATATGCTTGTGACCCACTGTTAAACAGTGTGTCAATTTTTGTATGTTTTGAGACTACCCTCACATGGAACAATTAAATTCTTTCTTGCTCATTTGGAGTTTGTACATGATAGTTTGAAGTACTAGTGCTTGACTTAGTTTCAGTTTCCTTTCCCTTCATACTCTTCAAACCCATGGCTGCAATTTTGGTTTCGTCACCTGAATCATCACCTAAGTCTTATGGTGTAGTTGTAGTAGCTGCAGTTTTCTTCTTTCCTTCGTTTTTGTTAAACTGAGTTCTTTTTTCAGGATGTAGTTTCCAATAGTTTTTCTCTTCATGGCCTTCTCTTGAACAATGTTTACATATCACTTTCTCACCCTCTTGTTTGAAAGATGCATTCTTTTTGCCTTTTCCCTTAGAGGTTTTATCTTTGTTTTTCCCTTTAAAAGGCTTGTTTCTACCTGTTGAAGCCTAGAAAATCTCTGCTTCAAACATTGGGGAAAACCACCCGATCGGGACCTTAAGATAGCTCCTTTTCCGTTTGGGATGGTGGCTCCGACTGGATTTAAAGGACCAGTTTCCTTATAACTGAATGGATTGGATTGGATGGGTGGAAATGGGACTAAATTAACAGAAATAAAACTATCTAATCTGAGCTAAATACTGATAAAGAAATTCTAATACTAACCCGGGTAATTATATGTGAATACAACTTAAGATTGTTTCAATCTAATAATAACCATGAAAATGTATTATTAATCAAATTAAAATATGCAGAAACAAATAAAGATAACTCTGTTTAAGAAATTAAACAGAGTTATAATAACGTATTGCATTCATCATGTATACCATTTATATATTCTTATAAAAGATAACATTTCAATTATACTCAGAAATGATATATAAAAGAAAACGTCACGAAGACCAAATGTATAAATGATAGCAAATTCTTCAAACGAATACCATATAACAGAGAAAATCAACAGTGAACAGATAGAAATACCTCATTCATCTTGAATACTGTCAAATGAAATGTGATACTCTTATCTAGTAACTCCGATGTAAAATTAAATCCAAAGGTACAGAAATGCAACACTTCAAAGATAATTTCAGCACAAAAATCACCAGATGTGATCCTTCATAAAATATAATAAGGAATGGAGTACAGAAATGTTAGCCCCAAGTCCAAAAAATATTACAATTTCAGATCCCTCTCTAAATGCATGAGAGGGATTTAAATAAGGAATTACATAACAAAATCCTATTACTACTGCTACAATCTATCAAATTAAAAACTGAAAAGCTATCTTGAATGAAACTGATTCATTGTTTCTCTCTCTCGCTTGATGAAGCCAAGTTGCAAATCTTCAACATATCTTGGAGTCTCGGTGGATGACTCATTTCAGAATGCAGCTGTCCTGCATAGGTGGCATCGGAAAATTCTGGAATCAAACAATCAACGGCATTTGAAAGGAATTTGATAGCCATTTTTTGATTGTTTGGTTTGATTAAATGAGTCCACATACTGTCCCAGGATATTGTTTGAAGTTTGTTGATTTGTTGACTTTTCTTCTCCATTTTTTCTCTCCATCTGTTTTCAGTTTCTTTTACTTTTGGCAAACTGCCAGGAACATAGTCTGAAATGAGATTGATTGAGTATAAGCTGTCATTTATGAATTGAGTGATATTATTCATCATACTCCTGGCCCTTGATATTGCTCTCTCAGCTTTCATTATTTGATGTTCCCATTCTGTAAATAAGATTTTTTTGTGTTTTTCCTCTATTCTAGGAAGATTGGCTTCTTTTCCCTTTTCTGTGTCTTTCCAATTGAGAAATTCGGAAATATTTTCATCAGCATCATCTATTTCTTGTCTGAGAGAAATAACATTTTGGATCAAAGATGAAGTAATATCACAAAAAGGTTCTGTCTGTGACAGCTTTGCACAAAATTCATTTAATTGCTAAGACAATAATTTATTAGCCTCAAGGGCTTCTGATTTGAATTCACTTAACTTTGGGAAATCTTTAAACTTATCCAAAGTTGCTTGAAATTCCTTTTCTTGAATCATTTTTGCATTTTTATCATTTTGTAACAGACTTTGTAACTTAGAAATTTCTTCATTTAGCTGTTGTTGTTTGCCTAAGAGTTGTTCATCAACTTTCTTCTTTTCTTCAGCAAGCTGTTTTTCCAATTCTTTGGACCCGAGTGTCTGATTTTGTAGTTGTTGTTGCAATTGGGTAATATGTTGCTGACTTTCCTTAGCTTGCTCTTCAAGTGAAGCTATGTGAAGATCTTTCTGAGTTATCAGCTGAGAAACTTCTACAGCTTTATCAACTGTCGCAGCACTATAAGCTCCTGCATACTGGGATAATTTTGTGAGGTCTTCAGATGGATTCACCTCATTGTTTTTGTAAATAATATTCATAAACTCCTCTGATGGGGTAGAAAATATGTCCTGTTCTGTCTTTCTTCTCTTCCTTTGTTTTCTAACAACAGCCTTATGTTTGGGGCTGTAAAATACATCTAAAGGAGGGATCTCCTCGACCTTCAATACAATCTGCCCTGTCGGATGTTCAGGAATGATTTCAACATCCTGCTCTGTTTGATCTTTATCTTTATCTTGCAATCCCAGCTGTTGAGCAAATTGATCATATTGTTTTAATAACTGAGAAGAAACATTAAGATCAGCAGAAACTATAATCTCCTTAGTTGTTTCTTTTCATTTTTCTGTATCTATGTTCTGCTCAGTGCTTTTGCCATCCGATCCACCTTTTTTATTATGCACATCATCATCGGTACTTGTGCATTTTTCTGTTGTCTGAGCAGTAGACTGCTGACCAATATTTTGATCGGATTTATCATCAGTATTTCCCTTTTGGGCATTAGGCTTGTCGATAGCGACCACCTTTTGAGTATGTACAGTTGGCTGGTTAACAGCCGATTGTGTAATGACTTTGCCAGTAGATGTTTCTACTAGCGTTTTGCTGGATGTACCTTCTGACTCTGACCCTTGTGTTGGAATTCTTAATTGGTCCAGAGGAACTCTTAACAATCTCTGGCTTCTGAATAACAAAAATTTATTCATTTCCTCCTTTTGAAATTTAGACTTGGCTAAGTCATAAATTTCAGGGAAATTATCCAAAGAAACAAACAAATCATCAAACGGATCTGGCTCATGCTCAAATCGAGCAATTGAAACTGAAGCAGTAACATTAAATGCTACCTGTCTTGGATCATATTGTCTTCCAGGAATGGTTGCAAATTTACAACCTTTTATCTTGGAGACTTCTTTTTCAGCATGCTTGAAATCATTTAAAGTAAACTGACCACAATTGAGTGGGAATTGAGGCCACATTCTTTTCTTACTGTTATTCAAAGACCTAGATATTCCTTCAAGTGTTAATTGATAGGAAATTTCTTGAGCAAGAAGTTTGTCTGGAACAAAAAGAGGAAGAACATGTGGTTCCACAATACTACCAAAAACCCTGATGTATGTAAATTTCTCCTCCCCAAACCAATCTCCTATTGCAGATAATTCGGCCTTAGCTTTTTCAGAGAATCTAGGAGGGAAGCGATTAAAAATGGTTTTGAAAACAGGGATAAGGAAACCATGGCAGATTCTATATACATTATCTTGGAAATGAACCTTCCAAAGTAGTTTATGATAAATATGAATTGGGGTAGGGTCTTTGGGAGTCCATTTCCATCCAAATAAGGAAACTCGGAATTAAAACAAAGAGCATCAAGAATATAGGCACAAAAGAAAAAGGGAGTGGAATTTCCAGCGGTTTTTTCTTGTCTGTACTCAAGTATCCTATTGGCCATTCTATCAGACAGAATAACAGCCCAATCCATGATGTCGGAATTGACAGCAGCTAGGATTAATGGGACCATTTGTATAGAAAACCTAGCTGAATTATCATTGCCAAATAATCTACACATCATGGCAGCGGCATAGCAATATGGTGGTAAAAGGGAATCTACAGAATACATACCGGACGCTTCATTTCGATGCTTCTCTGGATTCTTCTTCCAATCTCTGATAGGGTCAGATTGGACTTTGTTATTATCAGCAAAGTCTTTGATAAACTCCTTGTTATACACCTTCTGCGGGTCTGGAAGGCGATACATTGCCTTTAAGTCTTCTGCTTTGAACGAGCCAAAAGACACTCCAGATGCTAAGACAAACGTTCTGTCTTGAATCTTCACACTATCAATAACCCATCGAACTGCATCATAATAAGGCATGATGCTCTCTTTGGCTGCAATTCGATGCAAAAATGAATTTGCAAGTGATTTTTCAGTGATCTCGGAGTCAGAATCTGAGCTATCTTCGTTTGGAACCGATGCCTTTTCCACTGTGACCTTGGGGTTTTCTCTTTCTAATAGGTTGTAGACTCCTTCCCACGTCATATTCCCAAGCCCCTGGCATGATGTATCTGTGACTAGTCTTAGTTTTGTGGGCTTTTCTTTTGAAACCGTAGGAGTCTCAACAAACTTAACTGGAATAGCAGTCTTGTTTCTTCTCGCTCTCTTCGACATTTCTGCGTTTGTTATTGCTTCCCTTTGTCTGTGAACGAACGGGCTTAGTGTTCTTTGGCTCTGCAAGACAATAAACTCTTAGTTGTGACAAACAAGCAACTCAAACGGGATGATTTATGAACTTATGATTTTTATTTATTTGTTTCGTATACCGCGTAAATGCTTCTTTTGGGTCACACTCATGTATTAAAAACCAAATCATTAACAATATTCATTTGATTCGTTATTGAATGCCCTCGTACAAATTGATATTTGGCGCTTGTGAAATATTAAAATATTCATCCATTCTGAACTTTTCGCATGCAATAAATGACATTTATCAATCGCATCGAAAGTTTTCAAATGGCACATAAAGATCACAATACATTTTTCTCGATTGGTCGATTCCGATTGAAAACTTTTCCGATCTCTAATGGTGGGGTCTACCATATAAGATTTTAAACGGACAAATGTTTGATTTTCTTTTGAAAACGTTTATTGTAATAATGCGCGTCGGATCGGGAAATTTTAATTGACCATAAAGAGTTTATTAAAGAATATCCCGATTATTCGATTGCGACTGGCCGCATCGCATCGGAAGTTATACAAATAAACAATTTAAACTCTTAGCGATTGAAGATTTCCGATCGAACTAATCGGATCGAAGGATTTGAAATAAGTATATAAAACTTCTTTTAAGGGTTATCTCTGATTCTTCGATTGCGATTGGAATTTTAAACTTGATTTGTTTTTGATGATAAGGCCTTGTATATTGGATCAGATCATAAGTTTTGAATGTTGAATTTGTTTAGCAAACAAAAGATGAGTTTTTTCAAAACAATGAATCTTTATTTTCAAGTCTTTTATTTCTATAAAAAGAGAAAGGGACCCTATTTCTAAATGAATTTTATTTCTAAAATTTTAGAAAAAGGGAGGGTTGTTGTATAGTGCAACACTACCCTCATCAAAAGTGTTTTTCCCTCTAGCCTCTAAATGTGTATCTTGTACACAAACTTCGTCTAGACTAGTAGGATTGAACATAAGGATAGTATGTCTAAGGTAGCTGTGCAAACCACCTATATATTTCAACAAAGTATCTTGACTATGTAAGTCTACCCCTAATAAGAGTGCTCTTCTCCTAAACTCTTGGGTGTTGTCTTGTACATTTTGTCCCTTAAGATGTCTGGAGTTTTGCCAGTTCATGATAGCCTTTTGTAAATGAACTAATGAATAAAATTTCTTTTTAATTGCAGTAATAAATTCAACCCATGATAAAGTGATCTTACCACGTTTTTTAATTTCATCCTTGGTCTTGGCTTCCCACCATACCAACGCTGCTCCATCCATTCTCAAAGAGGCTAACTGTATCTTGGTGTCGTCATCATGAAGGTTCCGTATCCTCAAGTAAACTTCCAACTGTCTTATCCAATTTTCAAGTTTCTCTGCATTGACTTCACCATTAAACATAGGCAACTAAAATTTAACATCAAGCTTTAAAAATGGACTTTTACCAGTCGTTTAGACTTGTGAGATTGATTCACTGAAGTTGAGGATGACGATGTAGAGGAAGAGGATGAAGATGGGGATGGTGGATCACCATTTCCTCCGTTTCCTTTCTTTGAATTGTCATCACTTTTATTTCCTCCTGAAGAATCCTCTCCTTCTTTCTAGTTTTTAGACCCTTCTCCAACAAACCTATAATTCCTTTCTTGGTAGAGTATCCTCACCATCTCCGTCATGTCCAAGAAAGCCTTTCGGAACACTCGTTCCTCTTCTTTGGGATCAATGTCTTTAGGAGCTTCTCCCTCTCTTGAAGACATGCTTGAAGCTACTTCTATGGCTCTTGGAGGTGGCTCTCTGGCCCTTCTTGGTTGATGATTACTTTATGCACTAACCAAGTGCCCTTCACCTCTCTTGAGTTTAAGCCTAGTAAGCATCAAAACTTGCAAACAATCAACTATATCTTTGCACAAGAAAAAATGTAGAGTAAATCTTTGATACCAACTGATATGAAAATGAAACTATTTGTATTTTCTGTGCAAAGTATCCATTTTCATTTAATTAAGTGTGCAAAGTGTTCACCATGTCTTGCAATTTAAACAAAGTGTTTTTGGTAACTGTTTCTGAGTTTATCTGTGAGGGAATGTTAATTAAAATTATTGTTTAACATCTTAAATCAGAAATACACAGAAGATAAAATTCACCATAACATAACACAACAACATGATGAGGCAGTTCACCCCTCCTGGGCTACATCTTCCGGGTCCAAGGCTCCCAATGGGCATGTCCTTACTCTATTAAGTTGCTCAAATTGGTTATACAATGAGAAATATGGCTAAACAGGAAAAAAAAACTGTGAAATTGAATTTAGAAGATAGAAATAAGCTAAAAATGGCTTTTGTTTCACCTAAAATAGTGAAGTACAACCCACTATAGCTCCATTTCCCTGATGGCCCTAGTGGCTCTCCAAGCTTCCCTGAAGAAAAAATGGCTGAAGAACACCTCTGTTCACTTTGCAACCTATCTCAAACACTTTTGAAGGTCAAAGAAAGCAAAAATTGACTAAAATTTCATCTCTTTTGGTCAAAAATTGAGAAAGTTATGATTAAAACAAATTTTTCCCAGTGGCACTAGAAATCCTCCTCCAAAACTGGAGGAACTCCAGTTAAAGCCACCAAAATAGTCGGACAAATAAAGCAGTCGGAACCACGCCACTAAACTCAGGGTCATAATAAATTTAACTTCCAGTTAAACATACGTGTTCACATGCTGAAAAAGCGGTCGGTTTCCACTGGCAGTTAAGGGTTTAGCCCCCACCCATGGTCATAGGCGGAGGTCCTGTGGTGAGGGGCTAACACCCAAGCGATTAAAATTTTTTTCCGCTGGTTCAAAAGTGCTTTAGCACTTGGTTATGGTGCGAGGTCACAGGACCTGCAACCTTAAGCCCTGAGGGATTAACCTCTAAACTCCATCGGTTTGAATATACAACCCGACTCAAACATTCATTCAAACGACTCGCCTATTGCTATGACCCGAACACGTTCACACTTGCCCGCTATCAGCTGACCCAAATGCGTTCAGTGTGACCTGATTCCATTCAGGTCGGGTCAGGTTAGCCCACAAATTTTATTTTAATCATGACGTTGAACCATAGGGCTGGGGCTACATGGCAGCCTCCGGGTAGGCAACGTGGCACCTTGTAATAGGCCCTCAAAAAATTATAAAATAAAATTTTTTGCCATCTAATTTTTTTTGAAAAATGACAAATTTTTTTGTTCAAAAGTCCTATTTTGAAGGTCATTGGGCGATTTCAAACTTCAATAACTTTCACATACAACATTGGATTTGAGTGCCGTTCATGGTGCTAGAATCACAACGACGAGGCCTTTCTGGTTGTTCAGGTTGCAACCAATTCTGAGCAGTTCCATTTTCGAGCATATTTTTCCTCTTGGACATGTTCATAATTGCCGAGGTTAGGCATTCCCATGTTAAACACATAAACAATCTAATAACATGTACATAATTCAGAAATTCATCTACATTGGAATGTTGCCCAATACAGACATGCCTACAGATATAGTCCCATGTTCAGATGAAGATCTGTATGTAAGGTCATTGTACAGATGATGTGTACAACAATCCTGAAATCACAGCCCAGATGGCTAAAACTAGATTCGGGGTCTTCTTATCTCGTTCACTCGATCTTTCGGGTACAAGTCTAGCCATGCGAATATATGATTTGTCGTCGAACATGGAAAGACATCATTTGATTACCAGCCAATGATGTGAGTTGTTAACAAATGCGAGAGAACCACCATTGATGTCAATGGCCCTCAAGGTACTATAGTACATTACGTAAAATGTGAATAGATGATTTGATGTCGAACGCCAAACAAAATATTTCGGTCAAAAGTCCAGAAGAGAGGATTTTGTCGATGCTATAACAAGCCCCATGGTACTAGAATCTGATGTTTCTAAGTGAACTTCCTGGATAATGGTTTGTTGTTGACAGGAAGCCACCTTATTGCGAAACAAGAGTTACTGATTTTGGAGACAAAGGTATGACTCGATATAACAATGTTCAGGGATGACGGTCATGAGAATGAAGGTTTATGAGTATTGCAGAAGGATGAGTATTCACTGGATGAATTCTCTTGAACATATCGACGACACTGAGATGAGTTGGCAACATTGACCCAAAACCGAAGTGAAGGTATGATGAACCATAGGTATGAATGAACCGTCAAGAAGATTACCCAACCCAAATAGTCACGGACATGGAGTGAAGTGTCATGTTCAAGAGCAACTTGCTACCATAAGGAATTCTTCTCACTTTTCCCAAATTTTCCCCAGTCATTTATCAACCATTACCTCTTTATTTTTTAACAAGCTTGAGGAGGATAAAATTTGCTTGATCTATAATTCAACCCTTCGGGCGAATAAAGTATAGCTATTTAAAAATTTAACGAGTCTAGCAATGAGTGAAACTCGATTCTTGTCATGATCGACAAGCCTGTCACTATTTTATGTTTTAACGAGCTTAACGACAGTGATAGCCCGATCCTTTTTCATATTTAGAGAGTTTTAAAAAGAGGAAGAAAGAAAACTTCATATGTATTTTTTCATAAAATTGTCGCTCAGATCCGAAAAAGTGTAAAATAATATCTGAGAGAACCTCTTTAGTCATGTTTGACCAAGGTATTCCTTTTTTGTAAATAATCTATCTCAGTTCGGAAAAGGGCTAAACTTATACTGAGTAGATATCAATTCATTTAATTTTACGAGCTCGAAAAGACAAGTGCTTGACAATATTTTCACATAACTAGAGTCTGAAAAGAGCCGAAAGAAGACTCTAGGAGTTCCTTTTTCACTGTTATCGAAGCTCGAAAAAGAGATAAAAGTGCACTTCAAATCCTTTTTCATTTTTAACAAAGCTTGAAAAATAAGGAGAAAAAGTATGCTTTGTGGTCAAATCATTCTTGAAATAAATCTGCACGACTAATCTGTTCATCAGTTGTAAAACCTGTTCAGAACAACATCAAATGGATTAAAAATACCTGTTTCATGATAAAAATATAATAAAACCATAGTCATAGCAATAAATATTCATTGCAAACAATTAAATTACTAAATAAAAAAAGTTTTACTATTCAGTTTTACCATTTGAAAGTTTCCATTTGCATTTTGGAGCTTTGAAGCTGTTTTTACCCCCAAACTTCAGCAGTTGATTGGGTGCAATAGGTAAGAATTTTTTGAATGCCCCCTATAAGAGCACATGTCGAATGCCCCTTGCAAGAGTAGGTTCCCCTCAAGCTTCATTGCATTCACCTAAGTAGATTAATGGTTGCTAATAGCTGGATGGAATGAAGGTTCATTCACGAGATCAGATGGAAGAATCGTCATAATTAGGAGAGGATTTGTTTCATTTTTTAACGAGCTTGACACAGGAAAAGAACTATGCTCATGACCTGTTTCATTTTTTAACGAGGTTGACACAGTAAAATAACTATCCTCATGGCCTGTTTCATTTTTTAATGAGGTTGACACAGTAAAAGAACCATCCTCATAACCTGATTCATTTTTTAACGAGGTTGACACAGGAAAAGAACCATCCTCATAATGCAGTTGGACCAGTGAGTGTGTGTTGGAAAAGATGTAGTATAACGAAGTCATCATTTAAGGAGTTTGATGAGCACCACAAATGATAAGTTATAACCTGCGTTGATGGTCTTCTCCAGGGTTTCCATTGAATTTTGGAATTTCTGAGGGTAATTTCTATGGTATCATCGGCCACCAAGGAGAATAACTGATGGGATCAGCTTGATATTGCACTGAATATGTGAATAAAGGATCAAGCTATTCAGTACTCATAAAATAGGAACCAGATAGGATTCCAGATGATGACATGGGTGAATTCAATGGACAAAACATCGAATATGAAGCAACAGTAGATGCTGTTGCAGCTAAAATAGATGGTTCAGTCTGGGATGTTATCTTAGCCATGGTCAAATGACCCAATGTATACCCTATATAATATACGAGAACTCAAAGTGAAACAGGATCAACAAAAGCAGAGGAAGGTGATTGAGGAAAAGACTCGTACAGGTAAAGCTCCTACCGAAAATGAGTTGGAGTTAAAGGTGTCTCGTCTTGTGGTATTTCTTCAATCAAAATTAAACCAGGTGGAAGAACCTCATTGTCAGGCCCAAAGTATATTTCAGGTGGTTGACTGCGCGATATGGGAGACTCAATGGCTACAGATATTTGTGGTGTGACCAAGGTAGGAAAAAATTCCGGCTGTACGACTTCAAGATTCAGATGTTCTGGCAAAGAAGAGACATGATCTTGATCAATTTTTGGTTGAACAACGCCGGGTCCAAGAGGTATGGTCTCAATGATTGGATGGATCGTGACCACAGGTAGTTGTGAAGACTATGTTTCGACAATAGTAGACGAACCGGGATGTGTAGAAACAACTTGAGCTAACTTTGGTTTATGGGAAGATGATGTTTCATCAGAGGTACAAATTGTACTTGGTTCGGAAGAGAATGATCGCCTTCACCTGCCATAAATAACTTCTGGTGGTAAAGGTGGTTTTAATGCTAGCCTACGCGAATGATGGAGGAAAGGATTTTGTTCTTCCACGATTACTGATTTATTTTAACCAAAAAAAAAAAGAACAAAATAAAAGGGTAATGCTAGGAAAAAGGGTTTATCAAGAAACTGTGAACTGCAGAATACCTCCCGGCGAACCAAGAAGTACGGGCAGGCAATCTCCTTGAATGTTGTGTTTGGTGTATCACAATTTACAAGGAGGCCGACTCAGTTCACTATGGATGGATAACACCTAAAATTTGTCCTCCGAAATATACCCGAAGGTACGTGGAGGCCCAAGTCCGTATTAGCGCTGTCTGATGCGAAACCGCATAGTGAGAGCACCCCTTTATACTTTTCGTACTGTAACACTGCCCGATATACTTGAAATTATGTGGATGAGCTACGATATACTTACGTATGTGGAGTGAGGTATCACACTCGGAATGTATCGCAGACAAGTTAACGATAACTGCTATGTTTTACGATGCCGAAACATGTCTCTAGTGTAGAAATTATATACAAGATGCATGTATATATCCAGATTCTCCTGATCTAACAATATTTATCTTCTTGATAAATACATAATCCTTCCACTATTAATCTTTTACGGAAATCAAAAAATCAATTGCAAACGCATGAAACAATAAAAAAAATCGCACATAACACAGTTGTTTAATGGGAAATCCTGAAGATGAAAACCCAAACTATCATATATTATGTATCATGGAGGTCATGTAACAATCTCATACAAAGATTAGTACATCAATCTCTCAGTACAATCAATCGTCACACACTAATAAGAAGAAACCTGCAAATCCATGCACTTATTTCTTGCCACCTAATATACCCACCTCCACTGTGCAATCCCCGCTGAAGAATAGCTCTGAATGAATTCAAATTTTCCTTGCTTGCACTGCGCAATCCTCATTGGAAACTCCAATTTGTGTGTGGGGCAATTAATGCATCACTATAGTCACAACAAATAGTCCATATTTCCCTTTCACCTATCTCTCCACTGGGTCTCCACTGGAACTGACATGCACTGTAGTTAACTGCTGCATTTTTTAGCTGATTAATGAGTTATTATTTGTGAATTAATTAACTAATTAATTCACTCCACTCTCACTAGTGTATGATTCAATTAGACTAGATAGAACTATCTCAACTGATTTTAACTCCAATAACTGAGTTAAACTGAATAACAACTCCATGAACTACTCTTCCAACTCTGTCATAACTTTGCCACTTCATTTCTAACTGAGTCCTCCATGCATGAACCACCAGTAAACCCTAGGAATTGCGTAATTCATTTAGCCCACTGATTTTCCAAATCTGTACACTGAAATCAAGTGCTCCAATAGAATAAGTTGATGTTTATTGTCAGATTATTATTAAGAGCTAAAAATAATCGACACTTATATTTTTAGATCGAAGATCTATAAATAGACTTCGCCCAATATTCTAAAAATAGAATTTCATCTATTTTTCCAAATTGACCAACCATCCACAAATAGCATCATGCAACTTCTGAAATATGATCACCATGTCTAAAAATAGACATAGTCTAAAAATAGACTTGCACCTAAAAATAGCCTGCGGGCCCACTTAGTGAAGGCAACTCATTTTCACTAAGATCATCATCTTTTTGAATCTCAACACTCCCTCTCAACAAGATAGGGATTATCCTTCACCCTGATCCTGCCTCTATGGTATTCGAATTTTCTTCTGGTGAGCGCCTTCGTCATAATGTATGCATCCTGATCTTCCGTAGGAATGTAATGAAGCAGCATGATCTTCCGTTGCACACAATCTCTGATAAGATGATAATGAATATCGATATGTTTAGGTCTATCATGAAACGCATGATTAATCGAGAGTTTAATGCAAATCTGATTATCACAATGTATCACTGTAGGATCTAAATGTGAATCGAACAAAACGACCAAGATCTTCCTCATTCAGATAACCTCACATGTAGCTTGAATTGCTGCCATGTATTCTGCTTTCGCTGAACTGAGTGCCATGGATCTTTGTTTCCTACTGTACCAAGAAAATGCTATAGATATGATACTGGAAATCCCTCCTGATGTGATATTTCTGTCTGTTGGGTCGCCTGCCCAATCTGCATCTGTGAAGCCATGCAACTTCACCTCATCCGTATGTCTGTACCATAAGCCATACTCATATGTGCTCGTGAGATACCTCAGGACATACTTTCCTGCCTTCAAAAAGAGCTTGGTAGGCTTAAACATCACTTGTGAAAGCTGGTTCACCGCATAGCATATGTCTGGTCTTTTATTAACTAAATACATGAGCGAACCCACCAACTGTCGATAAACAGTGGCATCCACTACCTCTGCCGATGTAGCATCCTCTTTCCTCCAATTTCCTGGAATAGGAGTGTCGATAGGCTTGCAACCTTGCATGTGAAAATTCTCCAGTATCTCCCGGGCACACTTGCCTTGAGACACAAACATTTCACCTTCCTGCTGCCATATTTCCAATCCAAGAAAATAATGAAGGAGGCCCAAATCCTTCATCTCAAACTCCTTTCCAAGATCTGCCTTGCATGAGTGTATCAACTGCTCATCACCCGTTAGTATTAAATCATCAACATAAAGAACAATGATTGAAATCTCACCCTCCACCACAATTTGGTACAGGTTTGCATCCACCTCACTCTTGGTGAAGCCAAGTCCAGTGAAACAACTGTCGATCTGTGTGTACCAAGCACGTGGTGCTTGCTTAAGCCCATACAATGCTCTTTTGAGCCTGCACACATGTGACTCGCTGCTGAAGATCTCAAATCCTTCAGGCTACTCAATGTACACCTCTTCCTCAATGATCCCATTAAGGAACACAGTCTTCACATCCATTTGATGAATGTGCCAAACCATCTTCACTGAGAGAGAAAGGATGGTCCTTATGGAATAATACCGTGAGACAGGTGCAAAGGTTTCTTCATAATAAATCCCCTCGATCTGTGAGAAGCTCCGGGCAAAAAATCTCGCCTTATACTTCTCGACGCTACCATCAGCAACTTGCTTTACCTTGTAGATCCATCTTGATCCTACAACTGGTTTTCCCATCGACCTTCGAATAATCTCCCAAGAACTGTTTCTGACAATGGAGTCATACTTCTCCACCATGGCATCTACCCATGTGGGCTCCTGCACTTCTTCTTCGAAAGAATATGGCTCTGTCACAATACACTTTCTCATTAGAGCCATGTATTCAGTAAATTGGTTAGGTGACTGTCTCTATCTGCGCTGTGATGTAGGGACTCCTACATTCTGTGCTGCATCAAGCTTCAGTCTCTCAGCTTTTGTGGTATGCTTTCTGCCTTGTCTGATGTTTGGTTTTGCATGAGAGGACTCCTCCACTCCATGAATCTCCTCCTGCAGCTGATCCACATCTGGAGGTTCATATTTCAGAATAGGTAGTTCCTCCACTGCATGCAAGTCTAGCTCCCTCTCAAGCATAGCTTGTGCAGCACCCACGATCATTCTGTTCTTCCTCTCCGTGACCCCACTCTACTGTGGGTTATGAGGCACTATGAGTTCTCTTCGAATTATTTCTTTGCTAAAAAATTCTTTGAATTCGCCCGAGATGTACTCACCACCATTATCGCTCCGTAGATCTTTCACTTGCTTCCCTGACTCCTCCTCCACCAATGCTTTAAACTCACAGAAATTTGAGAATGTTTCTCTCTTCTTCTACATGAAGAAGATCCAACATCTACGAGAATAGTCATCAACAAATATAACATAATACCTGTGTTTTGCTGTTGAAGCAACCGAGAAAGGTCGACACACGTCTGTGTGAATTCTCTCTAGGATCACCGAAGCATGATTATCCTTCTCATGAAAGGTGGTCTTCACAAAATTATCCATAGTACATCCCTTGCACTACTCTGACTACTCAAGAATACCCTTGGGAAGTCTAGTAGAAATTTGCTGCAAAATCTTCAAAGTGCCATGGTGAAGATGGCCCAATATCCTATGCCATCATTCACCCTCATCTCGGCTCACCACTTCTTCTGCTTTGCCCACCATTGCAGCGCAACCATCTACCTCCAGCTTGTAGAGATTCTTAACTCAAATCCATATTGTCTTGGTTTGACCCGTTGTTTTATGTCGCAGGAAAGATTTTCCATCGCTAAAAACAACGTCATAACCTTTGTCTTGCAACATTGCGACCGAGACCAAGTTCTTCTTCAGACCTAGAACATGCATAACCTCTTTCAAAAGAAATTGATTACCTGACTCCCTCTCAAAGGTAATGGTCCCAATGCCGGTTGCACTGTATCGACCATCGTCGCCCATCTCTCTATGAATTTGAAGGTCCTTCTCCTCCAATTCACTAAACAACTCCTTGTCTCTCGTCATATGGAAAGACGCACCAATATCAAGATACCACACCGATACCATATAGCTTGAAACCAAGCATGCAATAAAATATAAATCAAGTTCAAATTGCGAGGCTAAGGCCTCTCCAGCTGCAGCTCCCACAACCTTCTTGTTCTTCTTCTTCTATGGGCAGTTAGTGGCGAAATTCCCATGTTTGTGAGAGTGAAAACACTTCACCTTGGACAAATCCTGATTCTTGCCTTTAGCTTTGGATTTTGAAGGAAATTTCTTCCCCTTCCCTTTCCTTGATTTGGCAGCCAAAGCACAATTCTCTTCATCTTCATTCTTTGATGAAGAGCCATCCCTGGTACTTCGCCTTATCTCCTCCTGCACAAGATCTGACCAAAGTTGCTCCCATCCTGGCAGTTTCTCTCGTCCATTGACAAAGTCTTCGTATCTATGCCAACTCTTCGGAAGCCCAAGAAGAGCCAAGCTCACCAAGTATTCATCATAAAAAATAATCCCCACACTTCCTAGTTCATCCCTACAGTGGACAAACTTCGTGAGATATTTTGGAATACTGTCGCCCTTCTCCATTTTTATTTTTCTGAGCTTATCTTTCAGCGCCAACTTCCTCTGGTCACTGCTGCTTTGGAAAAAATCTGTCAAAGCCTTCCACATTGAAAATGGAGTGGATTTCCTATGAAGGCTTGACACAATATGGTCCTTCACACCTTCCAAAAGAATTCTTCTTATCTTTGGTATCTTCTTTTTCCATGCGTCAAGTAATGCAGCATCGCTAGATCCCAGCTTAGGAACATTGCTATCGATGAACTCCTTCAGTCCATTATCCTCCAACACTACCTCCATCCTATCCTTCCAGGCTATGTAATTTGAGCTACCATCAAGGGCATACTCCAATCACAACCCACTGAAAGACATTTCAATGTATACTCAACTGTCGTACCAAGAATTTTCTGTAGCAAATTCGAATTTTCCACTAGCACAAACTCAACAATTATTCACTATTTCAATCTTCAAGAATTAACACTCCTATGATACCATGTAGATATTATATACAAGATGCATGTATATATCCAGATTCTCTTGATCTAACAATATTTATCTTCATGCTAAATAAATAATCCTTCCACTGTTAATCTTTTGCGTAAATTAAAAAATAATTGCAAACACATGAAGCAATAAAAACAATCGCACATAACACAGTTGTTTAACGGGAAAGACTAAAGCTGAAAACCCCAACTATCATATATTATGTATCATGGAGATCATGTAAAAATCTCATACAAAGCTTAGTACATCAAGCTCTCAGTACAATCAATCGTCACACACTAATTAGAAGAAATATGCAAATCCATGTACTGATTTATTGCCACCTGATAGCCTGCCTCCACTGCGCAATCCCTGCTGAAGAATAGCTCTGAATGAATTAAAATTTACCTTTCTTGCACTGCACAATCCTCATTGGCAACTCCAATGTGTGTGTGGTTCAATCAATGCATCACTATAGTCACAACAGATAGTCCATCTTGCCCTTTCACCTATCTCTCCATTGGGTCTCCACTAGAACTGACATGCACTCTAGTTAACTGTTGTATTGTTCAGTTGATTACTGATTTATTATTTGTGAATTAATTAAATAGTTAATTCACTCCACTCTCACTAGTGTATCATTCAGTTAGACTAGATACAACTAGCTCAATTGAGTTTAACTCCAATAACTGATTAAACTAAATAACAACTCCATGAAATACTCTTCCAACTCTGTCATAACTTTTCCACTTTAATTCTAACTGAGTCCTCCATGCATGAACCACTAGTAAATCATAGGAATTGCGTAATTCCTTCAACCCACTGATTTTCCAAATCTGTACACTGAAATTAAGTGCTCCAAGAGAATAAGTTGATGTTTATTGTCAGATTATTATTAAGAGCTAATAATAATCGACACTTCTATTTTTAGATTTATGATCTATAAATAGACTTCGCCCAATATTATAAAAATAGAATTTCATCTATTTTTCCAACTTGACCAACCATCCAAAAATAGCATCCTGCAACTTCTGAAATATGATCACCATGTCTAAAAATAGACATAGTCTAAAAATATACTTGCACCTAAAAATAGCCCGCGGGCCCACTTAGTGAAGGCGACTCATTTTCACTAAGCTCATCATCTTGTTGAATCTCAACATCTAGCCTAGAACTTCTAAATGTTATCTTTATGGTTCCAATGATTTGTTAGGTAAATTGAGATTAATTTTATGTTGATCTTGTTTAACAATTTTCTTTTCAAAGGTTCACTGTGATGATGTATTGGAAATTCCTAAAATGCAAACTAAGAATGATAAGCAATATTTCACTTTTAGTTTTTCAATGAAAATCCTAGCTACTAGAGGGAAAGAGAAAACAATTTGTGAGCAAACAAATCAAAGAACACAAACCAAATGCAGATTTCCTAATTGTTCCTTTTGCAAAAACACACAAACCACTACATGCAAATGCATATTTTTTTTTTCAGTTCCTTTAATGTTATGAATGCAGAAAAGAAAATAAGTGCACTAAATCAACAAAAACAAATGCCTTTTACTTCTGAGAAATGAGGAATATAAACAAAAATTTCTCTTTTGAAGGAAAAATGAGGAATTAAACAACAATTTCTCCTATCAGGAAACAAAGAATTTACGACAATTTCCTTTTTCAAAAGAAAATGGATCTAACGCGACAATGAAAATAATTTGAAATCAATTTGTCAATGATAAAGAAAAATGCTTTAAACAAACATTGAACAAATTTTCTTTCAAAGGAGGGAGAGGTAAATAAGTTCACTGGTCAATATGAGGCTCAGGCTTTCCAAAACACAGCAGAAACAAACTGAAACAAACTACAATGACAAATTCTAAAGAATTTGGATGGTTTCAGGGGGCAATGCAGTCTCTAAAGAGAGACAGTGCTTTGCAATGTAGTGCTATGAAAAGAACTGTGTTCTGTCCAAGAGTGTGTTGGGCGTAGTGTAAAATGAAAAACACAGCTGTCTAACACACTTCTAATGCAAATTTGGATTTCAAAAAGCCTAATATTTGTGAGTAAAAACTATTGGGTGAATAAACAGAGAATATCAGAGGCTAAAACACCTAGGATAAAGAGTAATCTCCCCAGCGCAATCGCCAATTTGTTATATGGAATTATGAATTACGTATAAATCATTCTTCCCTGAATAGGTGCTAATATAGAACAATAGGTCAAAGACTTTACGACTATCTTTCCTAACTGTAAACAGACATACAAAATGAAATAAGAAGCTTACTTGGAGTCCAAGCGCTTCCAAAATCTCCTTCTGTCGCTTTTGCTGTAGCTTCAAATTCCATCCGGCCGTGCAAAATATTTCTTGCACGAATGAAAACTAAACAACAAGAGATATCAATAATACATATGTCTATTCAAGTTATTTAGCTAAAAAAATAAAGCATAAACCATATACATCAAATAAGAAATCATGACATGGAAAATAAAAGCTTATACAGATGCATACAGGGAAAAATAAGCAGTAATATTTATTAATGATAGAAGGGGAGGTTACAACCTAGTAATTTATTTAGTGTCACCATCTCCAGCAGCATCCCAACCTCATAACAATGCAGATATCTCCAGCAATATGTCACTTCAAATCAAATCCTCAATTGAAATCCCACCAACATTTCTCTACACAAATTCTTCCTTATCAAACACTAAGATCTGTGCTCAATTTATAGAGGAGCTGAAGGTAGTTTTACAATCAATGACTTTCCAATAATAGGCAAGACATGTTCCCAATATTGTAGATGTCAAATGGACACATGGATTGAAATTTTGACACATGTGAACTCTTCTAGAAGGCACTGGCCAAGTGGAGATTCCAGAACAATGATAATTTCACTCCCAATGTGATCAATGCACCCTTGGATGTTGGGAAGTGCTTTGCAGAGTAGCCTTGCATAGGGATACCTGCATATGCAACACACTTAGTCCCTTTAGAGGCATAATTTATGAGCTCTCATATGATATATTAAAAACTCCAAATCTTGGAAACCTTTGCAGATGAAAGTCTTGAATGATTTGTCTTGTTCTTTGTCTTAAGGCATGTAGCAACTGAAATGATAGGGGATGATAAACCCTATTCATTGGTCCTGGAGATGATGACCAGTTAACCAGGTCAATGGGAATGATGCCCAAATTGACCTATAGCAAAAATGATGTTTTAAAATCTCCAATGATGCAGGATGATGATGAAGAGGTGGAGACATGTAATCTTAGCACAACATAAGTTCCTAAAATTGTTAAATTGTCCAAGTTTCTTTCTATGGAGATGAGATAGAGATATGTGAATATGATGAAGAAATATATTGATGTATTTGCATGGAGCTATGCTGATCTAAAAAGGTATGACCCTAGTATTATCCAACATACTATTCCCATCAAAGAAAATGAAAAACCTTTCAAGAAAAAGTTGATAAGAATTAATCCTTTGCTCATGCCTTTGATTGAGAAAGAGATTAAAATTTTTTTTGATGCAAAGATTGTCCCTATAATATTTTCAAAATGGCTTGCTAATCTAGTACCTGTCAGAAATAAGAGTGGTGAGATTAGAATTTGTATTGAATTTAGAAATCTCAACAAAGCATCTCTGAAGGACAAATAACCTCTTCCCAAGATGGATCAGATTCTGCAGAATATTGTTGGCTCTCAAAGAACGTCCATGCTTGATGGCTTTTCAGGTTACAACCAAATATTGGTACATCCGGAGGATCAAGAAAAAAATGCTTTTACCACGCCATGGGGAACATTCATGTATGCCAAGATGCATTTTGGTTTAATGAAAGCAGGGGAAACCTTCCAAAGGGTGATGGATATTGCTTTTTATGTGGAGAAAGATGAATCAATGGTGGTATATTTGGAGGAAATCACTGTATTTTCAAGAAAGGAGGAAGAACACTTGAAGCATTTGGAGAAAATTATGTAGAAATGCAGAAAATTCAGTATCTCTCTTAATCCTACTAAAAGTGTCTTTGCTCTAACTTATGGAAAATTGTTAGGACAAATTATATCAAAGGATGGAATAAATATTAATCCCAATAGAGTCAGTGCAATTCAGAAAATAGAATTGCCAAGGAATATGAAAGAGATTCAAAATATTTCTTGTAAAGGTAAATTTTGTTAGAAGGTTTATCGCAAATTTTGTTGAGATTTTCGAGAACATTACCAAGAATTTAAAGAAGGAATTTGATGTTAAGTGGACCATAGAAGCTAAGAAATCATTTGAAGAAATAAAGAAAGCCCTCACTCAAGCCCCAATGCTTATAAGTCCTGACTTTTCAAGTGAATTTTTGGTTTTTACATTCGCCTCTGAACATACCATTGTTGGAGTTTTATTACAGAAAAGGCAGTAAGATGGTGAGCAGCCTATTTCCTTTTTCAGTAGGAATCATGCTAACTCTGAACTAAAGTATAATATAATGGAAAAAAAAGCATATGCTTTAGTCAAAGCTCTTAAATATTTCAGAATTTACATTCTGCATTCTCACATTATTGCATTTGTGCCAAACACTATGGTGAAAGATATTTTGACACAAGCTGATCCTGATGGTAAAAGAGGGAAATGGATCACCACTTTACTGGAATATGACATAGAAATTAAACCTACCAAGTTGGTGAAAGGTCAGAGAGTAAAATTTTGAGTGCCTAGACATGAATCTCATTGCAGAAATTTCAGAGCTGGTAGAATAAGAATAATTGGTCCCTATTGAAGAGAAGTTCATCTTGTCTGAATGGTACAGAGATGTGATATTTTTTTTACATCATCATAAAGCCCCTCCTCAATTGACTAAGTCCTGAAGTCAAGGTTTGTGAAGCTGAAATCATTGAGATACTCAATTTTGAATAAAAACTTGTATTGGAAGGATACCAGTGGAATTATTTTAAATTGTTTGCTGGAAGAAGAGGTTGAAAAATTCATTGAATAGTTCCATAAGGGAGATTGTGGAGGACACCATTACTGGAAGGCCACAACCAACAAGATACTTAGAGCAGGGTATTATTGGCCTACCATGTTTAAGGACATCTACAAGAAGATTTTTGCATGCCATGAATGCCAAGGTTTTGATGGTAAGAAGAAGTTGATTCCTTTACCTTTGAAACCAATATATGTTGAAGCTCCTTTCCAGCAATGGGGGCTGGAATTCATTGGTGAAATAGACCCAACATCGCTAGATTTTGACTGCCACCGATTATTTCACCAAATGGATTGAAGCAGTTCCAACCAGGCATGCTACTGACTTAGTCATCAGTCAATTTTTAGAGAACAACATTTTGTCTAGGTTTGGTTGTCCTATGAAGATTATTAATGATAATTCAGAAGCTCTTAAATCCAAAAAATTAATTAGCTTTTTTCATCAATATCATATCACTCTTGGTCATTCCACAACCTGTTACCCTCAAGGTAATGGCCTAGCAGAATCATCTAATAAAAGCATAGTGAGGATCATCAAAAAGGTGTTGCAAGAAAACAAAAGATCATGGAATCTAAAGCTAAAGTTTTCTCTTTGGGCTGATAGAGTTTGCACTAAGCGATCCATTGGAAAATCTCCCTAGGAATTGGTATATGGAGCTGAAGTTATTTTCCCCACTTCTTTGGGGGATCCGATAATGAAACTACTACAAGTACTTAAAGAGGAACCTAATGCCATCCAAAGGAGGATAAAACAGCTCATAGCTTTGCAGTAGAAGAGGGAAAAGGTATATGAAAGTCATCAGCAATCGAAAAACATTGTGAAGAAAATTTTTGATAGAAAGACTAAAGAATAAAATTTCCAAATCGAGGATGTAGTTCTGAAATGGGAAGCCAGAATTGAGGAAAAGGGGAAGCATGGAAAGTTTTAGAACATATGGAAGGGGCCGTTTGTGATAGTTTCATACCATGGCAACAACACTTTACTGATTTAGGAGATGGATGGAAAACTGTGTGGAGTAGGACCTGACAATGGTTGGTTTCTAAAGCACTATTCCTCCTAGTTTCTTTTATTGAATTACACTCCATTTTACATATTTCATTTTTTGTTATGATGTTTTGCTAATAAATATGAATTCATCATCAAGCTTGAGCTCGAGGAGAAGGCCATAAGAGTTTGGCAAAGTCTTCATCAATTCTAGAAATTTTTTGTTTTTTAAGGAAGGCACTGGAACTAAAAGTTCTTTGCTATACCACAGGGGCACACCATCCCCAATGGAGCCACTTTTATCACACATAAAATTTCAATTTTTTATTGATAGGGTCATTAACCTAGGTTTCATTTGTCTCATAAAATTAGTTCATGAAATTGATGAAAACTCATGAATTGATCACTAGCCTAAGTTTATAAATTTCATTTGTCATGCCCATCACAGTCAAATCCATAAAAATCCACTTTAGGTTCACATGCATTGGTTTAAAGTTTGATAGCGACCACATATCTGATTTTTCCTGATTCTGCTGCGAATATAACTGCAAACATGTTGTTTTTGCTATGATCTCACCTGACCAGTCCGTAGCGAATCTGCCAGGTTTATAACTGAAAATGCTGTGGAATCATGTTTTTCTACACCAATAAAGGACGATGAGCTGTCAAGTTTTTAGAGGTTTAGGGTGAATGTGAAGTCATGTGATCGGTTATTATAGTCATCCAAGCATGCATAATAATAAGTTTCATTCATCATTACCTTTCACTCCTCCCATTTGTCATTATTCCTACTATATTCGAATTTCATTTTTTAAACTCACCTCCAAATCTCCTCTCTGTCATATTATTTTTGATCTTTGCATGCAGTAATTGATTATTATCATTAAAGAGTCCAGTTGCATCACAAGAAGCTTTCTGTTCAAATTGGTTTCTTTGCAAGTGTCACTATTTCAAGAAGGCATCGTAGTATAAAGGAAGATGGCCACGAAGAAGAAAACAAACAAAGGAGGCTCTTGTGTAAGATATGAACCTATGGATCTTAAACTACTTGATGAAGACCCCAGTTTTGTAGAAGCTTTCAACAACGTTGGATGCATGAAATTCTATAAAAAACTTCAAGGTTTTCATGCTCAAGTATCAAAATATTTTGCTTTGAATTTCATAGGTACAAATTCGAAGGTGGGGGTGTTAAGTTTCGTAGTGTCACTAGATACAATTGCTGAGGCCACAAAAATACCAGGGATGGGTGAAGAGTGGTTCAAAGCCACTAAGTTTAAGATGCAGAACTATGATGAATTTATAAAACCCGAGCACATTGGAGCAGATATGGCTTATGGAATTCCAAGGAGCTACATGAAAGAGAACTACTCCAAATTGTTGTTTGTGATTCAAAAGTACTTTACTTGTGAGGGGATATCTCATATGGTCTACCTGTACCATTTAAGGATTTTGTTGCACTTCACTGGTAAGCAGTCTCTTGATCTTTCCTTTTCCTTGTTTAGTATCTTAGGGAAGATGTTAAACAAGGTTCAGGTTAGGGCAGAAAGTAGTGAGACCTTAATTTTACATCATGGGTTAATCAAACTCCTGGTACTGGAGGAGCTGAAAAAACTAAACAGAGACTGGTATACCTTTGTTTTTCTCAGTGGTTATGAGGTTGATTTCGTAACACCCAAGAAGACTTTAAAGTAAAAAACACTCCTTCAAACAAGAGTCACAAACCTGCAGCTGAGACAGAGGGTGTGAATGAAGAGGATATAGAGCCAATGGATATTGAATTAGAGCCTGCACAAGAGACATAAACTCCACATCCTACACCTATAAGAAGCAAACAAAAGATCAACAAGAAAAGCTGTAGAAGGATAACCAGCATTCAAACGATTAGGAAAGGAAACCTTGAAGATATTATTCAAGCTATAGACATTGAGTAGACTCCAGTGGTCATAGGAGAAGACATTAAAGTTAAAAATAATAAAAAGAAAGGTCTAACTTCTAAAAAGCTTGATCTTGCAGGAGAAGATGCAAGGTTTATGTTTCGGCGAAGAAAACCACTCACTAGGCCGCAATTTTCCAAGGATGTCATGGAAAATAAGAAGACATAGGTTACTCACAAAGGTAAGCAACCTATTACAAAATATATTATTGATTTGTCTCTAAGTGCAGAGGAGATAATTGTGCAAAGGAAGGGAAAAGAGAAAATGGTTGAGAAAACTGAAGTGCAGGTGTTAAAAGAGAAGCTGAGAGAGGCTAGAGAGGAGGTCATTGAGACAAAATTGGAGTTGCAGGAAGCCAAGGTAGACAGGAAGTTGATGGAAGATTTCAAATAAAAGGTAAATGACCAACTAAATCAATATGATGAGTCTTTAACCAATGCCAGGAAACTGCTGAAAATGACACTTCCTTTGAGAAGGGTAATAAAGCACACAAGAAACAAAAATTTATGGTTGCCAGTTGAAAGAAAGAAAATCAAAGGCTAGGTCAAAGAACTAGATGAGAAAATGGATATGATAAAGTATGAGTTAAAGAAAACAGGCCTTAAAATCACAGTCATAAATGAACTTGAAGAGATTCAACCTCCTACTGCCAAAGATGAAGCTTCCAAAGCTTGAAGAGTAGGCAAAATACCTTTTTGACATTTTTGCA
Source organism: Pinus albicaulis (assembly GCA_034641835.2). NCBI lineage: Eukaryota > Viridiplantae > Streptophyta > Pinopsida > Pinales > Pinaceae > Pinus > Pinus albicaulis. Next base: position 389,544,152 of record CM076572.1, on the reverse strand, counting down.
TCATTCAAAACTCAACATTTGCAGACCTATAAACAAAATTTGGAGAAAAAGGAAAATTTTTGAGTTTTCTACCAATTAGGCAATTTCGTAGTAAATCCCAGGCTTGAAGCCTAGATTTCGCTACGAAATCGTTGTAGGTGTCGTTTCGGTAAAAATCATGGATATGGTCAAAATTAAGGGGGGAAAAATGTATTTAGTTCATGTGACTCAACAAACATTTCCAAATCAGAAAAGAGGGCTAATAGGTGGCATATATTGGTGAAATCAATTTTCTACGAAATTTCGCTATGAAATTGCGTTGATTCCCCTGTTTCTGCAGCGAGAAACTTTTTGTAGCAATTTCAAGTTTTAATGGTTCATTGGAGGTCAACCAACCACGTGGAAAAATTAAAGAGTATCAGAGAAATATTTTGTTGGAGGCTTGGTCTTCAACAAGGCTATCCAGATCACCATCTCATCATGAAGACAATCAACAATTATCATGTCATCACCTCCTTAAAAGTAGGAATGATAGTTTCCTAATTTAGTGGGGGCATTAATGTCTTAGTCATGGTCAGTGACACCCAAGTACATGATTATATTCGAAGTACATATGTAGTCTTTTAGTTAGTTGATGTAATAAATAAGTGAAGAGTCCTAGTAGGTCGCTAAGTCATAAAGTCAGTAGATGTCAGTTTCATTTCCATGTATTTTTCTTTTGGTTAAGATAAGTGCCAACAAAGAAGTTCAATGATCTAGCCATGTAGGCAGATCCAATGTAAGGTGACTGAAGCCTATTAATAGGCAGGATTTCGAAGAATAAAGGGTTGAATGATGTTATTTTATAATACTAATATTGTAAACTTTTTATGAGTAGTAATATACAGTCTCTGCTAGTTCTGTCTTCACTTGAGATTCATCTGATGTTTTCATGAGTACTTGTCCTAATGTATCTTGCTATTTTGCTTTAAATATTTTAATGTTTGATTACTCAGAATTCATGTACATCACGCTTTGACTTCCTTCAAGCATTAGAGTATTGTGTATCTATGCGTTTTGTCCTTTCATTAGGACATCTATGTGCCTCAGCTTCCACAAGAAGAACCACTGTCATTGAATTTCTTAACACTGAATCCATAAGCCCAATGGTAGTAAATCCTATACATTTTTCACCTGCATACAAATACTCCCAAAACACTATTACAGAGTTAGCCATCTGATTGAATTTCATTTGAACAAATCATATTTAATTTTGAGAGAGCCCTCTTAGGTTGAAAAGGCTAATTTTCAGTCAGAAGTTGGTTTGAAAGAGTTACTCTAGGTTTTCAAGTGAAGCATCCCATCTGTACCAATTTAGTGATAACAAGTGAAATTATGTAATATCCCAAAATTAGGATTGCACAACAAGCCTGCTGAAATAACGCACTCCTGAGAATTATGTGCACTAAAATGAGTTTGTAGCTCCTAGATCCCTTATATCAGCTCATCTAAGATCTAAATCCAAAAGGAGAGAAAAAAAAAATCAAACTAGGTGGGTTAAACAGATCTCCCAGAAACTAGTCTAGCTGAAAATCACCCAAAGAGAGGGGCTGCAGCTATATGCAAAGGACTGCTTCAGAAATAACGCAGTTTATCAATTTTCAAGTGTGAGACCAACATGGAGGATCATATTTTAGCTATACATCAGAAAATTAGATCTACAATGCAACTTATACATTGTATAACAGAAAGGGAAGGATTGTACAAGACAAAAGCCTCAAAATGAGCTGCTACAACAACATGAAATGGAAGAATAAGCTTGACAGTGTTATTTTCATTGCTGAAGAATGCATTAGATTACAACTCAGATCTAGAGCGGATCTGTACATGAAATGATAGATCTATTTCAGATCTGTGTACAAGATAGGCTCCTCTATACACTCCCCTTGGGGATCTCAGCAAAACATGAACAATGGTGAGTAGATTTGAGATATAAGTCACAGATCTATAGAAGTATTCAGAAAATTTTGAATCATAACATATGCAATAGATCAGATCTGAACTAACATGGATTGGTTGGCCAATCCACGGATCACCACAATGAAAGGAAGGATCCAATCACTAGAGATCTCTCCTCTAAAATGATGCCAAGTCACCCTGCAACTCTGCTCTTGAAAATAACGCAATCATGGAAGAGGGACTGCGGTTTAGGCCATGATAATTCTTTGGCCTGCTGCCAATGTGTGGATCTGAAGCTCAACCCACTAATGCACTCTTCCAGGAGGTTAAAATACACACTCACTGAGAAGAGGCACCAGTACAAGCTAGATCTGAACATATATACTGTTCCACTTGCTATAACTCACATGGACAACCCAATCCTAAGAAGGACTGCGCTGTAGATGCAATATGTGGCTTGGCCAAATGTCGGATAGTGGACTAGACAAACAAGACTCCTCTAAGAGCTGCTGAAGGAAGGAGGTGGGAATCCTAAACAGGAAAACCCAAAGAGGAGTGTCTAAACAGACAATACCTTCAGAAAATAATATCCTCAACAACCTTTCCCTGTTTTCCTCCTCCTTCTTTTATAATATGAAAGCCTTTCCAAACCCTAAACCACCTCAATTATTTAGCTCCTTTCACATGTGGAGCCTCCATCTAAAACTGCGCTGTCTATCCATGAGGTTCATTGCATCTAGACTGCGTTGTTGACTTGGTCAAATTTGACCCAATCTCATGATTCAAACCCATTCACACCTGCAATAATTTATTTACATGGCGCATATATGTCTCTGTTTACATAGGAATTGATTTATTTTGATGTTTTTAGGAGTTTTGCATGTCCTCCACATTTTATTCATCAACATGAAAATCAAAATAAGACAATGCAAAATCGAATATTCCCATTAGCTTGGGCTAATTGGGAATATTACAGTCCTCCCCTCCAAAATTTTTCTTGTCCTCAAGAAACAGATAGGGTGAGTGCTACAACACTTCTCCTCCCCCATTGATGACACCATCAAGGATCCAGGTCTCCGCATAAGCTGAGTGTTCACCAATCCATCCTCCCATGTGCTGTCTCTCCAAAATCATTATGAGATGTACATAATCCATCCCACAAAGTGTCAAGAATGCCACTGAAACAAACATGGATGAACCCCTAATTTCCTTGAAATATGTATCAAGGCATACAAAGAGAGTCTTCATCCCATGTGGTACACACATGCCTCCTATCCTCCCTCCATACAAATCCAAAAATAGGACAAGTAAATCATCCATGTATGGAAGCAAAAATACAAATACATAAACAAAAATTGGAACATGAGGAGGTGGGTCATAATCCCATATATGGTACCAACACAGGGCATCTCCTGCCTGCATCAGATCAAGATGTGGTAAGTGGTTTTCCCACCACTTACTTGTAGCCCATGCCATCTCACTGTAGCTGAATGTGTGAGATATGTATGGTGCCTTAGGAAAACACCCATCATAAAACAAGATCTCCCTTTTTCCACCACAGGAGTGGCCAAGTACAACAATTGTTGTGGCCCCATATTTTCCATGAGATTGACAAGATATAACACTCCTTCTTGGAGTCATGGCCTGCAAAAACATGGTGTAAGAATGAATGAAGTCAGAATATAAAATACATGTATTAAGAGCATGCTCTCCACCAAGAATTCTCCTCCTATCAATGGAGTGGTGCATAGATCTATTCTCTCCTCCAAGGGAAGGAAGAGAGGGCTGATTTAATTCTCCTTTAGAGCCATATTGCTGCTCCAACTCCACAGAATCCATGCATCTTTGACAATGTTGATATAGTTCCCTTTCAAATCCCTCCCAATAATAACTCCTCAATATGATATTGTTGAGCTTTATAGAATAAGTGTGGCTAAGATGGAACTCTTCATAATCCCTTTGTAGAAGCTTCCCCTTGAGCTTGGAGGCTCTAGACAAAAATATTCTACCATGATTATAGATGACTCCATAAAGGATTGAATATCTCCATTCATTCAACCAGTCATCAAGAATCATGCAAGTATGAAGATCCTTGGAATATTCCACCAGCAATTGGGATTTCCAATAGGGATCCAACGTGCCCAACAATGACAGCGCTGATAGTGTGTCATATGAAGTATCTGTCATGTTGTTGCTCTCATCCTTGAAATTTCCCATGCCAAAGGTATAAGGTGGAAGGTTGCCAGTCCTTCCATGCTTCCCTCCTTGCTTATGCACATGCTCAAGAGAAGAGGGAAGCTCTTGGGAGTTAGTCTCCCATGGGAGGCTATCATTTGTCCAAGACCTCTTTGTCTTTGCCAATGTATGCATGTGAGACCACCATCTCTCTTCATGTATGGAAGAGTGTCCTTCAGGAAAGTTTGTCTTCTGATCTAAGTCTTTCCTCCCTTGCTTCATGATGGTGTCATTCTTTCTTCTTGCAACATATCTTATCAATGCAATTTTAGAGGTGAGAATGGATAATGATGTCAAGGGAAAAATGCTTTCCCTTTCTCTGTACCTCCCCCATACTCTCAGCGCTGCAACATGGTCTTCTAGTGCTCCCTCCTCCCTTGGATCTGTGGAAGGAGCATCGATGTGTGAAACATCTTTCATCAAATATGACTCAGGTGGTCTCCCAGATGGTATACCATAGGATAATGATGTCTCATGGCTCATTCCCATGTGAACAACAGATGGGAACATATCATGACTGCTTCCACTACGCAAATCCATCTCTGATTGTTGTGTGGAAGTACCATGAAACTTGGAGACCCCTATTAATGGTGTAAGAGTGCCTCTGATTGGAGCCCTTGCCCCATTTTCAGATAGTGGATCAGCTGTGTGACCCCTCCTTTGTTTTTTCTCATTGTATTTTAGCAAAGACACATGCTGCTCATGTCCTCCATAAGGAAGAATCTCTGGAATTCCTTGCAAAGGTGCAAGAATCCCTCTAAGGGAAGCCATTGCTTCATCTCCATCTCCAAATGAAAATAGATCTCCTCTTGCTTGCACAACACTATAGGATCTTCTTTGCTCCATCTCCCCTTTCTCCCTATTAGTGGAGAATGCTTCATCATCAAGAGATCCTTTATCTTGATCTCTTAGTGAGGAGGGAATCCTCAAGTCTTCTCTTTGGGAAGAGAGATCTTGCTGAATTGGGGCCTTTGCCTCTGGTACAAAGTGCAACAAATATTCAACCCCTTCAACAATGTTTAGGATTGGAGTTGGCTCCATGGAATATCCCAACTCATGCAGAGATTCAGATTTCTTGGGCTTGATCTGCTCCCCCCAAGAAGTCTCAAAATGTCTCTCATCAAATCTTGCCACTAGTCCCCCAGTGAATCTTGCATAAGAAGATATGTCCCTCCCTTTCAAGGAAGAAGACTCAAACAACCACCGAGCATAAACCTTCCATTGAAGATGCAACAATGCTACTGTCAAGGCTTCTTCTTCTGATACTTGATGTAGCTGAAAGTATGTGTCAATCTTATTTATCCAAGACTTGGCTGAGTCTTTAGGTGATCCATCAAATGTAGGTAGAGAGAATCTACCCAAAGTGTGCTGCATGCACCCTTTCCTCCTACTGTAGCTACAAGATCTTTCTCTTTTGAGTTGACAGAACTCTGGGAAACTGAGATGCTCTTTGAATCTCTCTGATTGAGATTCATATTCTTGGATATATTCACCAAGAGATCCCTCCTTTGGTGTCTCTCCTCTTCCTCCTTCCTTTGATAAGAAGGTAGGCATGCTATCATGTCGTGGAACAGATTGTGTGGCTGAATGCTCACACACATCATATGAAGTAGTGGGGATTTCTTCATGTGAAAAACATTTTAGAAGGTCTACTTGTATTTCATTCCTCACTCCCCTGATTTCTCCTTTCAGATCATGCAAAGCTCGAGAAAGAATGTTAGAGAACTCTACTTCTTTTATTCTTTCATACAAAGGGGTTTCATCCTTGCTTACTTTGTCTTTGGTGTAATAATTTTTCTTATGTATTCTTCTATGATATCTCTTCTCTCTATTAGTGAGAGGATTTCCTTCTTCGAAAGTCATATTGGCTCCAAGAATGCAGAGGCTGTGCCAAGAAAGATGCTCCGATACCACTGTAATATCCCAAAATCGGGATTGCACAACAAGCCTACTAAAATAACGTACTCCTAAGAATTATGTGCACTGAAATGACATTGTAGCTCTTGTATCCCTTATATAAGCTCATCTAAGATCTAAATCCAAAAGGAGAGAAAAAACAAATGAAACTAGGTGGGTTAAACAGATCTCCCACAAACTAGTCTAGCTGAAAATCACCCAAAGAGAGGGGTTGCAGCTATATGCAAAGGAATTATTAAAAAATAACGCAGTTTATCAATTTTCAAGTGTGATACCAACATGGAGGATCATATTTCAGCTATACATCAGCAAATTAGATCTACAATGCAACTTATACAATGTATAACATAAAGGGAAGGATTGTATAAGACAAAAGCCTCAAAATGAGCTGCTACAACAACATGAAATGGCAGAAAAAGCTTGAAAACGTTATTTTCATTGCTGAAGCATGTAATAGATTACAACTCAGATCTAGAGCAGATCTGTACATGAAATGATAGATCTATTTTAGATCTGTGTACAAGATAGGCTCCTCTATACACTCCCCTTGGGGATCTCAGCAAAACATGAACAACCGTGAGTAGATTTGAGATCTAAGTCACAAATCTGCAGAAGTATTTAGAAAACTCCAAATCATAACATATGTAGCAGATCAGATATGAACTAACATGGATTGGTTGGCCAATCTACGGATCACCACAGTGAAAGGAAGGATCCAATCACTAGAGATCTCTCCTCTAAAATGATGCCAAGTCACCCTGCAACTCTGCTCTTGCAAATAACGTAGTCATGGAAGAGGGACTGCGCTGTAGGCCCTAAAAAATGCTTTGGCCTGCTGCCAATGTGTGGATCTGAAGCTCAACCCACTAATGCACTCTTCCAGGAGGTTAAAAGACACACTCACTGAGAAGAGGCACCCGTACAAGCTAGATCTGAACAGATCTAGTTTTCCACTTGCTGCAACTCACATGGACAACCCAATCCTAAGCAGGACTGCGTTGTAAATGCAAGATGTGGCTTGGAAAAATGTCGGATAGTGGACTAGACAAACAAGACTCCTCCAAGAGCTGCTCAAGGAAGGAGGTGGGAATCCTAAACAGGAAAACCCAAAGAGGATTGTCTAAACAGACAATACCTTCAGAAAATAATATCCTCAACAACCTTTCCTTGTTGTCCTCCTCCTTATTTTATAAGATGAAGGCCTTGCCAAAACCTAAACCACCTCAATGAGTTAGCTCCTTTCACATGTGGAGCCTCCATCTAAAACTGTGCTGTCTATCCATGAGGTTCATTGCATCTAGACTGCGCTATCTATCCATGAGGTTCATTGCATCTAGACTGCGATGTTGACTTGGTGAAAGTTGACCCAATCTCATGATTCAAACCCATTCACACTTAAAGAGTTTATTTACATAGCCCATATATGTCTCTGTTTACATAGGCATTGATTTATTTTGATGTTTTTAGGAGTTTTACATGTCCTCCTTCACATTTTATTCATCAACATGAAAATAAAAATAAGTCAAAGCAAAATCGAATATTCCCATTAGCTTGGGCTAATTGGGAATTTACAAATTATTTAAAATTTCATGAGCATAAAATGTTCAATGTGCTCATGTATTTTTCATTTAAATTTTAAAAAGGAAATTTATTAAATGTGAGAATCCACCTCACAAACCATTTTCCTAATCTCAAGTTGGAGATGAGTTTTTCATGGGATTGTATTCCTTAAAATTGTGGATGAGATCTATGTTTTGTGGATCTGAGATATTTACTCCTCAAGAATCTCATGGATCCTCTTTTAATTGATCTAAAGAGTGATTTTATCCTTGGAGTGTGGATCTAAGGATTTTTCTTCTCCTTTGTTTGTGGATCTCTAAAAGATATAAAATCCTCCTATGTGCACTTATGGAAAGAGAGAGATAGTTTAGAGAGAGCTTGAGAGAGTTTTTGATGAATTTTTGAGAGATTCATGTTGAGAAAGCTTTTGATATTGTGGAGAGCTCAAGAGCTATTTCAGAGGAATTATTTGTTATGTACAATCCTTGAAGACTCTTTCATAGTAGAAGGAAACCCTAGGTTTGGCCACCCTTTTTAATAGAGAATTGTACACATTCCTCGTTGAAGAAATAAAGTAAAAGTGATTCAAAATTTGGAGGAAAATATAAAGATGTAGCCTAGTGGAAGAGTTGACTGGATGAACTTTGTTATTGTCCCAGTTTTGATGATGCTCTTTGTTTAAGTTTTACTAAGTTCTTTTATATGTGTTTTAGGCTACACGATTATGTTGAAATTTTCATGTTTATGGATAAATTGTAACTTAAATTAATAAGCCCTTACAATTAAGTGAAAATATTTTATTGCAAGTTTTATATGCTCTCAAGTTTCAAATCACTTACTTTTCCTGAGCCCTGGAAAGCCTTTCCTCTGAGTGAATTATCCTGTCATTATATTCTTAAACTTCTGATCTCTACCTTTAGAATTCTCAAGGTATCTGTTATGTCAAGAGAATAATCTTCCCCATGTTGCTTAGCTAATCTATAAGGAGAGCCACATGCATGTTAATCCACCATTTTGCTTATCACCTATGATCTTCTTCTTCATGAAAACATACCATGTCATATCAACCAAATATAAAATAACTAACATACCTCAGTGAAGTTTAGGGGAGGCTCTCTCAATTTCATAATCAGTCCATATTATCACAATATATATATATATATATATATATATATATATATATATATATATATATATATATATATATATATATAATGACACCATCATATCAACCTATTGACATCATGCATGATAACTCAAACTGTAACACCGACTACATACACGACAACCATAGCCACTAAGATGCATGCATACGACTGACATGCATGAATAACAATCACAACCTTCCCATATAATCCAATTGTTGAACCTAGAAGCTTTGATGCCAATATGTAACACGACACTCCACATTTACTTGCTTTTACAAGCCCTCCGAGTAAATGTGAAGCAAATTTATACTATGACATGACCCAACCTCCTAGTTTCAGTTAAGGAAGTGGGGCCTAAAAATGACAACAAATTAACATCCTATAGGGACTACAAATGACCCAGGAGATGAAGAATCACCCTAGGTGGTCAATCCCTTAGTTGGAACCTTGTTTCACTGACCTAGACCTATAACCGCACCCTTCACATTGCTTGCATGCGGTTATGACCCTCCAATCGCACTCACAAGCCTTGATCCATGTAGTTATGACCATAGATCCTCAGTTCTGTGCCCTCGGTCTTGAGATCTAAGCCACTTTTCTACGCTATCCTCCATACCACTACCCAAAACTTCCTATAACTTTCCAGAATCATATTTCTCATAATGACAATAATAATCATTCAAACTTGAAGCCAAAACTTGACCTAGACTGACTAGAACATACTAGACATTTCGTCAAACATATGATAAACATGTAATATACAGGTCATGAATGCAAATTAGAGTGTAAATATCCATGCTTTAGTTAAAAATAACTGAGAAAAGTCTAATTCCCTCTAAAGTAGCCGAAACAACACTTGTTATCCCATGCATTCATCAACCATTCATTATCTTATCAAAGCATAACAAGAGCCATAGCTAGAACATGTTATGGAACCATTCTTATAACATAATATTAACCATGACAACATTGTCATCAAAGAAACATAATAAAAAAGGAAGGCCAAAAAAGCTCATAAATCACAACAGGGAAATAACTCTTACTAACATATGCAAAATCCAACCAAGTCAAGGACTTCCACGTACAACTCGACCATAGATTTAGTTGAAGCAAACATTTCTTTTAGTCAATCACCCTTGTAACATATTATAAGCATGAATGTGGGACATCATGGGATAAACCACGACATAAAAAACCAAGGGAATCCAAAGGTAAAACTATCTCCACCTTAAAACTACCATGATCTTGCCAAGATTGGTTAAGAGATCACAAATAAAAACAAGCTTGGATGCCTCAGAATTTCTTCACCACACCTTCAGTAATTTGTCTATCTCCAACCACCTATTGAGGGATTCCTGAAGAAAACCATATCCACCCCCAACCCTTGGGAATTTTATGGAGACCACCTCACCCGGTTCCAAAACCTTCCGACAATCTAAATCTCAACCAAGAAATGAACCCCATCACACCATGGCTATATAGGAAATGGAAATGAAAGGATGAAACCACTGCCAAACCCATTATAATGACAAAAAATGAACCAAATACACAAATTCATGAACCATTCATTCAAACCTTAGCTCAGAAATCCCACATGAAACCTATTACTTGCAAAGTCCTCCTCTTGAAGCTGTTGATCCAATCTTCTCCTTGCTTTCCCATTTCCTTCCTTTGTGTAATATCCCAAAATCGGGAAATTATACACTATTGGGAATATCTTAAGATATTTCAAATGTGGAGATCCAACAATACATAAACAGAAACTGGAAATAGCAGTGAATAAAAATCATACCAAAATGTATGGAAACCATAGAGCCATTTTATTATGAATCAACAGTAAATAATAGCAATACATCTCAAAGGATCAAGGCAAACAAGCCTCCCATCAATACACATGCTAAAAGTGAAATACTGCTACATGGAAGAATGTCTATGAACAAGAACTGCACAGTCATGGATGGAGAAATGCTACAGGAAGTGTAAAATTTCATAGATCTACATATACATGGCTCATACAATATTGGGAGAGAAGGTCTATGCTCCCAATCACTACCTCAAGACAATCCTGGAAGGATTGGCTGAAATATGAAAAACTGCAAAATGGCAGAGTTGCAAGGTAGCAGCTACAACTAAAGAAATGGAAATGAGTGGAGAAGGCTGAAGATGCTGCATCTGATGAAAAGACCTCCTTCGATGGATCTCTCAAGTGAAAGGCTGATCCTATCACTGAAGATCTCACCCTCCAAACAATCTACCAAAGCCCCACTGCAAATGCTCACTAGAAATAACGCAGTTACTGAAGGAAACTGCACTATAGGGGCAAGGGAATGAGTTGGCCTAATGCCAATATTTGCAATAAGTTCCAAGGGCTTCAAAACTGATCTTCTAAAGGAAAGAGAGACTCCTCCCCTAAAAAACAAGTGATGGAAGTGGTGTTGTGAACCCTCACTGCAACACCCTGCAACACAACATTATTCTGCTTCAGAAATAATGCTGTAGCTGAAGGAGGATGCTTGGCCTCAAGCCTTGATGTGAGGCAAATTAGTAAAAATCCTTCAAGAGGCCTCTCAAGAAAGGAGAAGGATTCCTAAGTAGGAAATCCTTGTGCTAAGCAGCACTGCAACTCTGCTAAACAACAGGAGGATGCACAAAGTCTAAATACACAATGAAATCAATAATCAAAATCATGAATAACAATGGATGCCTTGCCCTCCTTTTAAACAAGTGAAAGCCTTCTCTCCATGGGTCCCACTCATTAGGGTTTCCTCCACCAAATAACCCTCTCCCCATTCATACTGCGCTGTCTATCAAAGTGTTCTCCACCTCCTCTCCTAGCGCTGTTGACTTGGTCAAACTTGACCTTGTCTTCATGCAAATGTCTTCTTTCACACATAGGGGTGTGAAGTCCAGCTCTTATGATTATCCCTTCTCACATTTGGGGGATTTTATTCATTTTTTAATAAGCATGGGCTTCCTTACCCAATTATTTAGCTGTTAGGTGATAAAAACAAAATTTTAATATTCCATTTAGCTGTGTGCTAAAATGGGAATATTACAGTCCTCCCCTCCCAAATGTTGCTTGTCCTCAAGCAACTGCAAGGATAGAACTGGAAAGTCTCCACCTAAGGCATGGAGTCTAAAATGTGTTGAGGAACATCCTCCCCCTGTGGATCCTCCATCCCCTAAGCAATCATCCATACAAAATGAGTTACCTCCCAACATGGCAAATCCTGAAAATCATCTTCCACCTTTGGCTCCTGCAATGTAGGTGGGCTGAAAATCTGATCTTGGTAGACAAAATAACCTACCCCACATTGTCCTCCTCTCCACTTAGGATAAGTGTAGAGTATATGCTGATCTTGGGCTGCAATAATATTTCCCTCAAGTGGCAAGATGAAGACTAGACCCCCATGGATCTCTTCTCGAACGCTATGAAACATATTGGCCCAAATCATCTCATATGTGATGAGTTGGAAGTCACCATCATATGGCATCCATTCAATCATATGGCTCACCTCAAATGGAAAAAAATGTTTTGCTGTAGTTGCCACATACTCTCTCATGCTCTCATTAGAACATGCAATGTAAACAATGTGGGAGATATCTCCAAGGGACACATCCAACCAATGTGCCATTCCCACAATCATGCTCTCAACAAATATAAATACAACAACAACATAAGGAACCATAATAAGAACCATGCTTGCTGCCATGTGTAGCAATGGAGAAGGAAAATGGCCCCTCAAGTGTAACCAATGCAGTTTGGCCCTCAACTGCAAAAGAGTGTGACAAAAAGTGTAGTTTCTCAACCACTTGCTTGCTGTCCCACTCTCCTCATATGTTTGGAGAAAGTGAATGATGTATGGTTCAAAGTGAGCATGCTCTCCAAAATACATCTCCTCCCCAATTCCTCCTATGTAGTGGTCACCATTACTGGTCATGGCCCCAAGTAGACCATGAGGTCTAGAAAAAATAATGCTCCTCCTTGGAGAAACATCCTGCACATGTATGGTTAAGGGATGCATAGATACATTATACAATTCATTATGCAAACAAACAATACCCTTACCGTAAGTCTTGCTCATGCCAATGGAGTGGCTCATAGATGAGTCTCCTCTCATCCTCAAAGAGAAAAGAGGTGGCTGTGCTAACTCTTCCAAAGAGTTATGTATCTCCTCCATCTTCACATGATCCATGCATCTCCTCATATGCTGATATACATCCTCCTCAAGCCCCTTCCAAAAATACCCCTCCATGATGGTGTGGTATGCTCTCAAAGAACAAGTGTGGCTGAAAAGGAAATCCTCATGAGCTGTTTGTAGCAACTTCTCCTTGCGCTTGGAAGCTCCAGATAAGAATATCCTACCATGATAGTAGATGACCCCATCTCTGACTGGATATCCCTCCTCATGCATCTGGTCATCCAATATCATACAAGTGAAAATATCCTTGGAATACTCCACCAACAGGGGAGTTCCAATATGGATCTCTTATCCATAGTGATAGCCCTGATGTCTCATGAAGAACATCTGTCATATGGTCATCCTCCTCTTTGACATCCCCCATGCCAAAGATGCAAGTTGGAAGGCTACTATCCTTCCCCTGCTGCTTCTACAACAACGCAGAATCTGAAATGAGAGTGGGTAAATATGATGTTGAGAGAATGCCTCTCCCCTCCTTGAGTCTACCCAAGACCCTCAATGCTTTACAATGACCTCCCAAGGTCTCCACTCCTCTGAAATCAATGACTGGTGTCTAACAATGTGAATCATCTCTCATCATCTGCTGATATGGTGGCCTCCTTGGTGAAATGTCTCCATGCAATGAGACATCATCATCAAGAGTAGACTGCATACATGAATGGAAAGAATTGTCCCTGCTCTCACTGCGCAATCCAGTGAGAGCATTTCACTTCAACCTCATGAAATAGACAGGGATGTGTGCTCCCCATCACAGGATGCTGGTTACCCTCCCTATCTTCTCCTTGTATCTCCCTAGTTCCACACCTCATCATCAAGGGCACATGTAGAACATGATTTGTGCCTTGATCTCCACATATGAGATCCTGGGGACTTCCTTACAAAGATGCAAGAATCCCTCTAGTTTGAGTAAGATCCACTCCTTCCTCTGCATGAGGTGCTAGATCAACTCCAGATCTGACAACACTATTTCCCTCAGCCTCCTCAACATGAATTGGCAACCTCCCAATGATTGGATACTCCTTTGAAAAAGGGGTCTCCATGCCTTCTTGTGCCAACATAAAAGATAAAGGTCTTGTATCTAGAAAATTATGATGCAAGTTATTAGCCTCTTCCATGGGTTTCTGAAGTGGTTTTAGTTTCATGATTTCCTCCATCACATGTAAGGTCTCTGTTTGTTTAGATTTGTTTTGATCCACCACATGTGTTTCAGGATTCTCTCTATCAAAACTTCCCACCAATGCTTCAATGAACCTTGCATAAGAAGAAGTATTTGCATTCTTTAAAGTAAAAGACTCAAATATCCACCATGCATAGGCCTTACCTCCAAAATGCAGCGCTGCTACTCTGATGGCTTCATCTTCAGAGATCTGATGCTGCTGCAAAAAGGTATCTAGCTCTTCCACCCAAGCCCTGGCTGAACATGTATGGAAACCATCAAAGGTAGATAGAAGAAATCTATCCATATTATGCTATTTTCTCCTCCTCACCTTGATCTTGAAAAACTCTGGAAAAGTGATATGATCTCTAAACTTCTGAGTTTGAGATTCATACTCATGCAAGAAACCACTAAGAGTTCCCCTCTTAGGCATTCCTTCTTCATCTCTTTCTCTTATGGCAAAAATGGCTATGTGACTGCGCTGTGAATCATAGGGTGTGGCTGCATTCTCATAATCCCCATAATAAAATCTAGAGTTTGACTCAGTTTCAAACCCTCCTGGAGATTCTGTACATATCTCCCTCCTTATCTTCTTGAAATCTTCATGAATGCTCTGTACAGATCTTGGAAGCAGCTTTGTAAGCCTATCTTCCTCTCTCTCTCCACATAATGGAGTATTCATCTTCTTTTTTCTTGATAGCATCATGGCTGAGATCCACAGGCTGAGCCAATATTGAAGCTTTGATACCACTCTAATATCCCAAAATCGGGAAATTCTACACTATTGGGAATATCTTAAGATATTCCAAATGTGGAGATCCAACAATACATAAACATAAAATGGAAATAACAGTGAATAAAAATCATACCAAAATGTATGGGAACCATAGAGCCATTTTATTATGAATCAACAGTAAATAATTTCAATACATCTCAAAGGATCAAGGCAAACAAGGCTCCCATCAATACACATGCTAAAAGTGAAATACTGCTACATTGAAGAATGTCTATGAACAAGAACTACGCAGTCATGGATGGAGCACTACTACAAGAAGTGTAAAATATCATAGATCTGCATATACATGGCTCATAAAATATTGGGAGAGAAGATCTATGCTCCCAATCACTACCTCAAGACAATCCTGGAAGGATTGGCTGAAATATGAAAAACTGCAAAATGCTGAAGTTGCAGGGTAGTAGCTACAACTCAAGAACTGGAAATGAGTGGAGAAGGCTGAAGATGCTGCATATGATGAAAATACCTCCTCCGATGGATCTCTCAAGTGAAAGGTTGATCCTATCACTGAAGATATCACCCTCCAAACAATCTTCCAAAGCCTCACTACAAATGCTCACTAGAAATAACGCAGTTACTGAAGGAAACTGCACTGTAGGGGCAAGGGAATGAGTTGGCCCAATGCCAAGATATGCAATAAGCTCCAAGGGCTTCCAAAATTATCTTCCAAAGGAAATAGAGACTCCTCCCCTAAAAAACAAGTGATGGAAGTGGTGTTGTGAACCCTCACTGCAACACCCTGCAACACAACATTATTCTGCTTTAGAAATAACACTGTTGCTGAAGGAGGATGCTTGGCCTCAAGCCTGGATGTGAGGAAAATTAGTACAACTCCTTCAAGAGGCTGCTCAATAAAGGAGAAGGATTCCTAAACAAGAAAATCTTGTGCTAAGCTGCACTACAACTCTGCTAAATAGCAGGAGGATGCACAAAGTCTGAATAGACAATGAAATCAATAATCAAAATCATGAATAACAATGGCTGCCTTGCACTCGTTTTAAACAAGTGAAAGCCTTATCTCCATGGGTTGTACTCATTAGGGTTTCCTCCATCAAATAACCCTCTCCCCATTCATACTGCGCTGTCTATCAAAGTGTTCTCGTCCTCCTCTCCCAGCGCTGTTGACTTGGTCAAACTTGACCTTGTCTTCATGAAAATGTCTTATTTCACACATAGGGGTGTGAAATCCAACTCTTATGATTATCCCTTCTCACATTTGAGGGATTTTATTCATGTTTTAATAAGCATGGGCTTCCTTACCCAATTATTTAGCTGCTAGGTGATAAAAACAAAATTTTAATATTCCATTTAGCTGTGTGCTAAAATGGGAATATTACACTTTGCTTGCCTACGTGCTTTCTCCTCTTACTTCTCTTCTTTCTCTCTGAAACTAATTCCAAAGACAATCGGACAAAAAACTATGAAATTATCCTCAAAATCCTTTTTATCATTTAGGCCTCTATTTTCTTCATTTTCCCACTATTTTCCCTCTCATGCGAATTTGTGTCTCTTCACCTTCCTTTTCTCATATTTTCCTTTATTTTCAAAAATAAATGTCAATTAATGCCTCTTTGACTTTGTCAATTTCCTTAGCCATAAATAAACCAAAAGTGATTCCCACTATAGTGCTTTTCCCAACATTCAGCTTGGAATACATGTCCCATGACCTTGGTCTTTTTTTGCCTTTATTAACCTTTTTTACATGAATTTTTAACCTGGGGTTGTTACAAAGCTACATGGGAGATGGTTGATCAAATGCACACTTTGCATCGAGCTATGGTATAAAACTTCATGGGAAATATGTTTCTAGTTATAAGTGACATTGAACACCAAGGATGGTGTTCCCCCAAGGGGGAGAGGTTTGTAACAAACCCTGGTTGATTTTCCATGTAATAAAATAAAACCAAGGTCATTGGACGCGTATTCCAAGTTGAATGGTGGGAAAACATTATAGTGCATATCACTTGTGGATTAATAATGGTTGTTAAAATTTCCAAATCCAAAGAGGCAATAAAAATGAATTAGAGAAACAATTGTTAGCTTCTGTCAACTTTGCATTTGGCTGTCTTACTCTATGGAAACTTAAAGCATTCTTGGAGCATTATAACATTCACTTGGATTGGATAAATCAAGAAAACGAAAGAAATGAAGTGCAAGGAGACAGTTGGATCAATAACTACAATAGGCTCACTTGCAGGGTGTCTACTCAACTCAGTGTTTCTAAATTAATGTCATAAATTTTCAACCAGGGTTAGTAAAATGTTGAAGTGAAGTGCACTATATGTGCCTAGGTATCTTCTTCCTACTTCGTTGTGTTTAGTGTTTTTCTAGTGTTTTTGGTTTTGTGTTTTTATGCTAAGAGGAAAAGAACTAAATTGTTGGCAAAGAGAAGTCACTGATCACACTAAAACAAAACAAAATCTACTCTAAACTATGAATGGCACCTAAGAACAGAAAATGCTAATCCACAGATTGTAAAACTGATAAGAAAAGTAACTCATAACATTAAACTCAGTCCAATTCATTTCATTAGAGGTATGTTGGAACAACTTGAGAAAAGGATAAATTTGATGTAATGAGGTTCTCTTTAGTAAACAACAACTTAAAATATCACAGAGAAAATATTTTACAATCAAAATCGAACCAGAACTCCTATTGAGGACTCGTATTTTGCTGAAGACACCTGTAGAGTCCTTATCCTTGTAGAAGTCTACTTCTTAGTTTTGGTTTTCTCCACGTGCATAACCACTTGTAGATTTTTGCTCAACCTTCGTAGAGGACAAGGAATGATGTAGGAGAGTTCTAGAATTTAACCATATGCGTTTTTAGCTCAAGTGACACCTGTACCCTGTGTGAACATAAAGATGGCTTTGGAATATGTGACTAGCTACAGAATGGCTGCATTCTGTAGCTAAGTCTGATAAAAAATCACTATGACAACAAAACCACAAAAATATAATAAGTCAGTCATTGCATGCATTCTTAAAGTGATTTTAATCATTCCTATTGATCTTTTAAGCCTATAACTGATAAAGGACAATTGGAATGAAGTGAAATTTGGTGAAAGGAAAGGACATATTTAGGGCTCAACATACCCCCACTGCAAAGCTTTTGCATGTCCTCATGCAATCAATCCATGTATTCTGAAACTTCTGCTAGGACATCTAACTTCCTTTTTCTGCTTTGCTTTGTGTTTAATGGCATCCTAGGCTTCCTTATGACCAATTTGAACCTTAGATTTATAAGTGCCCTGCTCAACTTCTTGTTTTTCTTCTTCAGCTTCTCACTAGCCTTGTACAATTTTTCCATTTGCAGAGAGAGAGTTGTGTTCATGTCACTTTTCAGTTTGACTTGTTCCCTTAGAATTTCATTTTCATTTTTTATATTCCTATTGAGTACTTCCAATTCATATTTGTCTCTTCTCGGCACTTCAATTGAAGATTCTTGTGGGCTAGAAGTTCTCTCTCTGCTTTCTGAGGTTCTCTTTTCTAATGACTCAACATAATTATAGATTTGTTGTTGGGCTGGGTCTACCTTCGGAGTTCCTCTATCAAGATCCTCTTCATACTGGTACTCAGGAGATCTATCAGTTGGTGTCTCTTCATCTTCAATATCTATGATTCCTATTTGCTTGACTTCTGTCTTCTTCAATATGCCTCTAAGCCTATGACTTCTTCTCAGTTTAGATGGTCCCTCACCTCTCTCCTTAGCATACTTTCTTATTATCTTTTCCTTTTTGAGTTGTTTCTTGATTTTGGCCAATTTTTCAGAGATAATCTCCTCACTGTCTTCTTGTATGGATTTATTAGTTTTAATTCCAACAGATTTGGCATCTTTTCCCCTCCTGCTTCTTCTTACAAGTTTTCTTTTAGATGGAGTTTCTTTAGGTTCTTCAAAATGATTCCTTAAGAGGAACTCATCCCAACTGTCTCCTACCTTTTTCAAGTGATGCTCAATTAGAATTTTAACTAGACCATGATGATATAAAGTGGTTTCTAAGAACTAAACCCTTTTTTGGACATTAGAAGCCATCCTCTTTAGGCTATGGAGTAAGAAAAAGCATAAATTCATCTCTTCATCTAGGAAATTCATCATAAGTCGAATGTGATAAACATATAGGGTGCTAAAGCTTCCCTCACAAGTTATAAACTTTTGCATAATTAGCAACATATTTCGCCATTTATTCTTTAAGGCTGAACTAGGAATGCCTTTCTTGAAAACTGAAATATCCATACCTGGTGTTTTTAGCATCTATCTCCATGCTTCATTGTGAATTTTTTTGTTTTTGAACCATCGTTCACCTTGCCTTGGTAACTCTGCTGCTTCTGCTATGAAGGATTCTGTGATAATGAACTTGACATCACCTATTTCAACTTCTAACCCGTTGAATGACCGGGCAAATGACTTAGTGACCTCCTTATGAAATCCATTGAACTTCTCCAAAAACTGTAGCCATCCAACCTGCTGTAACATCTCTTTAATTTGTGGGTAACCTTCTAAATATTTGGTTCTGACTGGTTCGGACCTTACAATAAGTCCCATGGCTTATTCTCCTCAACTTCAATTTACTACTCTGTTACTACTCTACTATTCAAGTTAAAAATGGCTGTAGAGGGTTGTTTTCACCTTAAAGATGACCTCTCTGTTTCTGCAGACGTGAATTGGCTACGGAAAAATGACATGAAGTGGATATGGGATGAGTGAAATACGGTGAGGGTAAATAACACGAATAAATGAGTTTGAGAGTTGTCATGGAGTAAAAGACCGCGGAGAAATCCCATGAGGATTTCAAAATCATTACTGAATATTTCAGGTTAGTGACATGACCTAATAGGTCACTTCAAGTACTGACCATTAACTTTTAATAAATGATGATTTGATATGGCGAAATGGAAGGGATTTGTCGAAGGATTTTATGATAGGCTTGATCAATACGAATAATCAAAATAACCTTATGAAACATACATATGACTTAACCATAATATATCTTTCATAATCTGTTATCATAATAATTTCACAATTTTACCTTAGCCCTTCTTTTGATTTTTGTTGTTTTAATATGCTTTGTCTTTCCTTTGAAAATCATTGATTTTTCAGTCTTCATAATCCCTTTGATTTTTCTTGTTGAAATAGGTGTGCAGGATCAATTTGCTGTTGAACAAGGGGTTGTTGGATAGTTGGCTGCAGAATATCTGGCTGCAGAATGTCTGGTTGCAGAATGTACCTGTAAAAGCCTTGAGACATGGAATGAAATGATTTGAAATATGGATGGAATGAAGTATAAAATGAAATAAAATGGATCATGAAATATAGTGGAATGAAGCATGAATGAAGTGAAATATGATGAAATGAAATGGATCATAAATGTGGAGTGGAATGAAATATGAAAAGTGGCCTGCAACTTATGATTTGTAATACTCAATTGCAAAAAAAAAGATCAATTTTGAAAATCTGAAATGAGAATGAAAGGGATCATGAAATGGAGTGAATGAATTATGGATGAATGGAGTGAATGAAATATGAATGAAGTGAGATATGATGAAGTGAAATGGATCATAAGTGGAATGTGATATGTAAAGTGAGCCTGCACTTATGATTTTATGATACTTGATTTCAGGAAAAGAACAATTTTGAAAAGCTAAAGTTTCAGAAGGATTCTGATTTTCACCTTATCTTTTCTGTATAAACATGCTAATCAATGATTAGTTTTCATGTTTATACTTTTTTTTTTTTAAATTTTTTTTTAGCATCTGATTTCAGAAAACACAATTAAGTTGATGAAGAAGAAGGATTCTTCTTCATTAACTTCACATCACTGTTCTCTTGGAATCTCTTGACAAATTCTTCTCTTGAAAGTGGCTTATGATACAGTTTCAATCTATGACCATTTACAAGAAAAGTGACCTTATCTTCATCTATTGTCCTGATTTTTATTGCTCCATTGTCAAAAATTTTCACAATTTCATATGGCCCAAGCCAATGTGTTTGGAATTTACCTTGAAAATATTTGAACTTTGAATCAAACAAGAGGGCCCAGTCACCTTCTTTGAATTTATTTTCCTTAATGTACTTATCATGCCATCTAGTCCTTTGCTGTTGGACTATATTTTTTCTCTGGACTACATCCTGTCTGATCTCATCCAATTCATTAATCTACTCCAATCTATGCTTTTGTGCTTCTGTTAGATCAAGTCCTAGCTGGACTGCCATTTTAAAAGTTTGAATCTGAAACTCTATGGGAAACAAGACTTGTTTTCCATAAACAGGTTCATAAGGAGTATGACCTGTTGTGCTTCTCCATGTAGTTCTATAGGCCCACAAGGCTTCAGGAAGCCTGTCTGCCCAATCTCTTCTATGTAAATGAACAATCTTTGTTAGGATCCCTTCAATGACCTTATTAGTAGATTCCACTTGACCATTTGCTTGTGGATGATAGGGAGTAGATTTTCTGTGTCTGATTTTGTACCTCTCCATCATTTGTTCCACTAGCTTTGATGTGAATTGAGCTCCTTGATCTGTAACAATTTCCCTTGGGACACCAAAACGAGTAAAAATATCCTCAAAAAGAAAATTAACTACAGATGCTTCAGTAGCAGAAATTAATGGCTTAGCCTCTACCCATTTGGTAACATAATCAGTGCAAACTAATATATATTTCTTTTGTCTTGATGGAGGACTAATAGGTCCTACAAAATCTAAAGCCCATTTTTCAAAAGGTTCAATATGTACTTGAGGCTGCAATGGCATCTCACCTGAAGGAGAAGGTTTCCCTACCCTTTGGCAATTGTCACACCTTTTGACATACTCTTTAGCATCTTTAAAAATGGATGGCCAATAGTATCCTAAATGAAGGACCTTATAAGCTGTCCTTTTATCAGCAAAGTGTCCGCCACAAGGTTCATCATGACATGCCTTGAGGATCTTAGGCATCTCATCTTCTCGAACACATCTCCTAATGATAAAATCTGGACCTGTTTTGTATAACTCATTAGCAACCCATGAATATTTTGCACTGTCATAAATGATCTTTATTTTGTCTCTTGCATTCATTATTGAAGGAAATTTCCCTGAAACTAGATAATTAGCAATGTCAGCAAACCAAGGAGTTTGAGTAGAAATTGCAAAAATATATTCATCAGGGAATTGATCTTCAACTGGAGTATTGTCTTTAATGTTTTGGAGTCTAGATAGGAAATCAGCTACTGTATTTTGTTTCCCAGGCCTATCTAGAATGGTGATGTTGAATTCCTGTAAAAGCAATAACCATCTTATGACTCTGCCATTAGTAATTGATTTGTTCATTAGATATTTAATTGCAGAGTGATCTGTGTGAAAAAAAATTTCATAGCCTGTTATATAGTGTCTGAATTTATTTATGGCATGAACAATAGCTAAGAACTCTTTTTCAGTTACAATATAATTTAACTCTGAAGGAGTCAAATTTTTACTTGTATAGTAGATAGCATAAGGAATCAGGTCTTTTTATCCCAATACAGCTTCTAAAGCTGTATCTGAGGCATCTGTTGAAATATGAAAAGGTAATTTCCAATTAGGTCCCCTTAAAATAGGTGCTTCAGAGATTTTTTTTTCAGGGTCTTAAAGGCTAACTGGAAATCAAGATTCCACTTGAATTCACAGTCCTTGGTGAGTAATTTGAAAAGTGGAGATGTTATCTTGGTGAGGTTTTCTATAAACCTTCAATAATATCCTGTAAATCCTAGAAAACTCCTAACATATTTTTGACAACTTGGAACAGATAAGTTAGAGATGACTTCAACTTTTGACTCATCAAATCTAATCCCATCCCCTGAAATGTGATGCCCCAAAACAATTCCTTTAGTAAACATCATAAAACACTTCTCATCACTTAGTGACTAGTACTGCCCTTTGAAATGTTGCAGGTGCATTGCATAGTCCAAATGGAAATACTCGGTAAGCATAGCTACCCCAAGGATAGGTAAATTTGGTTTTATCTTGATCTTTAAGTGCTACTTGAATTTGATTATAACCACTAAACCCATCTAAAAATGAGAAGTACTTTTTTCTAGCTATTGCATCTAACACCTGATCTATGAAAGGTAGGGGAAAATTATCTTTAAGAGTAGCTTTGTTTAATACTCGGTAGTCAATACATACCCTCCATTTACCATTTTTATTTGGCACAATTACCAAAGGAGAAACCCATTGACTATTTGAAATGGGATAGATAAAGTTGACATTTAACAATTTATGTAATTCGTCTTTAACAATCTCCCTAAGGTTTGGATTCATCTGTCTCTGAGGTTGTCTGATTGGTTTATAATTTTCCTCTATGTAGATGCGATGAGTGCAAGTCTTAGGGCTTATCCCTTTCATATCAGTGTACTCCCATGCATATGCAGAAGAATGTCTCTGTAATATTTTGACTAGATTTTCTTGTTGATATTTCTCTAGGTTCTTGTTTATGTTTAAAGTTTTACCTGGAAATATCTCAATTGTAGAGCTGCCAAATTTATCCATGGAGTAAAGAGACATCTGTCTTGATGATAAAAACTCAATGTTGGATTCTTCTTGAAATTTTTCATGCTTGTATTCCGAAGGGGATTCAAAATTTTCCTAAGGTATTTAGAATCTGGCAATCTTCACTAATTTCTGAAATTGTGAAGAGAGGCTGTATGTCTTCTTCATCCTCAATCCATTGAGTATCATCTAATTCTGTAATTGTTTTTGTTGGAGGATACAAGGTAAATTTCTTGGTTGAACTACCATCAGGGATGTACATATCACCGGATCTAGAGCTAATGAAAGCATCAGCTGTAGCTAACCAAGGTCTTCCTAATATAATAGGATGCCCTCCTAGATTATTTTTAGGATTTAGGATCATAAAATCCACAGGATACTCCCAAGAATCTAGGGACAATGGAATGTCTTCTATTACCACATCAAGTTTGATCACAGATCTGTCTGCTAATTTTAATAATGTGGGTGTAAAAAGAAGATTAGGATGTTTTGGTTTGTCCATGATTTGTCTACTCATGATATTGATTGCTGCTCCTAAATCAATAAGTGTGTTTTGGATCTTAGTTCCATTGATGTGTATTTTAAAAACTAGATTTCTTGGGTCTAGATACTTTGGAATAGCAATCTTACCCATCATGATGTCTGCTATTTTTCTTGCCAGTTGAATTTTCTTTGTCTCTTTTATTCTTTTTCCTGGTTTTTTATGCTCAACTCCTTTATTGTCTTTGCTAAGATTGGAATTTCCTTGATAGCTTGTAATAATGGGATCTTAATACAAACATTCCTTAGCTCATCTAGGAAATCATAATTAGGCACCATAATTTGTTTCTCTACACCCTTATCAATTTGTAATCTTTCTGGAAAGGGAGGTGTAGAGGTGGATGTTGATGGTTGCTCTAATATAGGAGTTGAAATTATTGGTTCTTTTTGTTTTGATTTTTCAATGTTTGGGTCTTGAAAAGATGTGTTCTCTTCAAGACTTTTATTTACCCGTAGAGAATCTTCCTCAGAGTTGTTTTGCTCTTGTATGATTACAGAAGGTTTCTTCTTTTCAAGTATTCTTCCAGACCTAAGTTGAACATCATTAAGGTCTAAAGGAGTAATCAAATAGGTTGGAAACTGTTGGCCTTCTATCATGTATGTGTTCTGAGGATTTTTATTGTTGGGGTTTGGTATGGATTGGGCAGGTAATTGATTTGCTTTATGAGGAAATGGTAATGGAAGTGGTGGATTTTGATGTTGTGGATTTTGATGATTTTGTTGAGGAGGGAAATTTGGATATGGTGGATAAGATGGTGGATATTGATAGTACTGAGAGTATCTTCCATAGGGATTTTGTGCTCCTTGTGCCCAAGTTTGAGATTGATTTTGGAATTGGGGCCAAGGTTGCTGCCAAGAATTCCAATTTGGTGGGGGTTGATTATATAGTTGATCATGGAATCCTTGTGTTTGAGGTCCTTGCCAAGGCCTCCTAGAGACAAAATTGAGAGATTCTGTGGAATTTGTAGGGGTTTCTTCTTGAAAGACAACTTTAAGACCAGGAAGTGAAGGACAAATCTTGGTCTCATGTTTTTCTGAACAAATTACACAAGTCTCTACTACTTTTGCATCCAAAGGGCACTCTCTCAAGGCATGCTTCTTTCTACATTTGGGACAAAAGATTGCTAAGGCATCAGATTCAACTTTTTGCTTGTTTTGTAACTTAAGGGTGTCTATTTGCTCACTAAGACTCCCTAAAATGTCAGATTTGAATTCATCAAGCATATGTCCTATTTCTACCCTACTTACTGTCCCAGAAGCAGACTTACTTGCCCTTGCAAGAGCAGGGTCTCTTGGTCCTTTTACAATTTTAGATTTCCCTCTTGAAAGGTTGATACATAATTCAGCTATTTCAGGTAATGTGAGCTGAGATATATCCCCTTTTCCCATCATATTAAGGATATCTAGCCATTCATCCCTAATTGTCTTCAACAAGAGAGCTTTCAAAGTATCTTGGTCTAAGTTTTCCATTTTTTCTCTCTTGATGTTATAGTTAAACCTTTCCAACAAATCTTCCAAATTTTCATCCTCTTTTTGTAGCATTTTAAACACTTCCTCCTTATGGTTGACTGGCATACATTAATCCAAATACCTCTCTAGAAATGCATGTTTCATGTCTTCCCATGTCCTAATAGAACTGTTGATCAAACTCATAAACCATTTTAATGCTGCTCCTTTCAATGTTGAAGGGAATAGTTTAAGTTTTTGGGCATCTTGTAAGTAATCATAGGTTCTACATAGGACTTCAAATTCAAATAGGAAGGTTTCGGGATCTTCACTTTTGAGTCCATAAAAGTTTGGAAGGACAGAGGGTGAAATTTTTTTCATAGTTGCATTGGTTTCTTCATCTACTATAGGAAACCCAAAAGAGCTTCCCATTTCCCTTCTACCTCTTCCTCTTCCTCCTTCTTCACCTCTACCTCCTTCTCCTCTACCTCTACCTCTACCCCCTCCAAATAGTGTATGTTCTCCATTAAAGACTCCTCCTCCCCCTTCTTCTGCCATGGTTGATTCTCCTGTGGAAGTGGAAAAGTTTATGTCTCTAGCAGGGGTCCTTGAATCTTCTTCTAAGACAGGTTCAGTGGATGAAGTGGAAGGTCTTTCTGATGGAATATCTGATCTTAAGTCTTCTGGAAGTCTATGATCAGTAAAATATGGGATGTGGGTTTGAGTTGGAGGTGTGTTGCCTCTTGGTCTTGGTGGAACAAGTGGTGTTCTAGGAATCAAGCTTCTGCTTCTTATAAATCTACCCCTTGAGTCTCTTTCTCTTCACATATCATTGTTTTTGGGAGGTAAGAAACAAGGCTACCTAGTTACACTTCCCCGGCAATGGCGCCAAAATGTCTACTCAACTTAGTGTTTCTAAATTGATGTCATAAATTGTCAACCAGGGCTAGTAAACTGTTGAAGTGAAGTGCACTATATGTGCCTAGGTATCTTCTTCCTACTTCGTTGTGTTTAGTGTTTTTCTAGTGTTTTTGGTTTTGTGTTTTTATGCTAAGAGGAAAAGAACTAAATTTTTGGCAAAGAGAAGTTACTGATCACACTAAAACAGAACAAAATCTACTCTAAACTATGAATGGCACCTAAGAACAGAAAATGCTAATCCACAGATTGTAAAACTGATAAGAAAAGTAACTCATAACATTAAACTCAATCCAATTCATTTCATTAGAGGTATGTTGGAACAACTTGAGAAAAGGATAAGTTTGATGTAATGAGGTTCTCTTTAGTAAACAACAACTTAAAATATCACAGAGAAAATCTCATCCATTGTTAGAAATTTGTTGGAACATTTTGAGAAAAGATTATCTGCAACATAGTAAGGAACCCTATGCTAAAATAACTTATGACACTAGAATTAACTCATTCTGCAACTCAAAATGTTACTATTAAGCCTCATTCAAGGGTTAGAAATTTCTTGGAATAACTTTGGAAAAAGGTTGTTTGTAAAATTATGAGAAATTGCAGAACATTCAAGAGCTCAAAATGATATAACTAATTCTTGTTCATATGATAATGATGTGTTAGAAGAAGTTAAGAACAAGAGCAGCTTATAAAATAATGAGGGTTTTTAAAGTCTAATTAACAGGACTAGAATGCAATTAACTAATAAAACTGAAATGCAATGAACAGAACTGAACTAAAGTGCAATTAACTCAAGAGTACTACAACTATATCTCATTCACGCATTAGTGATATATTGGAACAACTCATGAGAACAAGATTGACTGTAATATTCAATATAAGTAAATGACATAAGCATGATGAAAGAGGATAAACTCAGAAAACTGCCTAAGTTAAGAACAAAACTGAGCTAAAGGTCACTTATCTAGAAAATATGCACAAAGCCTTTCAGACAGTAGGGGCCCTCTACCATCAGATTGGCACATGAATCCTTAACTCCTCAAAGTTGTTTCAGATCATGCATCAAAGTTGTACTTCTTTCATTAAAGGAAAAACACTCAGAAACAGAGTATCACAGTCTTTGAGAACTAACAACAAAACATCAACTAACTAACTGTTTCTCGGTTCACCGAGTTATTCTTATAAGAAAATACATAACTATCATTGAGTAGAAATAGGCATAGGTGTCTTTTACAATCAAAATCAAACCATAACTTCTGTTGAGGACTCGTATTTTTCTGAAGACACCTGCAGAGTCCTTATCCTTGTAGAAGTCTACTTCTTAGTTTTGATTTTCTCCACGTGCATAACCACTTGCAGATTTTTGCTCAACCTTCGTAGAGGACAAGGAATGATGTAGGAGAGTTCTAGAATTTAACCATATGCGTTTTTCCCTCAAGTGACACTTGTAACCTGTGTGAATATAAAGATGGCTACGGAATATGCGACTAGCTACAGAATGGCTGCATTCTGTAGCTAAGTCTGAAAAAAAATCACTATGACAAAAAAACCACAAAAGTATAATAAGTCAGTCATTGCATGCATTCTTAAAGTGATTTTAATCATTCCTATTGATCTTTTAAGCCTATAGCCGATAAAGGAAAATTGGAATGAAGTGAAATTTGGTGAAAGGAAAGGACATCTTTAGGGCTCAACATAGGGAACAGGTTGCATGCGTGATCTCCTTAATTTTTTTTGGATGCATGGTATATTCATGTGATTTCTTGGTTATGTGATGTTATTGGCATGGAGATTTTCCTAGATTGATAATGGTTTTAGCCTTGCCTTGCTATTTCTTATATATCCATGGTGTATAGTGGGTCCCCATTTGATTTTCTGATTTTTTCTCATGTTTCATATGGCCAAGGGTTGGAACAAATTATTTGGATCATTGAAACAACTTGGGTTTCTAGGAGGTTGTGGGTTTACTTACTAGTTCTTGGAGCCCTTGACAACTTGGCTAAATACTAATCTAGTTTGGTATTAGTGATTTCTTGACCAATTAGGTGAAATCATCATGGTTGAGGGTTGAGGTGAGGTGGTGTGGCCTCTGGAAGCCCTCATTGGTTTTATTTCAGTTTAACCCATATGATCCCACATTCATGCTTGGAATATGGCATGGGGTGATTGGATAAAAGAGAGATTGGTTCAACCCAATATTTGGTCGGGTGGTACGTGGAATTCCCTGACTTGGTTGGAATTTTCATATGTTAATATGAGCTATTTTTCTATTGTGATATATGAGCACTTGTACTGGTAATTATGGTGATCTTAAGGTTGATTTTTCATGGTTTCTATTATGGTTATATTCTTGATTAAATTATGTGCTCTTACTGTGGATTTCTATCATGATTTGATCAATTATTGAATGGTTTATGAATGCATGGGCTAACAAGTGTTGTTACAGCTAGCTTGAGAGGGCATTGATCCTTCTTGGTTATTTCCAGATGAAGTTTAAAAGTTTATGATCAGATATGCATTCATGACCTATAGTTTATATGTTTATCATGTGTCTAAAGAAATGTCTATCATGTACTAGGAATATTTTGGTCAAGATCTTATTCAAGTTTTGTATGGTTGGCCTTGTGATCATGTTATTTATGATTTTTAAAATTTACATGTACTTCTGGGAAGTGGTCTGGAGGCTTGCTTGAAAAAGTGGCATAGATATCATGACCACATGCACTGAACTAAGGAATTTGGGTCATAACTGTTGGAAACTAGACCTATGCATGTGGTTATAGCCTCCCAAACACATGCATGCAGTGATATGGGTGCGGTTGGGGAGTTTCTCTTGTGAAAAAGAGTTACGACTTAGGGATTGATCACCTGGGGTGGTTTTCAGGCTCTTGAGTGGTCTGTAGTAATTGAGGGATGGTTGCAAGTTATTGGTTAGTCGACCCCACTTCCATAACTATAACTTAGAGGTTGAGTCATATCATAGTGACACTCAGCTTATGTTTACCCCGGGGAGTTTATTAAAGTGGGTAAATGTGGGAGGAGGTGCTACAACAAAGGAGTTGTGTCAAAACTGCCTTGTCGATGATCCGATGTGATGGACTTAATCGTTTCAAAATTGTATCAAAGTAGAAATGGAGAATATTGGTATTCCAAGTTCTTGAATACTTATTTCTTCTACAATGTTTCATATTTTTGCATACATTCGTGCATAGTTGTGGTGTGTGTTTTGGCTTATTGATGCATGTGAGGAAGAAGTTTTGTGTAGGTAAATGGGCATGCATAGCAAGGATTTTTTTTTTTTTTTACCCGCAATGTTCTTTATCTTTGCATACATTTCCCCAAATTACATATTAATAAATTAATTAGCAG
This sequence comes from Pinus albicaulis, assembly GCA_034641835.2. Lineage (NCBI taxonomy): Eukaryota > Viridiplantae > Streptophyta > Pinopsida > Pinales > Pinaceae > Pinus > Pinus albicaulis. Next base: position 389,514,446 of record CM076572.1, on the reverse strand, counting down.
TTTTGTCTTATTAAAGTTTGGGGCATGAAAAGTTTGGGTTACGTGGATATCAGATGCAAACTAAGGGTTAGCGATTAAATGTCCACATGGGCTCATTTTATTTTAGCTTCTCGAATGTTAAGTGCATTTGTGATTTCACATTTTTCAATTAAATAGTTATTATCCAATATTAATGAAGTATATTTTTAATGTGTATGAGGAAGAAGTGTTGTTCAGGAGAACAAGTGTCTAAAACAAGGAACAAAAACTTTCATTTGCAATGTTTTTGCCTTAGCATACATTCCCCATTCACGCGCTTATACTGCACACATCCCTTCTGCATGACACTCCATATTAATCAATTAATTAAGATTTTTGGGTTATTAATGAATATGAGGAAGAAGTGTTGTGTGGGAAAAGGGTGTGCGAAGAAAGAAATATAAAATTTATTTGGCAATGTTCTGTACCTCCACATACATTCCCACATACTACATATTAATCAATTAATTAGTAGTTTTGGATTCACAAAATTTGGGGCATGAAAAGTTTGGGTTATGTGTATGTCGACTGCGAAATAAGGGTGGGTGATTAAGTGTACCCACTACTATGTCAACGTGGGTTCATTTTATTTGAGCTTCTTGAATAATAAGTGCATTTGTGATTTCACATTTTTTGATTGAATAGTTATTATCCAATATTAAATGAAGTGTCTTTTTAATGTGTATGAAGGAGAAGTGTTATGCGGGAAAACAAGTGTTTTGAACAAGGAACAAAAAATTTCAACCACAATGTTCGTATGTCCGTATACATCCCCCCTCTGCACACTTATTTCACACACCTCCCTCCTGCATAACACTAAATATTAATCAATTAATTAGCAATTTTGTGTTATTAGAATTTGTGGCATGAAAAGTTTGGTTTACGTGTACATTATGTTATTATTATTATGAAAAATCCATGATTTCAATAAATTGAAAACTATTATTCTAAATTCTGCAATTTTTTTGTCTTCTGTTATCAAATGAGTGGTAAATAACAAATATATCACTACTGCAATATTCACAATTAAAATAAATGTTGTAGAAATAAATCAGGAACTTAGAAATAGATGCACACACAAAAATGATACCAATGTTTTGGACTAATGTCCCCAGAAAAACCTCAAAGGGAAAATCGATGCAGCAGATGAGGTTTTATATTTTATTATCTTTAGCAAATTAGAGAGTACATAAATTTGCTTAACAAATACTGGCCAAGCTCTAGAAAATGTTATCCACCACTCCAACTAGCAGATTGACCTGAAAACCCTCTATTTCCATTGCAAAATAAAACTCCACCTTCTCCAATAAATGCACACAAAAAAATTTGTTGCGGGAAATGTGCACTAGCTAGAAACAGAGATTTTGTTGATCCTGCACTCCTTTGGTGATATTACACTCACACTAGACAACTCGCTTTGTCCTCCAGAATTGATTCCCTACGGTTGGAAGAATGATATGTTGCCCATATATGGACATTAAAGAACTCACACCCACTAGTAAAACCTTCCTCCAAAAGAAATTAACCTTCCCTCTAACTCTGTAAATATTTCTCTAATTTTTACTAAAATCCTTTCAGTGATGCTTTGTTGTCTTGAACTCTTCCCTCACTTAATACTGCACACTAGTAGATTTGCATTGCCTTGCTCCCTTACTCACTTTATGTATTTTCTCCAAGCCCCATCGACTTGCTCTTATATTTCTCTTGTTGGAGCACCAATGACCAAGATATAATCGTGATCAATGGCTCAAACCATATTAGACTATGTATAATCATTGTTGAGAAGTCTCTAGATAAAAAGTATATTTTCTCAATTAATACCTTTTAATTAACCAATTTTCTTAATTTAGACTTAGAATTTTTTTAATTATCCAGTCAGTTAATTTAATTAAGGTATTTTGGAGTAATATCTCGCGAATCCATTTATGGATACTAGAGATCTCGTGTTCCTAAGCCTCTTAGAGACTTCAGAGACTAGAACACTTGTATGATTATTCTCTAAACCCAATCTCCAAAAACTAACAATTATTAGTTAGTATCTACTACATATCACGTATAATGAGGTAAGGACTAATAACATATCATGAAACACATTGTCATTAATTAGTATCTAAAACATACCATGAAATTTAAAAAGGTAACATGACAATTCTAACTACTAATTTTGTATATTTTTTCTGCAAGTGCATTGGTTAGATGTTCTAAATAAGATATCATGAATGAAAAATGTATTATCGTTAGTTAGTATCTAATACATATCTTGGGACGAATCAAGTCACTAAATATCATTTAAATAATTTTTTGGAGTCTGCAGTCAAGTTTAAAATCATACAAGGGCTTCCTTAGATAGTATGGGATACAACTAGGCAATGAGTAGAGGGATAATTACGTGGAGTTTTCAATGGGGCTCTCCCCTTGATTCCCATATTGGTTACCTGATGAAGATAAACCAAAACTAGATAGCAGTGTTAGAGTAGTTTTGTGGTAGGTTTTGGTGGAGGTCTACCTACTAGAAGGTGGGTGGAAAGTAGGAGGTATAAACAGTTCCTTTGACAAGTGGTAATGGAAGCTATTTGCAGGTTGATAAGACAGGAGGATGGAGGAAGATTTGTGTTTTTCTGACGACCCTAGTGATATGGAGCCTATTTGGTGAGAACCTCCTAAGGTGGTGGCATGGGATACAAATGGAATTTCAAGAAATGATGATTTAGTGTTGTATTAGCTTCAAGTAGTGGTTCAGATGGTGGTGGTAGATGAGGTTGATCTAGGGTTTCCACTTAGAGGAACATTTGAAACTACGCAAATGTTAGCACGACTAAATGCACCAATGGAAAATGGTCTGGAAAGGGTGGTTGAGGGATTTCCTGGCTTTGGCTCCTCTCCTGTAAACAAATTTGTGAGTGATCGATCACTAGGGTTTTTGGATTCACTATTAGTTGAAGTCGAGACATCGTAGGTAGTTTCATCTCAAATCCAGGCATGGTTGTTCTCTAGAAAAGGGGAGGGGGGATTTTAAAGGGTACCAATAAGGAAGTGAATATATGCCCACCTCGTTCCAGACTTATGTAGGAACATAACAAAATACAGAAATACACATAAACATGGGGATGCAACATAAATAAGACTTCATTTCATTAATATCACATAACTAAAATACACTTACAAACATAATGGAAATAAAATAGCTAGGGTGCTGGTAACTTATCTCTAAGAAGAGATGTGGTGGCTATAGGCCTCTGAATTGTGTTACAATGAGGCTCAAACACCTATTTATTATTGAGAAAAAATGGAAAACCCTAAAAATCCAAAAACCTAACCCTTAGAGATGAAACACCAAATTATGGGCCCCGTTGGGCTAAATTGGTACATCAATTTCCCGGGGTCATAACTTTGGCATACGATCTCTTTTTGGTGCACATGATACCTCGTTAGCAAGATCTATCTGAGCACTACAAATACTGATATAAAATTTTGAGTTGAAGGTCATTTTCCAAAAAAAACGTCTTTTAGGGCTTCAAAATGGCTGCAAAAATTCAGGACCTGAAAATTCCCAAAAATAGTAAATCATGCTACAATTAAGGAAACTAAAAAACTGAAAGAGACAATGGTGGGGGTCCAAGTGGAATAGACGGGTGGCCACCAATATCCACCATGATCACACCTGGTGGTATGAAAATTTTCTCCTCACAATTTACAACCAGGGTTCCTCATGGTGCGAATGCTTTACCCTCATCCTCTTTTGAGCAACATAATGGAGAAAAGACAAACATTGAAGAAATCAATGGTATAGGAATAACCCTAGATTCACATGTTTGTCTTGTAGATCCTTCAAGATTTGGGAATAAAAAGAGAAGCGAAAAGGCTCAAAGGTTAAAGACGCAGACAAGAAATTAGTACTTGGAGAGTATGTGTCGATGGATGATGTAATGGACATATATGGGAAGGTCCTGGTTGGCAAAGCGAGAGGAGACAATTCTCATTTTAATAATTGCAAAACTAGAGCGAAAAATAATGGGGAGGGTTTTTGGAAGCGGTCATAATGGTTAATATTATCTCCCACAATTAGTTTATGTTTTAATTTTCATCGACAGAGAAGGTAAATTTAATACTTAGTAGAAATTGGAGTATAAATTCCATCCATATGGTCTTAAATAAATGGAACCCCCTATTCAATGCAAGTAGGGAAAAGGTTGATGATATTTCAATTTTGGTGAGAATGTTGGGTTTGCCTCCTTAAATGTGGACCTTGGATGCATTCCAGAGGATTGAAAATAATTTGGGAACTTTTTTAGAGGTAGACATGACTTCTAGGTGGACTATAGGAAAATCATGGAGAGCGTTTTGGTAAATTTGAACCCTCGCGAAATAATTTTGGATGAATTGAATATAAACTACAAGGGTTACTCCCATTGTCATCCCTTGGATTATGAGGGCTTCCCCTTTCGCTGTCACATATTTCATAAACCAGGGCATGTGTTGAGGGAGTGTCCCATCCCTTACACTGTAAAATATGGGTGATGTGGTATAATGAAAGGGAATTTCATGGGGTATCACATGATAAGAAGGGTTGTCAAACTAAGGAGATATTTCCATTTCAACTGATGTATACAAAATAGTATTTTGAGTCACATGTCGATGATGGAGGTGCGAGTCAAGTATCTCCAGTGCTTCAGGGGTTTCAAGGTTCACAATATGGTGCACCGTCCACTCCTAGCTCCTCTCCATTGGGTAATTGCTCTTCCTCCCCCTTAGTTAACAATTTGATTAATTATTTTGGAACTCCTGACTTGGGTAATGGAAATTCAACTTATTTTATTGAGTCTATGAGTACTTGTTATACAATATTTTATCACAATCCACTTTGTGTCGTCATGCCACCAGTGTCACAAAATAGCCTAGAACATCCCTAAAGAAGTAAAAGAAAACTTGATTTAAAAATATTTTGGAAAGCTTGTCAAAAACCCCGTTTTAGAAGCCGAACATGCTCTGCACCGCTACTGACCTGCGCTTGTCACCTTTTGCAAAGCATGTGTCTAGCGCTGGTGGCAGAACCTTGTTAAGAAAATCAGTGCTAGTCCTCTTTAGGCAATCTTCCCAAAAATGGAGGAAAAGCTTCCCTTACTAGAAGTCTTGAGAACGACGATGTGGTTTCAGGTTGTTGATGATAGGAGTGAGACCTCCCATCCATGGCCATGAATCCTCTTTCCATGGATCTTTGCCTTAAGATGTGGAACTACTCCCAAATTTTATGGATACTCAACTCCCTCTCCTTCCACATAAAAGAAACCCCTACCATCCACTAATGATTGATCGCCTTCCTATGAGCTGAATCATGCCTAATTTCTTCCCATCTCTAAAGGAGGAAGTTGTTTGAAGAGTCGAGGCTAGGACTTGGAGTCTCACTTGAAGGAGGCATCCAACATCAAGGCTTATGGTTGCATTGTTCCCTTAATCAATCCATTAATAATACATTGATTTAAAAGGTTTAGTAACATAGACAAGGATGAGGCCAGGTAGGTAAACTCATGAACATACTTAATTTGTCATTGTATATAGGGTTTTTGAAATAGAAGGAGTTAGAATGAGCATTTAAATGAATTCATTCATCATAAGAGTAAACACATCCATGAAAATATTATAAAACAAAGCATAAAAGGCAATGATTTCTGTTTATAAACTCATAAGACTAACATAATGAATCATCCATGTGATGAAAAAGGTAACATAACATTTAACTTGATGTAGAAACAAATAAGAAATAATGCTTAAAATCATACCACTGGAATCTCAATAGTATAGCTGCAACATCCTTTGATTTCACTTAAAAAAGAGTTTGTACAATAACTCGACTGAAAATAACAACTATAAAACCTCTGGAATGAATTGAGGTGGGCTATATATAGAATATAGAGTTCATGACACCTCATAGGGTCTAAATATGATCCAAAACACATCATAAATGTATTGCATGAGTCATTACCTAGAATCTAGGGAAGTTAGAAACCACTTCCTCAAATTTAGCTAATAACTAGAAGTTCATGTATCTTGGATTAATTACATCATTCATCCATAAAGAGAGATAAAAAAAAAACTCTTCCACCCAAAAGAAACCTCATGGTACAACTAAACCTCAAAATTTAGAGATTTTCTGAGTTGACAATTGTCCAAGGGAATCCAATGACAAAAGCGTCACACCTACTTTGGACCTGTTTTTGGCTGACTTTTAAGTGCTCATTTGAAAATATGGAAGCTATTCTAGGTAGCCATGTGTGTATTCTTTCCAATTCACCCAAAAGCTGAGAAAATATCCACTGGAAGGCCTCCAAAAATTTATTCTCCCAACCTCACTCTAGAAGCGCTGTGCAGAGTTAAAAAAGGTCGTAGAAGCATGAAAAAGTCACGTTTTTTGCATTTTTCTTCAAAATAGGAGGATGAAATGTTGAGCTGATGTCATATCTGTGATGTAAAGGTGAATATGCATCCATCCATGTATATTTTTCTTCATTTCAGTGCTCTGATAAAAAGCGCCGTGGCGCTTCATGCTAAATGAAAATTTCCAAAATTTTGTAAAAATCACCAAAAATGAAAAAAAATGCTCAAAAACCTCCAAATTTTATTCTATGATGTCCTGGGATGAAGGGATAAACATATAAGGAGGCCTCAACAAGTAGATCAAAATTTTCCTTCTCCTTAAGCTTCATTTTGGTTTCTTTAAGTTTTTTTCTCAAGTTTTTCACCCTCACCTTGGCGATTTTATTTCTAGTGAAATAGTGCCTTACCATATGCCTGTGGAGATTTTTATCTCTCTCTGCCTTCTTCAACAACTTATAAAGATGAATTTTGACTCTATCCAAACAAAGATCTTTATCTTGTTCAATTTCGGTGTTTATCAACTCATCAAAAGTTAACTGAGCTTTTGGTGGAGATGGCTCTCTTTCTTGTTGTTTTTTCTTCGTCAACCCTCTTGTTCTTGGCCTCCTAGGATTTGCTTCCACCTATGTGTATTATAGCTACTAAAAATCCACCACTTCCTTTCCCTTACCCTTATCTACCTTAGGATTCACCTTTGGTTTGCTTTGGAGGATTTGTTTTGCCTTCAACTGTATATTCTCTTGATGTAGGAAGGTAATCAAGAAGTTTTCCTTTAAAAGGCTATCCCTCAACTATGCTATCTCTGCATCCTTCTCCCTTGTGATATATTCATATATATTATCCTTTCCCTGCTCTGCCATGTCAATTTCCATGAGTGCCTTTTCTTCATGCTGATGCAATGGTGACTCATCCTCATGCATGAGTGGCTCACTATCATGACTAGGTGGTTGATCTTTTGCTTGTATTTGTTCAACTGTGGTATCAGGTACAATTACTCCTTTGATGGTCTTGGGAGAAAAAAATATCATATTTCCTTTTTCATAGGTTTAAGTGATATCAAGCCTAGGCACCTTTGATATCTCTGCTTTCCTACTTGAAGAGCCAACCTCTTTTTGTTGTGCTGTTGCTGATGATGTGTTATGGATGATGGATGGGATAGTAGGAGGCGTTGATGCAACTTTCTCCATGAAAATTTCCCAAGACATATCGATTGTTGAAATATGATGAAAAAAAATAATCTTAACCAAGCCATGATGGAATAAACTGGGGTGATGATCTTTACCTTTGATCTGTACCTTTTCCATCATCTTGACCAAACTTTTGAACAAATAATTGGGCAAATTGAGTGGTTGAGTAGCAGTGAAGTGCATCAATAATTTGACATGATACTTGTACGACCTTGAAAATCTCCCTTCACATGTAAAATATTTCATGATTAACTTCATCAAAGGGGCATATTTATCAAGTAAATGCCTGAAAGGGAAGATATGCCAAGGAGAATCCTTGCAATGAGGTTTTAGGAACAATTTGTAGTTTTCAAGTTCCAATTCCACCCCTTTGAACTAGATTTCTCCATGGTTCAAGATACCTGTTGCAGAAGTAATGACATCTGCTGATATGGTAAACTCAATGCCTACTATGATGGCCTTGTATTTTCTAAAGCTAGTGGAAAAAATGCTTTTCAATTGAGCATGACAACCCACCTCCTTGATCCTCTCACAACACCTCAAACAACCATTGTTTTCAAAGCATCTCTTGGAAAAAGGAGAGGCATTGATTTCTTGCAAGGTATATGGTTCAAAACTAGAATGGTGGCCTTCCTTATGAATATTCTTTTCTTCCTCCATGGCTTTTGTCAACAAGATGACACCCTAGCTGGATGATATGGGTAGGGAAGGTGTAGAATTAATAAAACAGGGGATGGTGGTAGGGTGGATTTAGGAGCAGAAATGAGGTAGAAATAAGCTAAGGAAAATTCCCAAAAAATTGAGGAGCTAGGGTGATGAGTTTGAAATAATATGGAAGTGAAATTTATAGAAATGAGTATGAGGAAGGTGGCCAAAATATCAAAACATGGGAAATTCCTATTTTTCTGCCAAAACGTAGTGAAAATTAGGGTTTTGATGAAATTGATGAAAAAGAAGGATGTGAGTGATAAGGAGTGTTAATGTAATATGTATGGATGTTTTATAAAGGTTTTAAATGGTTAGAATAGGGTTGTAAATGGTTAGAATATGGTTTTATCAGCTGAAACAAGTAAATGATGAAAAACACCAAAAATGTAGTGGGAATGACCTAATGAAAGAAACCACTCTTTTGCTGATGAAATTTGACTTAAGAGAGGTAGGAATGATGTACACTTATTGTGTAGGACATGTGTGCACCCTTTTGCAAGTGTATTGAAGCTTGAATGATTTATTTGGAGCTGGAAAACCAAAATCATAGCACATTCCAAAAGCATAGCGCAACACTTGCGCAACACACTAAAAGCGTAGCGCAGCACTTCCAGAGGCGTAGCAGGAGGAAATTGGCACAAAATTCTTGTTTTTTTCTTTAACCCTTGGCAGCTGTGGAGTGTGATGGTGAGAAGGGAGGAGCTCTATCGACCATAAAAATATAGAATGAGTTGAAGAAGTCTCTTTTTCCCTTTTATAACATCATAAAAGCACTCTTTTTGTCTTTTAATGAAAACACAAAATTTTGAAGAAATTTTTATTTTTTGAAACACTTTAATGAAGAAACACACTTTATTTGACGAAAGAAAAATTGCCTTCACTTATTTCCCTATCTTTGCTACATCCCTATGCAAATGGCTTGTATGGTGAAAATGAAATTCTATTCACCATCTTTCATGACATAAATTGACTCTTATGGTGGTGAAATAAATGAGATCTAGACTCTGACCTAGATGAAGGTGTGGTGAATGACCCTAGAACCTAAATGATAAATGAATTAAATGACCTCTAAGATGATAATTAACATTACTAGAGTGTAGGGAGTAGAATTTCATACCTAGACATATTCAGTGAACAAAATTTTCTCTGAAAAATGACTTAAAACATGAAATTTGACCTAGGACCACTACTCAGCAAACATGAAAAAGCACATTTAATGAATGAACATGTGGACACTAACATTGGCTCCAGCTGGGGATGGCAGCTGCTTCAGGAGGTGTCAAGAACACCGTAGATCAGGTAGCCTCACCCATATGGCAATGGAGTTAAAACTGGAAACTAGAAAAACTTCGACATATTGAAATGATTAACTAAAACAAAAAATGACTTTGACTCTAAAAATAACTTGAATTTTTGAACCTTTATAATAAAAACATCAGCTGATCATAGAAGCCTCACAGCCTTCTCCTTGGGCTTAAAACTTCCACAACATCTTTCTTATTATTCAACAACAAATAAAAGTGATATTTACAATGAAAGTGAACCTTTTTCTGTAAGATTAGGTAAGGTAATGTTTGAGGAACCTACCATTAACTGGTCCTCCCATAATTTCTTGCCCATCAAGATCCTCTAAAAAAAATTCCTTATTACCCCTGAATGCTGCAATATTATATGGAAATTTCCATAGGTTATCAAACTTACCATTCTTACCTTTGTCTTCATTTCGGGCATCCCATCGCAGAACAAGATATCATAACTTGAAATCATCAGCTTTGGTCTTCTTATCATAGATATTCTTGATTTTCTCGTGAATTTTTGAAGTGTGATTGAAAAATTCTTCTCTTGATTGTTACAAATGAATCATTTGAATGATTTTTCATTGAATATCATTTGGCTCACTGTCGATCTCCTGTAGAATTTTCATCACTGACACTACTAGAGAAGTGGGAAACACTGTGTCCAAACCATACATTAGCTAAAAATATGACATGTTGATTGATCTCTTTGTGCTAACTTTGTTCGCCCATAGAGAATTTATGAGCTTCTTATGCCAATTTCTTTTATTCTCTTGCAACAATTTCTTGATTATGTTCACCAACGATTTGTTTGAAGATTCAATGAACTCGTTGCCTTGAGGATAGTATGTTGTAGAATGCCCAAGTCTTATGTGATATTTATCACAAAAATCAATCATGTTTTTGGACTTGAAGGTGGCTGCATTGTCAGCGATAATTTTCTGTGGGCAGCCAAAACGAGACAAGCTATTGGTCTCCAAAAACTGAATAATGACGATGTTTGTAGCTTGCCTTCTGGGGATGGCTTCAATCCACTTCGTGAAGAAATCGGTGGCGGTGAGTATCCACTTATGTTGAGCTAATGATGGAGGATGGATCTTGCCAATGAAATAAAGACCCCATTGCTGGAAGGGTGCTTGAACTGCAATTGGTTTCAAGGGAAGCGGTAAGAGTTTTATGTTTCCCTAAAATATTTGACACTCATGACAACTTGTGACCATCTTATAAACATCAGTAAACAAGCTGGGCCAATAAAATCCAAGTCTCAGTATCTTTTTTGCTGTATTCTTCTAGAAAATATTTACACTGCAATCACCTTTATGAAAGTATTTCATCACCTTATCCACTTCCCCTTCTACCAAATAGAGTCAGAAAAATTCCACCCGGATCTTTCCAATACAAAAAATTGTTAAGAATGCAATCATTAAGAGCCTTCAAATTCAGAGATCTACCTTTACTGCTGGGCAAGCCAGGAGGAGGATTCAAATGTTGCAACACATGAATAATATCAACATACCATGGTGATGAAGAAAAAAATTCATATACCTGAGGTAATGGATCAACCTCTTGCTCCTCAGATAATGCAACAATAAAATTTATGTCCAAGACATGCAAGTTTGAGTCTGCCATGAGCTTAGCCAAGCCCCATCCTTTGATCAACTTTGTAGGTTTGATTTCCAAGTCATACTCTAGCATGGAAATTATCCATTTTCCACACCTACCTTCAGGATCATTCCGTGTGAGCACATCTTTGACAACAACGTTTGGGACATATGCAAGAACAGGAGAGTGAATAATGTAGACTCGGAAGTCCTTCAATGCTTTGACTAGCACCAAGGCCTGTTTCTTAATGATATTGTATTTTAAGGCTGCCTCTCTTATGGTTCTCCTGAAAAAGGCAATGGGCTTCTCTATTTTCTGATCTTTCTTTTGCATGAGGACAACAATGAGAGTATGCTAAGAAGCAAAGGAAAATGTGATGAAATCAATTGTATAATCAAGATTGATGAGTGTAGGAGCATGAGATAAGGAAAATTTAACTTTATTGAATGATTTCTTTGCCTCATCGGACCACTTCACATCACTATATTTCTTCAACATATCAATTATTTCTCTTATATTTTTAGCAAGGTTAGGAATAAATCTTCTCAAGAAATTGATTTAACCATTGAATGATTGGATTTCTTTCTTGCTTCTAGGATAGTCCAAATTCTGAATTTCCTAAATATTTAGATATGATATGACCAAGAAATTTCCCTTCTAAGTATTCTAAGTAATTTTGAAGTCACAGGTTTGTTTTCTGAATTTCCGAAATCTTTAGATATGATATGACCAAGCAATTTCCCTTCTTACATAGAAAACAAGCTCTTCTTTGGATTCGACGATATGCCAAATTTTCTGCATTTATGAAAAACTATCTTCAAATACTGTAAGTGATCTTCATCCTTCTTGGAAAAAATTGTGATGTCATCGATATAAATGACCAAAAATACGTCCTTTTCATGGGCAAAGGCGATATCCATCGCTCACTGAAAATTTGCTCTTGCATTTTTCAATCCAAAGGGAATTTAGCATACATAAAAGTACCCCATGGTGTTGTAAAGGCTGTCTTCTCCTGATCATCTGGATGAACTAAAATCTGATTGTACCTAGAATATCCATCCAACAATGAAAGTCTGGAAGAACTAACCACACTTTGTAGAATATGATCCATATTTGGAAGTGGGTAGTTGTCTTTCAACGATAATTTATTCATATTTCTGGAATCTATACACAAGCGAATCTCACCGGTCTTATTTCTTATTGGCACTAAGTTCGACATCCAATTTGAAAAATGAAGAGGAACAATAATACCAGCAATGTACAACATGTTTACCTCTTTTTTAATGGAGGGAAACAAGTTGGGATTCATTCTCCTGAGTTTCTGGCGGAAAGGTTTCTAATAAGGCTTTAAAGGAATGGTGTGTTGAATTATGCTCTTATCATACACTTTCATAACATAATACTCCCGTGCAAAAAAATCAGCAAAATAAGACATGAGTGCTGCATATTTACCTTTCATTTCAGAGATCAAGGATTTTGAAATCTTGACCATCTTGGGCTTTTCAGGAGTGCCAAGGTTGAGTTCTTCCACTCCTACTTTTGTTGGCAACATTGTCGATTTATGTGCAACATAATCTTGGTCAAAAAGCTCCTCCAAAGGCATAATACCTCTTGGAATGGAGTTATCTTTCAATTGAAGTACTTTCATTTCTGCTATGTGCATCTCTTGGTCAACTTCTTAAAATTGATTGCCTATTTGTGAACTCACAAACTTCTCTTCCGCCTGCAAGAAGTTGCTGATTTGCTTGTCATCTTGGAAAAAATTCCAATACTAAACATTATCTAGAACAATCAGGCGATGTTTGATGTTAATTTCATACTTCTTGTTGGATAAAGTGGAATTTTTAACATGCTGGCTAAAGTGGTAAGAGAATCAGCAATAACATTGTTGTCCCTTAGAATCAATGACAAAGTATACTCATTGAAATTCTTGAGGGTATCTATCACTGCATTTCAGTAACATTTCATTCTAGGATGTTTGGCCTGGTATTCCCCTTTGACTTGATTTATTACCAATTTAGAGTCGCCATACATATAAATTTTCTTGGCACCTAATTTCTTAAGAATTTTCAGACCAACTATCAAAGCCTCATACTCTGCTTCATTGTTTGAACAATCAAATGCCAATTTGTAAGAAGACATGTGAACATTAGGAGGAATATTGAGTGACTGATTCATAGGGCTGTGAATCCACACTCCAATTCAAACTCCTTCATTTCCCAAGGCCCCATCGAAATCCATGGTCCACAAAACATTTTCTTCATCGGAAAGCTGTGATTTGAATGATTGATCATGACTATATGCTTGAGATATGTCTGTTGTACCAATAGGCTCTATTTTTTTCACTGTTTCATTTCTCTTTTTGGGTGATGCACTTGGCTCCAAGCTACTTAGCATATTTTATTTCTTTCTACACTTAAAATCTTTAAAACAAAATTTGAAAATTCTAGATTTTTTGTTTTTTCTTCCATAAAAATTTCTGAATATGTTGGACATTCGTCATTGAATAAGATAAAAGACTCTAAATCCATGTGAACATCATGTATGGGGTGATTATTAGGCTTTTATTTTCTAGTGATAATTTATTTCATCTTGTTTTCCCGATATAGTTTTCTGAGTTGCACAAAGACCGGTATTGTAGCATAGGAAAAGTCAAGCTGCAAGGTGCCTCTAAGTTTTGCTCCCCAAGACCGAGAGAGAAAAATTCCATATCTAGGAGGGATATCAGCCACAACAACATTCATGAAGAAATTCTTGGCTGGAATTTGCGCTAAAGACACCACTAGATCTTTAATGAGGCCAAGACATTTAACCCTCCATGAATCAAAAGAGTAAAGGTCATGGTATGGTCTTGTGATATCTAAACCTATTTTGTCCATGATGGCTTTTGGAATAAGGTTGTGAGATGCTCTAGAATCAAGCATGGCATTATGAAGGATAAAATCATGGATTTTTGAGGATAAGATAAAAAGGAGGGAATTCACTATCTTATAAGTCACCATCAACAACAAGACCAAATAAAAGTTCCGGGTGATCATTGCTCACATTGACCATATCAAACATCTGATCTACCCTAAGAAACTTGGATACTTGAAACTTATACTGGTGATTCTTGACTATTTCAGTTAAAGGAATGGAGAATTTCAGTTTCGAGATTTCATTTTCAAGGCTAAAAAAATAAAAATTCTTTTCTACCTCTTTGGATGGTGAGTCTTTCTTCTCGAGCTGATCTTTGTGTGGAGTCTCCTTTCTCTGTCCTCCATATTGAACTTATTTATATTTCTTTTGATTGCTGGTAGAAGCTTCATTGCCTTTCACATGATTAGCAACAACAAGTCCTTTATCTTTTCTTTGATTTGAAGTAGTAGTCTCTTTGTGATGAGCCTTTGTTTCAGAATTCTATTTTTTCTGACTTGAGGTAATAAGCACATTCCTACTCCTCAAACCATAATACCTCTTTAATATTAGGAGAATTTTGAGGTCTAAAATGGGCCTACTAAGAAAAATGTACAAAAAAATAAACTTTATAAGAACCAATATGATTCAATATGATGATGTCAACCATGGGGGATGATTCACCAATTTTTAAGTAAAAGGGTAAAAAGATTAAAAAATAATAAATAATAAAACTACTTTTTCAACTCGTATTTTCAACTTATCTCCCAAATTTTTTACTCAAATTTCGAGTGGGAGTACTCGTTGGGTGCAAAATTTAATTCCTCATCCAAGGAGTACCCATGTTGCATACTTTTGATGGACCCTGCTACATGAAAACTGATAAATACATGAAAAAACGTGATTGCAATCATGTTTTTCATATGTTTTTATTTTTTCGTGTAGCAAGATCCATCGAAAGTATGCAACATGGGTACTTCTTGAATAAGGAATTAAATTTTGCATCCAATGAGTACTCTCGCTCGAAATTTGAGTAAAAAATTTGGGAGATAAGTTGAAAATACGAGTTGAAAAAGTAGTTTTTTCTTTTTTCCCTCTAAAATTTGATGATGTAATCAAATATTATTTTATTATTTCCTTAGGAGGCCCATTTTAGACCTCAAAATTCCCCTAATCACTGAGTAAGAGAATTCTGATATCCACTCTAGTAATCTTCTGTCCGTACTGATAACATGTCATCATTTGAAAAGACATATTGCTGGTTGTCCGGTACAAACATTTCCGCAGAAAATTGATCTTCTTCAGTGAGGAAATTAGGCTATTGATTTTCCTCAAACAAATGATTTTTGCCTGAAATCTCTTCTTCTTCTTCATCAGGGCCTTTAGTGTAGTTTTTTTGGAATGGAGTGCGAATTTTCTGCTGACTTTGTGCATACTGACCCCTCTGTTCCCTTTGCTTGATTCTGTATTGAGGTTGCTAATTTTGACCCCTAAAATTGGGATTTCTAGCCGAGGGTTCCTATTGTCTATCTGCGATGGTCATTTTGTCCATTGTTTTGATCAGGGTGTCGAGTTTTCCCTTTGATGAAGTAGATGTTTCTTCCTTGATGGTCACCCTTTTCTCTATTTTGATTTTTGACTTTTTGATAATCAGATTTGCTTCGACGCTCACTGCATTTATTCAAGGGTATATGGGTTTCCATATCTCAGCTGGAAAGCCATGTCAGGATCAAAACCATCAACGTAATCAAGTAATGCAAGGGCTGGTGGAGGCTTGATATTTTCAGGAATGGAATCATAAATTCTGTTGAACCTAGCTGTGAAGTCTTGTACAGACTCATTAGGATTTCTTTTCAAGGCGCTGTATTAAGCTAGAATATGTAATGGATTCTTCTTCTCCTCCAATTTTCCAAAAACAAGTCAATCAACTACTCTGAATTAGCCACTGAACTAGTTGTTTGGGAGCGAAACAATTTCTTTACCTCTCCTGAGAAACTCTGTGCTAGGATGGGCATCTTGGTGTCATCATTGCAAATTTATTCAAGGTCGATGAAATCAATTACTTTGAAAATGTGTTGGTGAGTAGTAACCTATGATGTTCCATTAAAAAGAGGAAATATTTGACCATAGTTCTGAGGTAGTGCAGTGAGTTGTGTCGGCAGAATCAACGAACCAAATATGGCCATGATTAATGGAGGGGGTTGCGAAGGTGTTGTTGGAGTGAAAAGTTGCAGAAGTAATGATGGACTGAAAGTGAGAGAATGATGCATATGAGTGAGAAGGTGTAATAGTAGGTGGTAAAGCAAAAGATTGCTATTGGTATTGGAAATAAGCTTTTTTTTTTCAGAAGTTACTTGAAACTTATCGACCAAACCCTAAAGTTTATGAAAATTAGACCAGAATTCAATATCAAGATTGAAATAGGAAGACTCAGAAAATGGCAAGTAGGTCATAAAAGCGACGGGGTCAAAGACAGTTTCTAAGAGAAAGGATTCAGACTCGGACCTGAACAAAGATGTCTCAAATTCAAGTTTATAGGACGAACTTTCTAGAGCAATTAGCCTCGCAGGCAAGGATTTTGATTTCACAAGTGGAGGAATAGATTTTCCAATTTTTCGAGACTTTGTTTTCTGCTTTCTTAAAAGACTCTTTGAAGACCTAATCTAGGACTTCTAACTAAACCAAATATATTATTGAAATTAAACACAACATGAAGGAGAATAACATATTTCTATCTCAACATTTATTTGATGATAATATACAAGTAAAATTTATTTACAACCTATTAAAAAAATTCATTTCCTTTTTATTTAAGCAATTTATATAAGTAATTAGAAATCGAAGAATACATGTATCACTAGCTTGGTTGAGATGCTCCTGATTTTTTTGAGACACTCCTGCTGGGCTACCCAACTAGATTTACCTCCCAGCCAACTAGGATTGATTTCCTAGCCCAGGGAACCTCCACAGGCTCCCCAACCCTCTGAGCCCAATTCCAACCAGCTGTAGTGTGTTTGAGTGGGAATCAACACCCTCCAACTCCAAATAAGACCAAGAATCTTCCTCAATGCCAAAACAAGACCAAAAATCCTCCACCATGCCAAACAAGACCAAAATCCTCCACAAGGCCATACAAGACCAAAATCCTCCACAAGGCCAAAACAAGACCAAAAATTCTCCCTCTTCCTCTCATCCTCCTTTCCTTTTATATCTTTTCCTCTCATCCACTTCAACTACTTGCCATTAATTTCATGAATACCCCTCCATCCTCCTCATTTATTAACATTGAATTTCCTACCATATATAGATGTTTTATTCAAAAAATAAATGGGTGAAGACCAAAATGTAAATTGAGATGACATATTGGATGTACAAAATCTAGATATTTGATTTTAGAATTAAATGAGGGAAGGCCATACCTTATCTACAAGTTAAATTGAGATGACATATTGGATGTACAAAATATAGATATTTGATTTTAGAATTAAATGAGGGAAGGCCATACCTTATCTACAAGTTAAATTGAGATGACATATTGGATGTACAAAATCTAGATATTTGATTTTAGAATTAAATGAGGGAAGACCATACCTCATCTAAGATTTTATTGGAGAAGAAATATTAGAAATGAAATAAATAATAAAGGTCATACTAGTAAAAATAAAATAAAATAACAATTTCACAAGTGTAGATATTACTCAAAGATTATAAGTCATTATTTACAGATTAATTAAAAGCTAATGAAATTTTTCCTTATGGGATCAAGTGGGGCATTACAGACTCTCATGATCATTAACAATAGGCGAAGGATATGGGTTTGGATTTGACCTAATGTGTCTTTTGGGAGCCAAATTTATGAGAAATTTTCACTTTGGCTCAAATTTAGGAATCCAACCTTCTTAGAATGTCAAAACTTGTCACCCACAAGTCTAAATTTCAGTGAACTAAAAATAAGTATCCCCAGGGAAATTTTTGCAATCACTCCCCGACAACGACACCAAAAATGTTATCACTTCCCCCCAGTTCCCAAGGCTGAGAATGGAACTGAAGGAAGGTAGCCACAAACCAACCTTTAGGTTAGGTAGCTAGCCCTACCAAAACTAAAGAGGGCTCTCTCAATGTCACTTTGCAGCCAAAGAGACGATTAGATATATAATGACCTTAGGCTAGTTATGATGCTCAATAGATTAGGGTTTTTGTTTCTTTAAAGTTTTGCTGGATAGGAATGGTAGTGAAGGAACTAGAATTAGGGTTTAGGTCAGATTTCAAAGGTTTAGTAGCAGAGACAAGGATGAGACCAGGTAGGTAAACTCATGAACATACTTAATTTGTCATTGTGTATAGGGTTTTTGAAAGATAAGGAGTCAGAATGAGCATTTAAATGAATTCATTCATCAGAAGAGTAAACACATCCATGAAAATCTTATAAAACAGAGCATAAAAGGAAATTATTTCTCTTTATAAGCTTATAAGATTAACATACTGAAGCATGCATGTGATGAAAAAGGTAACATAACATTTAAGTTGATGAATAAGCAGAGAAGAAACAATTATCAAAAGCATACCACTAGAATCTCATGAGTATAGCTACAACATCCTTTGATTTCACTTAAAAAAGAGTTTGTACAATAACTTGACTGAAAATAACAACTATACAACCTCTAGAATGACTTGAGGTGGGCTATCTATAGAAGATAGAGTTCATGACACCTCATAGGGTCTAAATATGATCCAAAACACATCATAAATGTATTGCATGTGTCATTACCTAGAATCTAGGGAAGTTAGAAACCACTTCCTCAAATTTAGCTAATAACAAGAGTTCATGTATCTTGGATTAATTACATCATTCCTCCATAAAGGGAGACAAAAAAAACTCTTCCACCCAAAAGAAACCTCATGGGACAACTAAACCTCAAAATTTGGATATTTTATGAGTTGAAAACTATCCAAGGGAATCCAATGACAGAAGTGTCACGTCTCCCAACAGAAGCGTCACACCTACTTTGGAATTATTTTTGACTGATTTTTAAGTGCCCATTTGCAAATATGGAAGTTAGGATAGGTAGCCCCATGTGTCTTCTTTCCAATTCACCCTAAAAACTGAGAAAATACCAACTATAAGGCCTCCAAAAATTGATTCTCCCAACCTCACTCCAGAAGCACTGCACAAAGGTAAAAAAGGTGGCAGAAGCATGAAAAAGTGATGTTTTTTGAATTTTTCTTCAAAATGGGAGGATGAAATGTTGAGCTGATATCATATTTCTGATGTACAGGTGAAGATGCATCCATCCATGTCTAGTTTTATTCATTTTATTACTTTGAGAAAAAGCGTTGTGTCACTGCTCGACGCTTCTGCTAAAGGGTAATTTCCAGAAATTTGTAAAAATCACCAAAAATGCAAAAATTGCTCAAAAACCTCAAAATTTTCTTCTATGATGTCTCGGGATGAAGGGATAAACATATAAGGAGTCCTCAATAAGTAGATCCAAAATTTACTTCTCCTTAAGCTTCATTTGGGTTTCTTTAAGCCTTTTTCTCAAGTTTTTCACCCTCACCTTGGTGATTTGATTTCTTGTGAAATAGTTCCTTGCCATATGCCTTTGGAGATTTTTATCTCTTTCTTCCTTCTTCAACAAATTCTCAAGATGAATGTTGACTTTATCCAACCTCAACTCTTTATCTTGTTCAATTTCAACAGCTATCAACTCATCAAAATTTAACTAAGATGGTGGCGGAGATGGCTCTCTTTCTTGTTGTTTTTGCTTGGTAAACCCTCTTGTTCTTGGCCTCCTGGGCTTTGCTTCCATCTCTGTGTCTTATAGCTCCTCAAAATCCACCACTTCCATGCCTTTATCCTTATCTTCCTCAGGGTTTTCCTTTGTTTTGGTTTGGAGGATTTATTTTACCTTCAATTTCATATTCTCTTGCTGTAGGAAGGTAATCAAGAAGTTTGTCTTTGAAAGGCTGTCCCTCAACTCTGCTATCTCTGCATATTTCTCCCTTATGACCTCTTTAGTTGTCTTGTCCTTTCCCTGCTTGGCCATGTAAACCTCCATGGGCACTTTTTTTTCATGATGATGCAATGGTGACTCATCCTCATGCATGAGTGGTTCACTATCATGAATAGGTGTCTGATATTCTTCTTATCTTTGTTCAAATGTGTTATCAGGTAAAATTAATCCTTTGTTGGTATTGGGAGAAAAAACCTTCCTCTTGAATTTTTAATAGGTTTGAGTGATCTCAACCCTAGGCGCCTTTGATATCTATTCTTGCCTACTTGAAGAGCTAACCTATTTTTTCTATGCTGGTGCTAATGATGTGCTATGGATGATGGATGGGCTAGTAGGAGGTGTTGATGCAAATTTATTCATGAAATTTTCCCAAGACATATTGATTTCTGAAAGATGATGCAAAACAATAAGCTTGACCAAGCCATGATGGAATAAACTGGGGTGATGATCTTTAACTTTTCTCCATACCTTTTCCGTTATCTTTACCAAACTTTTGAACAAATAATTGGGCAAATTGAGTGGTTGAGTAGTAGTGAAGTGCATCAATAACTTGACATGATACTGGTACAACCTTGAAAATATCCCTTCACATGTAAAAAATTTCATTATTAACTTCAGCAAAGAGGCATACTTACCAAGTAAATTCCTGAAAGGGAAGATATGCTAAGGAGCATCCTTGGAATGAGGTTTCAGGAAGAATTTATGGTTTTCAGGGTCCAATTCCATCCCTTTGAACCAGATTTATCCATGGTTTAAAATACCTATTTATGAAGCAATGACATTTGCTGATATGGTAAATTCAATGTCTGCTATGATGCCCTTGTATTTTCTTAATCTAGTTGCAAAAAGTCTTGTCAATTGAGCATGATATCCCACCTCCTTGATCCTCTCACAAAACCTCAAACAACCACCATTTTCAAAACATATCTTGGTAAAAGGAGAGGAATTGATTTCTTGCAAGGTATATGGTTCAAACCTAGAACGGTGGTCTCCCTTATGAATCTTCTTTTCTTCCTCCATGGTGTTTTTCAACAATATGAGACCCTAGTTAGATGAGAATGGTAGGGAAGGTGTAGAATTAAGAAAACAGGGGATGGTGGTAGGGTGGATTAAGGAGCAGAAATGAGGTAGAAATAAGCTAAGGAAAATTCCAAAAAAATTTAGGAGCTAGGGTGATGAGTTGGCAATACGATGGAAGTGAAATTTCTGGAAATGAGTATGAGGAAGGTGGCCAAAAGATCAAAACATAGGAAATTCCTAGTTTTCTGCCAAAATGTAGTGAAAATTAGGGTTTTGATGAAATTGATGAAAAAAAAGGTTGCGAGTGATAAGGAGTGTTAATGTATGATGTATGGATGTTTTATGAAGGTTTTAAATGGTTATAATAAGGTTCTATTAGCGGAAACAAGTAAATGCCGAAAAACACCAAAAACGTGGTGGGAATGGCCTAAAGAAATAAACCACTCTTTTGCTGATGAAATTTGACTTGAGAGAGGTAGGAATGATGTCCACTTACTCTGTAGGAGATGTGTGAACCCTTGTGCAAGTTTTTTGAATCTTGAATGATTTATTTGGAGTTGGAAAACCAAAAGCGTAGCGCATTCCATAAACGTAGCGCAACACCTACGTAGCACACCAAATGCGTAGCGCAACACTTCCAGAAGCGTAGTAGGAGGAAATTGGCACAAAATTCTTGTTTTTTCTTCAACCCTTGGAAGATGTTGAGTGTGATGGTGAGAAGAAAGGAGCTCTATCGACCATCAAAAGATGTAATGATTTGGAAAAGTCTCTTTTTCCGTTTTATAACATCATAAAAGCACTTTTTTGTCTTTTAGTGAAAAGCAAACTTTTTGAAGAACATTTTCTTTTTTGAAACACTTTAATGAAGAGACACACTTTATTTGATGAAATAAAAATTTCCTTCACTTATTTCCCTATCTTTGCTACATCCCTATGCAAATGGCTTGTATGATGAAAATGAAATTCTGTTCACCTTCTTTCATGACATAAATTGAATCTTATGGTGGTGAAACAAGTGATACCTAGAATTTGACCTAGATGAAGGTGTGATGAATGACCTCATATCTAAATGATAAATGAATTACATTACCTCTAAGATGATAATGACCATGGATGGAGTGTAGGGTGTAGAATTTCAGATCTAGACATATTCAATGAACAAAATTTTATTTGAAAACTGACTTGAAACATGAAATTTTGACCTAGGACCACTACTCAACAAATCTGAAAAAGTACATTTGATCACTAAACATTTGAACACTTACATAAGGAGAGGAGATCGTGAATGAGGAAGTGAAAGAATTAAGGCTGACACCAAATTCAAGCATTTCCATCAGAAAGAGGTAGGACATTTATCCTCCTTCGTGTTTTTCTAGCATAAATTAGGAAAGGTTGCATATATTTGTCTCGTTTGTTGCTAGATACTCTCATTAGGACTAGAGGGATCACTTCTTTCCGCATAAGGGATTGCCTGCACAACAAAATGGTGACTCCACCGAGAGACGTTAACCTTTCAATCCTCCTTTTTTTTTTGGTATCTTCGATTAGTTTGGCCAACAACCTTATAGGCCATCATTTTGATTACTTTAAAGTTTTCATTCTCAGTAGTCTGGTCTTTAGAGTTTCAAGTCTGGATTTATTTTCAGTTTTTATTGTTTTTTCCTAAGATTTCCTCACCCAACGCATTTTCTTTGGAAAATAGAGCATTGTCAATGCATTTTTCACTATGAACAGTTGCGTTTAACTCCCTGGTTACCACTGTTTTCCCACACAAGTCTTTAAAAGTGAAATTTTTAGGGTTTCTTGACTGATATTCTAGAATTTTTTGATCTCTGAGGCCCTTTCCATGCTCTATTTTCTTTAAATTTTGATTTATTGTTGTTACATTCTTTCTGGTTTTCAAAATTTTGTCTCAAGTTCAAGTAGTGAAAAATAGCTTGAGGTGAATCTTTAGTTCTTTGGGTGATTGATGATTGCATGTGTTAAGAATTTATTGTTTGTTAGGCATTTTATTTCTTTTGGAAAATAAAAAAGAATTTCATCTTGCATTTGTCAAGTTTTCTCTCAAAAAATTGATAATTTCTTATGAAAGTTGCATTAGTTTGCATTGCATTGGAAAATTGATTTTTGGGATTACCTTCAAGCATAGATTACATTGCTTAGTGATTGAAAGCTGATAAGTGCATATTTTTCATTTGGACCAGTAATTACCGTTGGACCATTTTCCAAATGGGGCATTGATTTCATGAAATTTAATCCTCACTCGACTGGGGGGCATGGTTACATCATCATCGCTGTGGAATATTTCACTAAATGGGTTGAGGTGATGCCTACATACAATGTAAACGATGAAACTATGACTCAATTCCTTTTCAACCATGTTATAGCTCGTTTTGGTGTTCCTCAAGCCATAGTCACCGACCATGGCTCCCATTTTCAGAGCTATATGATGATAGAACTTATTGCTCAGTTGGGGCTACGTCATGATAGCTCAACTCCTTATTACCCACAGGCCAATGTCCAAGTTGAAGAGGTCAACAAAGTTTTAGTCCCTACGATTCAATGAGATGCTGGGATGAACAAAATAAACTGATATCCTATGCTTTTTTTAGCTTTATGGGTATACCGAACAACTGCTAAGACAACAAACAGATTTACACCTTTTCAATTGGTGTATGGTATGGAAGCTACTCTTCCGATTGAGTGTGAGATTCCATCATTAAAACTACCTGTTGAACTTATTCATGGTACTTCATTTGAAGAAGAACAGTTGCTTTACCTGGAATGTCTTGACAAGACTCCCCACATTGTTGCACTAGTAACTGAGACTCAAAAAATACGAGTTAAAGCTCAATATGACAAAACTGTGACCACTCGTACATATCCAGAAGGTTACTTGGTCTTGCTGTATGATCATGATAATGACAAATTAGGTGCTAGAAAATTCGAATCCATGTGGCATGGACCCTATATTGTTAAACGTGTATTACAAAAGGGTGCATATGAGTTGGTTGATTATGATGGAGATCAACTATTTGAGCCTCGCAATGGGTGCTACCTTAAGAAGTATTATGCTTGATTTTTCATGGATACTTTGTACATTAGTGTGCGTTTCATTAGTGTGCACTATTTTGGTGTGATTGTTTGCGTGTTTGCAAACATGTTTTGCCTTTCTTACCGCAGGTTCTACTTGGTTTGAAAATGTCTACGAACCCTCTTCCTTATTTCAGTTTCATTGATGGTGCTTGTCGTAGTACACAAATCTACCTTATGATGCGTGGGAACTCTTTACTCCCAGTAATGAGTTAGTGAGTTTACAAGGTATATGTTTAGGATGTAAAACAAACAATATAACTGAATATAGTGTAGTCATCAAACTATTATAAAAATATATTGCTCTTGGTATTGTGGTGTTAGTAGTAAAAATTGATTCACAACTCGTTGTATTACAATTAAACATGCATTATTCCATTAGAAATCCACAAATTTTAAGAATGTATTTTCATGCTCGTCCCTCGGAGAGAAATTTTGATTACATAACTTATCAACACATTCCAAGACATCTAAATACATTGATAGACACATTGGCAAATCATGTTTTAGATAGACATTTGCGATATATGTAAAAATCAAAACCATGACATAATAGGAGCATTAAGATACGTCACGAGAAACATGTATCTATATATATATATATATATATATATATATATATATATATATATATATATATACATCTAAATACATTGATAGACATATTGGCAAATCATGTTTTAGATGAACATTTTAAATATAATAGCAAAAATCAAAACATGACTATAGGAGCATTAAGATACGTCAGGAGAAACATGCATATATATATATATATATATATATATATATATATATATATATATATATATATATATTATGTCATGGTTTTGATTTTTACATATATCGCAAATGTCTATCTAAAATTTTTATTACATCAAAAACCAAAATTTGTGTTATGAGACACATGGCTCCTCGAACGTACATAAACTCAAAAATGAATACCAAGGACATGTCTATCCACCGACATGGTGCTCATGATAACATGTGACAACTCTAACAACTCGGCCCAACAACTGAGGTAATCTAGCTACACTCCAATGGTGTGCCACTGGTACTAGAGTGGTACATAATCAACAATCACATATTCTGGAATGCCTCTAGTCAAGGTATCCAGGTTATGCTCCACCTCTACCATAAGGTCAGCCACCTCACTCTATGGGGTATCCTAAAGTTGACGTTCCAACCTCCTGGCTATTGGAGAAACCCCTGGAGGTCTCTCTGGTCCAACATATGCAAATATCATAAGTTTTAATCTCATTTCACATAACCAAAAAATAATTTGTTTTGGAAAAAAATTAAAAAATATTTTTTTACTTGATTCATTCCATCGTGTCCCTGGTGTAAGTGGGAGATCAAGATCTCCTGTGAAATATTCCCCTACATAGGCCCAATCATCTACCATGATCAGCTGTTTCCAGATCCACATGAATATTGCAGGTGGGAAGGGAATATGTTGACCACCTCCATGATGAGGCACAAAATCTGTCCACTATGATAACTGTGGCTCCTTGGGTCCAGGAATGTCCACCTCCACCCACTCATACCTAAACAATGGGACACATTATAAGAAGAATGCAACCAGGATCAATCTGTAGCCAAAATTCTTCAGCTTCGTTGTCTTGCATATGGTGAGTTGTTCTTTCATGTTGGTTAGTAGCCCCTCACTCCAGTTGAATATGGTAGGGTTTAGGAATTCCAATGAATACTGAAGGTGAGACTTGATCGCCTCATGGAGTGCTTGTACTATGGTCACGCGAGCTATGGTAAATAGAACTATTTTCAACGGAAGCTCCCTGACATAATTGATATCAATTTTCCCACTTTTGGTCTTACGAGAACCATGGGCACAATTCCTAGCAATCAACATATCTGTGCTCTCTCCTCCTGCACGAGAACCTAATAATTGAAATCATCCACTCTTGGATAACCCAATAATGAAGTGTATGTATAATACTTATATTTCCAACTCCTGGTCCCCTATCAAGAACATTTGGCGGTATACATCCCACCATCTCACCAAGTGCTGCAGTAAATCTACCTAGGCTCTGACCCGAGAGGTATGAAGAACTTGAGAAATACACAATCACGGAGAGCCCTTATGGAAGGAGGGTTTTGTGCTATCTGGTGGTCTTCTATTTCATGGCCTCTTTCCTTCCACTCAATGATCATTTTTTTTTCTAGAAAAATACCTGCAAAACATCATTAAACAAATATTAATAAGCTTTCATGGAGGAAAGTTTTGAAATCAATGGGTATTTTTTGAGTATGATTGAAAAAAATTATGAATCAGTGCCAATGCGACTGTCAATGAATTTTCTGTTGGGAAAAATACTGAGAGGGGGGGGTGAATCAGTATTTAGGGCATATTCAAAACTTTTTACTTTTCCTTACTTCAAAACCCATACGCTACTTTGATGAAGAAAACTAGCGTATACACGCGGATCTCCTTCATTAAACTCGCATATACACAGAAATCATATTATGTAATTAAATATTTACTTAGATCTATGCAACATTCATTCTTCTGATGTTTAGTTAACAGTAAACATGTGCAGTAATAAAAAAATAAATCATCACATATAAGCATCACATATGAACACCAGGATTTTAGGTGGAAACCCAAGTCGGGAGAAAACCACCGCTACCGTTGCTCAGCCTTCAATATTTTATTATAGAGAAAACATCTTACAACATATGTACTGGCGCAGACTCATACCAGCACGCAGGCACCCACATGCGCTCGTTTACCAGCCTCTCCTGGAAGGGAGCACCGACCCCCTGACTCGTTTACCAGCCTCTCCTGGAAGGGAGCTCTTACCCCCTGATCTCGTTTACCAGCCTCACCTGGAAGGGAGCTACAACCCCCTGACTGAAGGCTACAACCCTCAACACCACTATGGACCACGTTTCATCAATTTTCACACTGGATCCAAACAACTTCAATAGAGCACAACTTGCAGGCCTCGTTTCATCATATTTTCAGACTGGACCCACTCCACACATTTAAGCTCAATCATACAACCAAACTAATACAGACAACTCATAACTGTAGAATACAGATAGCAGTAACACATCAGAACAGATCAGACATTTCATACCCCATGCTTCAGCAAACCCTAGTTTGCATACGCGCTTTCCTTTCACTGGTACCACGTATATACGCGCCTTCTACCATACAAACCCGTGTATACTTCTGTACATATTACAGAGCTAATTTCACTGCGCATACGCGCTTTCTCTTCAACGAAGCCGCGTATATACGCGCTTCTTCTGCGGCAAATTGGCGTATGGTTCTTCAGACATTTAGGTCATTGCAATTCTTCAGAACAGACACATCACACAGATTTTACCCTTTACGTCAGACAGATGTTTGCCTCATCTCAGATCTAATCATTCCATAAACAGATGTAGAAAATACAAATACATTTCAGATCTAGATTCCCTTCTTCATCATTTTATTCATAGGTGCTTCATGCATTCAGATCTATCATTCAACTGTAACCCTTTCCATTCAGATCTACTTCAGAGAGAAGCATTCATTCAAGCTCAGACATCTTGCTCCCACGCACATCATTTTCACAATGAATTTCTTCTCCTTATATAGGTTTACCCTTTTTCAATACCATGAGCCAAAACCACATCACTTCCGATGATATTCCTGGACGGGGTCATATAGATGAATCATTACTCAATACAATGGGTCAATACCATGGTGGTTACCCCTGGTTTTGTACTTTATGAGCGCTTTTTCCCATACGCGACTTGTCACGTTATTTCCCGCGTGCATACGCGACTTCTCCTACACAATTCCGCATATGCCTTGAGACATACTCTTTTCATCATAGATCTAGCACATACTGAATTCCTTTCTTCATTACCTTCTGTACTCACTGTAGATACATCAGATTTACATCATTTAACAAGATCATCAAGACATATTCCATCAAGCACAACTTCATCAAGTAGGTTGCCATCATCTTCATCAAGTGGGTTTCCATTCAAGGACAACACTCTATCAAGTGGGCTGCCATCAAGGACAACACTCTGATCATATTGCCAACAATCTCCCCCTTTGGACTTGATGCAACCACGATGGTGTTTGATCACTACAACAGATAGATACATTAAAAATACAATGACACCATGTCACTCTCCTATTTTTCATCATTACTTTTATTCAAACACCATGTCACTCTCCCCCTTTGACATCAAGGGCAAAGGGCGGATCAAAACCAACACAAGGTTTTTCCCTTCATGTAGACATAAGAGCTCTGCAGATCTGATGTGCACTGAAGTTACCATGCTCCCCCTGAGTTCATGCTGAATGTTCAAACATATTTTTCAATGAAGTACATGACTCTATGACCTTCCTATCACCAAAGACTCATACTTACATCAAAGATCCAACCAAGTGGATTTACATATGAGACTCAAGTATCCAACCAAGTGGGTTTACACATTTTGACTCAGCTACCCAACCAAGTGGGTTTACATATTTTGAATCAACTACCCAACAAAGTGGGTTTACAAAATGAACAAGTCCTTACATGACTGAATATTACAATTTTACATCATAGGTCTCAACATGACCTTTTCATCAAATTACAAATATGACTTTTCATGACCAATACCAGAAAGACCTCAAGAGAGATCATATATCAGAACCATCATAATGCCAACAATGCATTATACTCAGCAAGGCTAGGGATCCCCCTGAAAATGTGCATCCGAACATCCTTTCCATATGACCAAGGCTCCTCCTTAGCTTGTGCAACCTGAACACCTTCAACAACAAGTCATCGGCAACAATCTCTGCATGATCTGTCCTTATCTCTGAATTATAAGACTTTCATCTCAGCAACGAATACTCTTCATCAAAAAGCAAACAAGACTCATCCATAATCTTCAACATAAGAAACCATGTACCATTTCATTAGCATGAGTATAACCAGAATAATGCTAACAGTACAATCATTAGCAGTCAGACTGATGCTCCCCCTGAACCTCTGCTCCTGATCTTCAGCTGTCATCCCAATTCTCTTATCATTAATTCATATGCGACTGTGTCTCCTGGAACTTGCGTGTATACGCGACTTTTGTTAATTGAACCCGTGTATGGAAAGTGAAGCATAGAAATTTTCACATTCCTTCATCTCCCCCTGAATTTTTCCTTCCTGTACCTGTCTTCTTCATATCAGATGCTCTGTTAGAAATACATATAACCAGAATAATCAAATCAACCATGAGAATCATCATACATTTCTCCCTCTGTGACGATACATTACTAATCCCTATAATGTATCTCACATCACTTCTTGCAGTCATTCAGAGAAGTAAGCTTTAGAAGCGGATGACTGTTGTAGGGTCAATATTCCCTACGTTTCTGACCGGTCCTCCTTCTTTCTCCAGCTCTCCTTGAAACTTCTTATTGTGGGCTGAAAATTGTCCAATTTCTCAGATCTATTCATCCTGCATTCTTTTTCCACATGTCCATATTTGTTACATGCATAACATCTTGCATGACCAGAAAATTAAGCATAAGAATCATACTGTGTTCTTCTATTCTTTCCTCTATTGCAATCAGCTGCTTTATGACCAAACCTGCTGCATGAAAAACAATATCCCTTAAAGAAACCAGACTACCTATCTGTGTAGAATCTTCTTGTTTGTGACTGAAACAATCTGCTTCTGCAATTTGCTGCAACATGCCCATAATTATGACAATTAAAGCATTCAAAATTATTGATGCTTCTATAGTTAGGAGGGAATGGTTTCTTTTGAGAGTTCATGATTGTCGGTTGACTCTTTGCTTCTTTCAACACTTCAGATTTTGTATTGACTTCCTTTGAATCATTAGCATTTTCTTGTGAACTAGATTCTTTGACAGGCTTAAGGAAAACTAAGACTAAGTATATAAAGGGAGACCTGATTAGGTTGATATTGTAAAAATCTTAGTGCTATCTTGAAACCTCAAAAGTTTAACCTTTTCTTCTAATTTACCTTTGAGAATGTTTACCTCCACCTCCAAGGCTTGGCATTGCTTCTTCATGCTTTCTTCTTTTCTTCTTCCATCTTCTACTTGGTTATTCAGATTTAGAATCTCTTATTTCAACCCATTTTCTTGCTCTCCAAAAGTTTGTAAGAGTTCTTCATTCTTCTTCTTCGATGCTTCGAGATTTACTTTTAGAGATATGTTTTCTGCTTCAAGCCCTGCATTCTTCTTATTTGATTTATCCAGGTGTTCTTTGAGGGAGATGATTTCTGCTTCAAGACCTTCCTTTTCAAACGATTGTAGAGACTCCTCATTCTTCTTACTTGATGCTTCAAGATCTGCTTGTAGAGAGATGATTCCAGCTTCAAGACCTTCATTCTTCCTTTTTGATATTTCGAGGTCTGCATTTAGATCGTTGATTTCTGCTTCTAGTATTTTCATTCGATTAGATGCATAAGCATGGAACCTTTGATACTTGTCTATAGATTCACTCTCCTTAGATGATTTTTTCTAATCTTCAACTTTAATCTTGACAGCTTCTTCTAGATCCATACTGTTACTTTCACTATCTTTACCTTTACATGCACAAGAGAGTAAAATACAAGAACAATGATCAATACCTGTTTCATCTTCTTCAATTTCTGCTATACATGATTTCTGAGGTATCTGATTTCCTTGAGTAACCTTCTTCTTTTGCTTCTTTGCCATGAGCACTTGTAGAGCTTGGTCAGAATCTTCTTCATCTTCACTGGACACTTCATCATCATCTTCATTTGCATAATAATTCTTCCTCTTTTCAAATTGTTTCCCTTTACCATAAGTTTCTTATAAGGACATAGAAAGATAATGACCAACTTTTCCACAAGCAAAACACTTGAAGGGAAGCTTACCTTTGAATCTTCCAGTTCCCAGTTGGAGTTTTCTCACAAAATTTGCTTCTTCTTCTTCTGATATATAGTTTGATTCCTTGACATCTGTCTTTTCTTTCCTTGCAAACGCTCTGTGCAAACTTCTTTGATACTAGAAGGACCTCCTTTGTTTCATTGAGAAAGCAAATGCATCACCATGTAATTGAACAATAGTAAGAGTTTGTGTATCTTGCCTTTCTTCAATAGCTGATACTTTTGACTCAAATTTTGAAGTCAGATATCTTAAGACTTTTTCCACCAGAGTAGTATCGGTTATGGTTTCACCCAAACTTCTCATACAATTTACAATATCATCTAGACGTAAAAAGAAACTGGCAATACTCTCATCACTATGCATCCTTAAATTTTCATATTCAACTCTGAGAGTTTGGAGTTTTTCACTTTTTACCTTTGTATCTCCTTCATAGCTCAGAATGATTTTGTCCCATATTTCTTTTGCTGAATTTAGTTGCATCACTTTAGCAAATGATCTCTGTGACATGTGCTTCCTAATAGACATTGACCGCCATTGATTTCACATTTCTTCCTTTCGCGCATCGTAGGAATACTAGCCGGATACCGACAACCTTCTTCCACGATTGCCCATACTTCGCACTCAAGACTTGCAGATATGATTTTGTTCTACTTAAAATTAGGATTGATTCCATTGAATAGAGGTGGCTTTATTGGGATACTCCTTCAAGATTTCCCATTGCGACGGATTCTTCAAGCGATCAAGCTTCGCTAAGAACCTCCTCTCGATACCAATTGTTGGAAAATACCGAGAGGGGGGGGGGTAAATCAGTATTTATGGAATATTCAAAACTTTTTACTTTTCCTTACTTCAAAACCCATACGCTACTTTGATGAAGCCAACTAGCGTATACACGCGGATCTCCTTCATTAAACTCGCGTATACACAGAGATCATATTATGTAATTAAATCTTTACTTAGATCTATGCAACATTCATTCTTCTAATTTTTAGTTAATAGTAAACATGTGCAGTAATAACAGAATAAATCATCACATATAAGCATCACACATGAACACTAGGATTTTAGGTGGAAACCCAAGTCGGGAGAAAACCACCGCTGTCGTTGCTCAGCCTTCAATATTTTATTATAGAGAAAACATCTTACAACATATGTATTGGCGCAGACTCATACCAGTATGCAGGCACCCACCTGTGCTCATTTACCAGCCTCTCCTAGAAGGGAGCACCGACCCCCTGACTCGTTTACCAGCCTCTCCTGGAAGGGAGCTCCGATCCCCTGATCTCGTTTACCAGCCTCACCTGGAAGGGAGATACAACCCCCTGACTGAAGGCTACAACCCTCAGCACCACTATGGACCACGTTTCATCAATTTTCACACTGGATCCAAAAAACTTCAATAGAGCACAACTTGTAGGTCACGTTTCATCATATTTTCAGACTGGACCCACTCCACACATTTAAGCTCAATCATACAACCAAACTAATACAGAAAACTCAGAACTGTATAATACAGATAGCAGTAACACAGCAGAACAGATCAGACATTTCATACCCCATGATTCAACAAACCCTAGTTTTCATACGTGCTTTCCTTTCACTGATCCCGCGTATATACGCGCCTTCTACCATACAAACCCGCGTATACTTCTGTACATATTACAGAGCTAATTTCACTGCGCATACATGCTTTCTCTTCAGCGAAGCCGCGTATATACGCGCTTCTTCTGCGGCAAACTAGCATATGGTTCTTCAGACATTTAGGTCATTGCAATTCTTCAGAACAGACACATCACACAGATTTTACCCTTTACGTCTGACAGATGTTCGCCTCATCTCAGATCTAATCATTCCATAAACAGATGTAGCAAATACAAATACATTTCAGATCTAGATTCCCTTCTTCATCATTTTCTTCATAGGTGCTTCATGCATTCAGATCTATCATTCAACTGTAACCCTTTCCATTCAGATATACTTCAGAGAGAAGCATTCATTCAAGCTCAGACATCTTGCTCCCACCCACATCATTTGCACAATGAATTTCTTCTCCTTATATAGGTTTACCCTTTTTCAATACCATGAGCCAAAACCACATCACTTCTGATGGTATTCCTGGACGGGGTCATATAGACGAATCATTACTCAATACAATGGGTCAATACCATGGTGGTTACCCCTGGTTTTGTACTTTATGAGCGCTTTTGCCCATACCCGACTTGTCACGTTATTTCCCGCGTGCATACGCGACTTCTCCTAGACAATTCCGCGTATGCCTTGAGACATACTCTTTTCATCATAGATCTAGCACATACTGAATTCCTTTCTTCATTACCTTCTGTACTCACTGTAGATACACCATATTTACATCATTTAACAAGATCATCAAGACATATTCCATCAAGCACAACTTCATCAAGTAGGTTGCCATCATCTTCATCAAGTGGGTTGCCATTCAAGGAAAACACTCTATCAAGTGGGTTGCCATCAAGGACAACACTCTGATCATATTGCCAACATTTTCCCGCGTTGTCATCATGTTTCTATTTTGTGGCTTAGGGAAAACAACGCAGTCCCGATGGGTAAATCTTGTGCTGGTCACCCACGAGCCCTATTTTCTTCAAGATCCCCTAGATACCTAATTTATAGGCGAAAACACTTAAAAATTACATTGAAATACCAAGGAAGGGAAAATCCCTTACCTATGACTGGCGACTCATAGAATGGTACCCTAGTTCGATCACACTCCTCGCCTGAAGATGGGGGTAATTTTCAGTAAAATGCTCTCCAAATTCACAAGTTACAAATTATAATTTTATTTTTACTTTTTGAGTTTATATATAATTTTAAAAGTATTTTTACCATTTGAAATGTATTTTTACCTATATTTCTATATTTTTTCTCGAACTGGGTAACATTGATTCACATGTGCAACAACATGTGGTTACAAATTGGCAACAATAATTGATTTTGGATGAACTGATGAGTTTTGTTTTATCACTTTTTTCAGACGTGTGAAAAATAAATGAAGTAGGAACCCCCCTATAGTCATCTTTCAGCTCTTTTCTGACTCTCGAAAAATGAAAATATTGTTGAGCACTTGTCCTTTCAAGCTTGTAAAAGTAAATGAATTGACGTCTACTCAGTACAAGTTGAACCCTTTTCCGTGATGAGATAAAATAATTACGAAAAATGAATACCTTAGTCAAACATGACTAAGAGGTTCTCTTGGATATTTTTTTCTACCTTTTTAGATTCGAGAGACTGGTTATGAAAAGGGAAATTTAGAGTTTTCTTTTCCACCTCTTTTTCAAACTCCTTAAACATGAAAATATGTCGAGTTATACCTCTGTCGGACTCGTAAAACTTAAACGAGAAAGGAGTTGTCACCATGACGAGATCGAGTTACTCCTTCCTAGGGATCATTAAAATTTCTAGGATGGATTCATCCCAAGGATGAACTTATACACTAAGCATATGATATCCTGTTCAAGCCTGTGATAAAAAATAAAGAGGTACTCACTAGAAATAGTGGGGGAAAATAGAAGTAAACACATATCTTGTATTTCATTTGAAAGGCAACATGTAGCTCTTGAACATGACACTTATATGTATCTGATGTCAGGTTTGGGATATCCTCATTTCGTCACTTGCCTTCATGGGTTTGGGAAATCCATTTGCCTCTTATTCAATTATATCCTTTTGTCATCATGACCTATAATCCCATTTTGAGTCAAATGCTGCCAAATTCTAGAATCGTGTCACTAATATGTTTAAGAGAAGTCTCCGTCTACAAGTTTAAAACACTTATACCCTATTTGATCCTCTCTGCATCAATCCTGAATCAATATTATCAACTCTGCAAATCCTATGTTTCATGTCGATGATGTGGGAATTATTATGGCCCTCCTTCGACGGATCACTTCCTATCGACTCCAGCTCATTATCCAGGAATACGATTTAGAAACCTCCTCTTTGTACCTTGGACCTTGCATGCCTCAATGGCAGGTTATTTGCTTTCGATGATAGGTTCACATCACTAGCCTTTGATCGAATGATTCTGCGAGTGTTTGAATTCAGCTCCATTGTTCACACTCATAGATTGTGCCGTTGTACCTTGAGAGCCATCGTCATCATTGGTGATTTCTTCCGTGCCTGTTAACAATTTACATCATTGACCAGAATTAGGTAGTTTTTACCATGTTCGACTTCAACATATCTGTTCACATGGTTAGATTCATACTTTGGATGGGTCAAGATAAAGGCGAAAACCCCAGGTTTCCTTTAATAAATCTAGGATGCGTGGAGTTATTCATGATTGTACACATGATCCTTTATATTCGGATGGTTGCACCCATGTCGTGGATTCATGTATTCATATATTCATGATCCATTTTAGTCGGATGGCTGCATCCATGCCATGGATATATGTATTGTTAGATGCCTACTCAGAGATGTATTGTTAGGAATACTTACATCATAGATGTCATATATATTGTATCATGTTTGATTTTTAGGTCTCGTGACGATGGTTCTCTAAATTCCTTGCCTTTAATTATAAAGCACTTCAGCCACCACTTCCCATTCTAACTTCACGCTTTAGGGGGCACATGTTATACAATATTTTTTCAAACTCCACTTTGTTTTGTCATGCCACTAGTGTCGCAAAATATGTTATTCATCAAACGTGCCTAGAAAATCCCCGAAGAATTAAAAAAAGACTTGATTTAAAAACATTCTGGAAAGCTTGTCAAAAACCATGTTTTACAAGCCCAACACACTCTGCAATGCTACTAACCCGCACTTGTCACCTTTTTCAAAACACGTGTCTAGCACTAGAAACACTGCCTTTGTTAAGAAAATCCATGTCAGTCCTCTTCATTCCGTCTTCCCAAACATGGAGGAGAAGCTTCCCTTACTAGAAGTATCGAGAATGATGACATGGTTTTAGGTTGTTGATGATAGGAGCGAGACCTCCCTTTCATGGCCATGGATCCTATTTCCATGGATATTTCCCTTAAGATGTGGAACTCCTCCCACCTTTTATGGATCCTCAACTTCCTCTCCTTTCATATAAATGAGACCCCTACCATCCACTAATGGTTGGTTGCTATCCTATAAGTTAAAGCATGCCCAATTACCTTCCATCTGTGAAGGAGGAAGTTGTTTGAAGAGTCGAAGATAAGACTTGGAGTATCACCTGAAGGAGGCGTCCAACATCAAGGCTTATGGTTGTATTGTTCCCTTTATCATTCTATTAATAATACACTGTGTGTTTCCTTTCCATAAATGTGTATATTTTTGCATGTTTATTGTAGCGCTCCTTGATCTATTACATAACTTATTCTATAGATTGTTATGCTTTGTATCCATTTGTTGTCTCCACTTTTTCTTCCTTGCAGGCAATTGTCTTCATCGACGAAGAGGAGATCATGTTCGTGGAAGCGAAAGAAGCAAGGCTAATGCCGAAGGAAAGCATTAGAATTAGAAAGAGGTAGGACATCTACCCTCCTTCATGTTTTTATAGCATAAGCTAGGAAAGGTTGCATATATTTGTCTCGTTTGTCACTAGATCCTCTCATTAGGTGATCTGAATGGAGGATGTTAGTAATGCTCAACTAATTCCCCTTTCAGATTTTAAACATGCTTGCTTATTATGTGCTTAAGGGTTCAAGTTATCTTGCAATTCATTGAGTCTAATTGGAGTGTTTTTCATGTCAATTTAGTGAGAAATTTAACATAAAAAACAAGAGTTAAACAACAAAAAATAAAGTACAAAACATCACCATACATAACATTAACACAATTATTTGATGAAGGAGTTCACCCCTCTTGGGTTACATCTCCTTGGTTCAGCTTCCATGGCTTGGGCCTCTATATTATGCTCAAATTTTCAAATTGACCTATTTACAATGATGTTTTGCTCCTGTAACATGCTCCAATGAACTTAGAAAGAACAAGAATGGCTATCTAGCCTCTTCTTTCTCTTCAATGGGTCTTCAGGTGAAGTAGATATGGCCCAACCCTCTGGTGGCTCTAGGCATCCTTAAACTTCAAGCTGGAAAAATTCTATCCAAAAGTGCTCCACTGCTTCTGAAACCTACACTAATGAGTTCAGAAGACCCAAAAATGGTAATCTAGCCTCTTTCTGGGATTGATTTGGTCGAAAACTACCTCAGTTATGAATTCTGTCAGTTTCACCTAGAAAACCCCCACTAAAACTGGCAAACTACAACTAAACTGGAGTCTTCTACAAAATATGGAGGTCCGCCAAGTTAATCCTAAATCAAATTTAAGTGGGACTTAACGTGCTAATTAAGCGCAGTTAAGACTAAACCTACACTTTAATTAATCCGAAGTTTAAAACAGGTTTAGTGTTAATGAACAAGGTTTAAGGTTAAGTAATCGGGGTTAAGATATTTAATGCTCTGCTTAAGGTCAAAGCTCCTGCTGTGGTCGTAGCGTGTGGTCCTATGGACTAGGTTTGGCCCTTCAGGGCTGGCCCCTCTTTTCCCCCACCTTATAACCAAAATTAATTCAAATATATGTAGAAACAAATGTTAGTTAAGAACCATTGGATAACGGAGGCGGTATGCGATATGTGTGTTGTGGGCAAGGTCATGAGGTCGAACCCCAACCTTCGTTTGGTCCTTAAAAAAAAATTTCTCCACTGATGGGAGGGGCACGTGGCGGCCTCTAGGCTTGCCACGTGTTGTGACCCGATTGGCTCCCACATTAACCAGTAAAAACTCAGCACATCACCCACCATTTGAACCAACCAAATGTTGCCAAGTGGAAGCCTACCATTCAAAAGAGAAGAAATTGAACAATCCTTGACTAGCTTATTTAAATTCCACGTCAGCAATACGGACTGCTGACTGGGCTCCCTCTCTGACATTTTTTTTGAATTTTTTGTTTGTTTGTGCAAACGAACAGATCGCGTTTTCGGGAGCATATGACGACCATTTTTCGTGAAACGAAGTGCGTCGGAATCAGGATGAAAAGTGCTACGTGGTCGTTTAGGTTCCAATCCAATACGACAACTTTTATTTTTGAGCTAAAATTTGAGCTCTTGATCATACCTCCCAACTGAAAAATTTTTGTCTCCAAAGAACACTTTCAGTTATCAAATTGAAGAAGTAAAAACTTAGAAATATCCCAAAAACTCAATTGCAATGTAAAATTTTCAATTGGTGCCTTTCAAGCCCCAATCAAGGAACTTCACTTATCTTCCTCATGAATAATTTTTGTCCTGTTAATAATTGAGCCATAATTCTTATCCTTGTTGCAAAACAAACAATTATGAGTGGAATCTGAATATTCTCTTAAAAATCGTCTTTACATGACTCCAAATAACACTTCATCTTGAAGCATCTCTTGAAGACAAAGTTGACACCATCCTAGAGATAAAAAACAAATCAACTTGCTTTGGTGTCTTCAAACTGAGATTATACATATAACTACTTGTTGAATTTTTTTTCATGATGTTTTGCTTTTTCCTACAATACATAGTTGTTTTTAAATAATCTTAACAACAAGATTCATTCACACAAGTTTCAACACAAATACTTGTATCGGTGAATATGAGACAACTAGTAGACAATTGATGAACAATAATTTGTACATTCAAAAAGTTCATAAGCATGTGGACTATAAAGCCAAAATTAGCATGAAAATGCTCTGAACAAAACACTATTGTATTTGAAGGGATTTATTTATGCATATCCCCTTTTACAATAGTCCAACTCTGGGACATGCAACTAGTGTAAAACAAAATTTACAACTTCAATTGGACAAATAGTTCGCCCACTTCTTGCCCAATAAGGTAAGTGAACCCTCTATTTGTTCTTCCTCTTTTCTAAAGTTGCATTAGGTATGGAAGCATCTTGCACCACTTTTGCGATGGTTTCTTCCTCTTTAGGTACATGCACAAATTGCTTGCCTTTGCCAGAATGAAGATGCGAATGCAATTTCCAACATTTTGCAACCCAATTTCCATGTATTTTGCAATGAGTGCAGAATTTTCTTTGAGCTCCTCTTGGCTCACATGCCTCTGACTTTGGATTAGCTTTTCCTTTCTTGAGTTTCTTTCCAATATCCATGTACATCCTTTTAAGAATTTCTTCCTTCTTTTTGCACTTATCTACACTATGGTTAGATGAAGGAAAAAAAGTACATGGAGATACATTCTTCAATAAGTTGTTCAAATTTGCATTTTGCTTCTCATATTGAAAAACATTGGATACAACAGGATGATTATACCTCTTTTTATTGTTTTTGGACTTGCTCTTGTTGCATGAATAAATTTCATGGCGAGAAGAAATTGATTTCTTATCTTCTTCATCTTCCCCATCTCTCTTTGTAGATACCTTCAAGTATTGTATTTGAAGAACCAAGAAGGTACTAGTTTCAGATGAAAAGTCAAACACCTTGATTCCTCATGTTCTCTTTTGTGACAAAACATACATGATACTCAATAGCTACCATCAGAAGACCATCCTTCTGCTGAAACATAACCCAAGCCTTCATACTCAGGTCTCTCTTTGGCTTCAATTGGGTTCTTGATGCCTTGTTGGTTCACACCAAGACCTCCTCCCTTGTAACCCATCTTGTACAAGAGCTTGGACCCAATTCCATTACCATATTTCTCAAAAGCTGCAAAAGAAATATCTTCAACAATTTTATGAAAAGAATAAGTATGCAATTTCTTACCAATAGTTCCATATTTTTTTTGAGGGTAAAAGATGCTTGCAAAATCCATTTTGATTTGTTAGGTCCCTATATTACTAGTATAGTCCCTTATTATTGTTACTGTAACCCCCTTATTTTTATTATTGTACCCCTATAACCTCCATATTTTTATTATTGTGCCCTTAAATTATTATTGTTAGGTCGGCTAGGATTACATTGTGGCCCCATAGGATTACATTGTGGCCCCATGGACTCCTATATATAGAAAGGAGGTTTTGTAATTTGTATCATCCAAGAATTTTTCATTCATGTAATGTATTAGAGGTTTCCCCCCTCGAAGTGGCTTATTTCTAAGGCATTGATATCTCTTTTCTTCTATTTTTGGAGCTGGTTTCACAACATTTGGTGTCGGAGCTTTGGATTCTAGGGTTTTGCTGCTCCAAATAGCTCATCGTGGGATTTTCGCTATAAATTTTTTTCTATGATGTTTCAGAAGCTAAAATATTTAGGGTGCGAAGCCGAAATCCTGAGGAAAATCTTCACAAAATTTTAGAGCTTGGTTCGCAATATTTTCAGACATATGATCTATGGAAGTTAGGTCTTTTTGCAGGCTCCTCAATTTAATCTAAACAGGTCATCGTGGAATTTGCGCTATAAAATTTTTTCTACGAAGGTTCAGAATCTGAAATTTTTAGGGCACGAAGCTGAAAGCCTAAGGAAACTCGTCACAAAATTTCAGAGCTTGGTTCACAACATTTTCAGAGATATGATCTGTGGAAGGTAGTGCTTTTTTAGGCTCCTGAATTTCATCTCAAAGAGGTGATCGTGAGAAAAGCTTCATAACTCTCTCTCTGAGCATCGGATTGGAGTGTCCTAAAAAGTGGCCACAAGTACACTGACTATGGTTTCTTTACTATCAATTTCAGAGCTAAAAGACGAAACAATGACACGTGGCAAGTCGTACAAGTTTGATCTACTGAAACAGTACATAATTAGGTCATTGTGGGAGATTGGACATAACCTTACCTTGAAGAATCCAAATCATCTCAGACCTGTGGCATTCAAAAGAGGATTTAGAAGGTTACTTCAGTGCTAAATTTCAGATATTGAAGAGTTTTAACCACTGAGATAATCCAATTTAAATATCGAGCTCTTCAAAAGCAAGAAAAATGTGTGTAATTTTTTCCAAATTGCATAAGTCTTGTTTGAAGAATCAATTTGAATTGATTCCAAGGACATATTGTAGAATAGATATCAGTATTTGGTTCTAAAAAATGCCCCGTAAAAATAATTCAACACCCATTAAGCCTTCAGAAGGCTCTACTATGACTCATGAAGATGAAGAATTGCAACATGATCTATCAAAATTACAAGAGCAAGTGCACCAAATTTCGCTCTCGCAAAGAGCAGCAAAAAATGAAATGGAAGTTTTGAAGAAAGGCATGGAAGCGAAGATGGATGGTGTGAAGAATAATATGGATGGTTTGAAGAAAGGCGTGGAATCTAAGATAGATGG
The DNA here is from genome assembly GCA_034641835.2 of Pinus albicaulis. Taxonomy (NCBI): domain Eukaryota; kingdom Viridiplantae; phylum Streptophyta; class Pinopsida; order Pinales; family Pinaceae; genus Pinus; species Pinus albicaulis. The sequence goes on along the minus strand of CM076572.1, from coordinate 389,473,140 downwards.
CATGGAAGCTGGCATGGAATCTAAGATGGATGACATGGAAGCTAAAATGGAAAACATGAAGAATAATCTAAAAGAAGACATGGAAGGTTTGACAAAGTTGATACAAGAAATGTTTCCTAATGGTGAAAAGATAATAGAGGAAACTCATGATGAGAACAAAATAAATGTTAATCGTGATTTCATAAAATCTAATGTTGGCGGGAAGAACCACCATATTCCAAAAATGGATATGAGGAAGTTTGATGGAAAGGATCCTGTAACATGGATACTACGGATGGAGCAATATTTTGATCTCCATAACGTGCAAAACACACAAAAGGTACGCATTGCAACTTTACATTTATAACAAAATACATTTGTATGGTATCGATGGCTTTGCTCCCGTAAAAAAATTGTCACTTGGTCAAATTTTACGGAGGAAATGATAGCACATTATGAGGATACAAAGAGCAACACCTTCTTTAGCCAATTGATAAATCTCAAACAAAAGGGTTTAGTGGGGCAACACATTTAGGACTTCCAAAAATTGAATATAAGGGTAACTGATATTCCAGAGGAACACATGATCGATCTCTTCATAGGAACTTTAAAGGATAACATCCAACATGAACTTCACGTTTTGGAACCAGATTCATTGGAGAAGGCATTCAGGTTGGTAAGAAAAGTTGAATGTAAAATTGACTTGACAAGGAGGCCACACACTCTTGTTCGTAGAGAGTGACTGCTACACCTAGATTTCCACAACCTACAAGGTTGAAACCACAACACTTGGAAGAAAAAATAGCAAAAATCTTTACTCTGATTGGCAATCATAAATACATAAAGGTCATAAGTGTCTTTGAGAAGAAATTATTTTACATAGATTGTGAAGAGGAAGAAGAAAATGAACAAGAAGAGGATATACACCAGGAACCGGCCCTAGAAGAGGAAGAAATAGGGATGGCGCATGTGTCCGGATTATAGGGAGCTCAATAAGCTCACCATTAAAGATAAATTTCCCATTCTTGTGATTGATGAATTATTGGATGAATTACATGGAGAAATTTATTTTACCAAGTTGGATCTTCGCTCAGGATATCATCAAATTAGAAAGAAGACTAGAGATATTCCAAAAATAACATTTCCAACTCATGAGGGTCATTATGAATTTTTGGTCATGCCTTTTGGACTTACCAATGCACCTTCTACATTTCAAGGGTTGATGAATTCCATTTTCAAACCCTTCCTTAGAAAATTTGTGCTAGTATTTTTTGATGATACACTAATCTACAACAGGGCTTGGAAGGATCATGTTGAACATGTTGATAGGGTGCTCAAACTATTGTAGGAGAAACAATTATATGCAAAAACGTCCAAATGTTTCTTTGGAGTACAAGAGGTGGAATATATGGGTCATATTGTATCTCACGAGGGTGTTAAGGTAGACCCTAACAAAATTAAAGCCATTAAGGAATGGAAAGTCCCCACAACCATAAAGAAGTTGCGAGGATTTCTCAGGTTAACAGGGTATTATCGCAAGTTTGTTAAGAATTATGGGAGAATAGCAACAACTCTAACAACATTATTGAAGAAAGATGCATTTTCATGGACTCCTAAAGCAACTAAGGCCTTTGAAAATCTTAAAGAGGCAATGTGCCTAGCACCAGTCTTAGCTACGACAGACTTCACAAAAACCTTTATTGTGGAATGTGATGCCTCAGGAAATGGAATTGGTGTTGTTTTAATGCAGGAAGGAAGACCCATTACTTTTTAAAGTTGTCCAATCAAAGGAAAGTATTTACAGAAACCTATTTATGAGAAGGAAACGTTAGAAATACTGCATGCACTAAAGAAATGGTGAACTTACCTAATGGGAAGACACAACAACAAAAATGGGTCACAAAGATGTTGGGTTATGACTTTGAAATAATCTACAAAAAAGGGAAGCTTAATGTTGTTGCAAATGCACTCTCAAAGAAGAATGAAGAGGTGGAAGCATTGCTTTGTGCCATTTCTATTATCCAACCAGATTGGATAACCGAAGCAAGAGATGAATGGAAGAAGGACAAAAAAGTATGGAACTCATTCAAAAGTTGCAGAAAGATCCTAGTACATCTGATACATTTAGTTGGAAAAATGATTTCATATGGTACAAAGATCGCTTATATCTTTGTAATAATTCCCAACTAAAACAAAAGATTCTTTTGGAATTGCACACTTCTCCTTTAGGAGGACACTCAGGATTTTTAAAAACTTACCATAGGGTGAAGAAAGAACTTTTTTGGGATGGCCTTAAATTTGATATTCAAAAGTTTGTGGTGGAATGTTTGGTTTTCCAGTAGAATAAAGTTGAGACAATTAAGACCCCGGGACTTCTACAACCTTTATCCCTTCCAAGTCAATGTTGGGAGGAGATTTCAATGGATTTTATCACAGGTTTACCTAAGTTTGAAGGAAAGAGTGTCATCATGGTGGTAGTTGATAGACTTACCAAGTATGCATACTTTTGTGCATTATCTCATCCATTTAAAGCATGTATAGTTGCTACTAAATTTATGGACACAATTCAAAAGCTACATGGAAATCCAAGGGTTATTGTGAGCGACATAGATCCCATTTTTACTGGAAATTTTTGGAAAAATTTATTTTCTTGTTTGGGTACTCAATTAGCTCATAGCTCATCTTATCATCCTCAATCTGATGGTCAAACTGAGATAGTAAATAAATGTTTGGAAGGATATCTTCATTGTTTTGTATCTGATAAACAAACACAATGGGTCAAGTGGTTACCTCTAGCTGAATGGTGGTATAACACTTCCTTCCATACTGCAGCAAAAATGACCCCAGTTATGGCACTTTATGGATATCATCCACCATCCATCACATCATCTTTAAGGGAAAATTCGAAGGTTCAAGCAGTGGAAGATCACATCGAGCATCAGCAAGAAGTTCTCCAACTCTTAAAGGATAACCTGAATTTGGCACAAAATCGAATGAAACAACAGGCAGATCAACATCGTAGCGAGATAAGTTTTGATGTAGGAGATTGGGTATTTTTACGGCTACAACCATACAAACAAATGTCCCTCAAGCAAGCTAAGAAGGATAATAAATTATCGCCAAAGTACTATGGTCCTTACAAGGTGTTGCAAAAGATTGGTACTATGGCATACAAATTGGAGCTTCCTGCTTCTTCACGAGTGCATCCGATTTTCCATGTTTCATGCTTAAAGAAGGTTATAGGTGAAAATCTTCCAGTTCAAACAATATTGCCAGAACTTGATGAGGAAGGAAAAATCATATTGGAACCTGAAGCAGTCACGGAAACAAGAACTCGACGGCTACGGAATCGATCAATTTCAGAGTATCTCATCAAGTGGAAGAACTTACCCACTGAAGATTCTACATGGGAGGATGAGAATTTTATACAGAAGCACCCAGAGCTACTCAAGCGTTGAGGACAACACTTTTTTGAAGAAGAGGGGCATGTTAGGTCCCTATATTACTAGTATAGTCCCTTATTGTTGTTAGTGTAACCCCATTATTGTTATTATTGTACCCCTGTAACCCCCATATTGTTATTATTGTGCCCTTAAATTATTATTATTAGGTCGGCCAGGATTACATTGTGGCCCCATGGACTCCTATATATAGAAAGGAGGTTTTGTAATTTGTATCATCCAAGAATTGTTCATTCATGTAATGCATTGGAGGTTGCCCCCCTCAGAGTGGCTTATTTCTAAGGCATTGATATCTCTTTTATTCTATTTTTGGAGCTGGTTTCACAACATGATCTTAGAGGTGTCCACTTGGAATCTTTGGTTTTCTTCCTTCATCTCCCCAAACTTAGGTACTGATTGAACCTCATCTTCCACATCATGTGGGAAAAAGGTACATACTTGTCCATACTTTTTCCTAAAGGAATTTCTACCCATGCGTCTTGTACTAAAGTTGTAGAAAAACATGGAGTTTGTGGAGAAGATGGTGGCTTGACACCATTATTGTATCCTTCTTCCTTTGAAGAACATTCTACACTTGGGGGTGGTGTAGAGCTTTCACCATGTAGCTTGGTGTGCCTCTCTTCATAGAGGACCTTCACCATAACTACCATTTTTATAAAAGCCTTTCTGTAGGCTTTTATATCTTCTGACATCTTGGTAGAATCTCCTCCTTGAAACATACTTTTGTTAAAGCCTCAAGCTAGAGCTTTGAGGGAAAACTCGTGGTAGAGAATTTCTCTCCTTTCCAAAATATTTTCTCCTCACTTGAGCTTCAAAACACACCACTTGCACAAAGAAACAGAAGATAACAATAAATCTATAGCTACGATACCAAAAATTATCTAAATGGAGGATTTTAGTAATGCTCAGCTAATTCCAACTTCATATTTTAAAGGTGCTTTCTTCTTATGTGCTTAAGGGTTAGTGACAGCGGGGCCCTCCCTTGGCCTCGGTCTACCTTGGTCCCAACCTCACCTGTGTGTAAATGCATCCAAAGTTTCATGCCCAATCATTTCCCAATCCGAGAAATCTAACACTTCCCTTATTCTGTGCTGGCAAAGTTAAAAAAATAAGTCTGGGATAATTTTAATATCTCAATTCAGAGAATTGAGATATTAATTCAACACTCCTTTATAGTTATAACCCGACAGTACATTATGTATACATATGCACCAACTTCGCATATACAACCATTATAAGCGACATAATACTTTGGATATTAAAACCATGTAAATTGACCCTCGGCATGTACATATATTAACCCACGTAATATATCCATATATATATTACGGCGTTCTTCAATTATTAACGAAATCCCACGTATATCGGCATACCTTTATTAATTCGTAAACCTTAGTACATCTTTGATTTCGGGCCCCACATATATGATCAACCAACCAATCGAATGCACACCCGTACCTCGGTTATCGTCCGCGTCTCTTCATCGAGCGATCACCGTCCGATGGCTTCCCTCCAGATCGACGGCTTGTATCGATATCGCTCGACGTCCTGATACGAACTTTGACGCGCGATGGTGCGTAGCAACGATGGTTTTCCGTGGGTCCTCCTCGCCACGTGTCAAACACTCTATGGAATCACTCCCCAACCATGAAATACCACTTATCGACGATAGGTGGTGCGATGAAAACCACTGTCCAGCTCCAAACCTCTGTTACTGTTCATCTCGGTCACGGTTCCGCTCCTCCTCGACGTGCTAGGTTCCGTCTTCAACTCACTTCTGTGTACAACATCGGTTCATGGTTCCAATATGCTCAACGATGTTATTAAACTGTTATCCTTATAATAGATCTCCATTTTAGTTAAAGCTCATTCACAACAACCGGAATCCGCTCAATTACACAAAATCGTTCCTCAAGAACTCATGTGTTCACACAGGATTTAATTTGACAATTGCACAATAATACTGAATCAATTTTTCATATGATTCGACCAAGAATACATAAAGTCATGTAACTCAATAACAATTCTTTTATACGTATCCAAAGATAACCATTGAAATTTGAAGACATTCAACAGGGTTTAATCCCATCCAGGCACACTTAATTCAGAGACAGTTCTTCCATAAACAGATATATATATATATAGATACAGGCGACAAATCTCAAAACAAATTCTTGCAATTTCATGACAGGCCAGATATTCAGTTTAGTGGCCATTATCCTCCTATTCTGTTGCTGAAGAAGTTTTCTACCTCTCTCCAGCTCTCTCTCTCTCTGTTTAGTGGCCATTATCCTCCTATTCTGAATCTTTTGTCTTCATCTCTCCCTGAGATCTCACTATCTCAGCATTGATCTGAACAGATTTCAGTTTCAATGTCTTCTTCTCACCAACAAACTCTAAAGCTTGTTCATCTTCCTGTGGTGTACCTGCAAACACACACAACTTTTTATTTTTCAAATCACAAGACCTTTTAGTCTTGGCTGCTCCCTCAAGCACTTCTTCTTGAACAGGTCTGCACATGGAATCTTCAATTTCCATCTTTGCCTCAAGAACTCTGGGTTCTTCTTCCTCTGTGGAGTCTTTCATCACTTCACATTTGTCAGACTCAAAAACATAAGTCCTCACATCATCTGGACTTGTCCAATAACTCAGGAATTCCTCAATGATTTCCTTTTCAACAAGACAAGCTTCTTGCTTCCTCAAGTCTTCATCATGTCCCACAAGATCTCCTGCAGGTCTCCAATCTTCATCTGTGCTCTGTTCTGCTTCACAAGCAGAAATTTCTTCTTTCAAATCAGCTGCTCTGAGTTCTTCCCTCAACAAGGCAATCTTCTTTTTCCTCAACCTCATCTGTAATGGTTGCCATTTCACACTCTTCCTCATGAGCCAACCAACTCTCTGGCTTTCTTCTATCCTTCTCTTCAGATCATTAAACTCTTCCTTGATCTCAACAAATTCTTTCCAATATTCTTCATCTGTGAGTCTCTTTCTCATGCCAAATGTCTTGGCATCTTCCCACAATCTGTTGCTGTGGCATTTTTTAGAACCTCTACAATATCTGCATTCTCTGCTATGGCTCTCAGTAGCCATTTTCTTCTCTAGGAGTTCTTCACTCACAAGCTGCACTAAGCCTCTGCAACAACAAGCTCTCTTGCTGCAACTTACCTCACCAAGCTTCTCTCTGAGCTCCGGATTTTGGCAAGTACTGGTCCTGTTAGTGTCAGTATTTTTAGCCTTCCTCCAGTGATCAAAATTTCTCTTAAAAAGTGATTTTAAGGTGTCAAGGTCAAATTTTGTCATTTCAGTGAGTTTTCAAGAAAAATTTGGTCACTAGGTATTAGGTCTAGGGTTTGTTTTCACTCTTTTCAAAGGTGTCCAAATGTTGGTCCATGTCACCATTCAGCTGAGTGTACCATCATTCAAAGGGTTTTCATCATCATGTCAAGTGAATTGGGTCATTTTACACCTTGTTCATGCTTCAGTTGTGCCTAGGTAAGGTTCATTTCCCTCTCATAGGGTTTTGAAGGTAATTTCTCTTGGATGGTCAAATCATCAGAAAAACTTGTATCCTGATGTTCATATAACTTCCCCTATCCACAATGTACCTTATTAAACACTTCCCATCACTAAAATCCCCCAAATTCCTCATTTTCGCACAAACCCTAGTTTCTTGCTACAACTTGGCAATTTTCTAGGCTAGGCCTGTGTTTTTCCCTTTTGGACCCCTTCCCCTCACTCAATCTCTGAAATTCCACTTTCCCCTGATTCCTAACATCCCTCCCTACTTCCAAAAATTTTATCAAGAATTTAGAAGCCCCTTATCCCCTTCATTTCGCTTCATTTCGAAAAATCCCTTCTTCCACACATCGGGATAGGTTTCACTCAAATGATGTTTTTGAGCAATAAAAGATGAATTTTGGAACACAGAGAGGTTTTTTTCCAAAACAGACCAAGGAAGAAAAATCTCCTTCACTTTTTACACAGGTGTCATGGTTTTATAGAAATGTCAAAAATACCATTGCCTCAGGAGAATTGAATGCACCTCTGAAGTGACCTTGGGAAAATCAAGATTTATCCTAGCTTGGTTGGCCAAATGACTTTCTTGATGAGTCAAATGATAACTATATAGAAATATATTTCCAATGAGCTATCATGATCTCAATTTGGAGTTGAGGAAGACCTTTAAAAGTTGACTGCAACAGCACTCTGCCTTGAGGCAACCTCATTCTGCTCATTTTGACCAGTCTTGGGAGATTTGATTTTTGACCGGGTAAATGAACTAAAAATTGAACAATTCCACTTGGGTTAAAAATTATACTCAAATATATTTCCAAAGAGCTATCACACGCCCAATTTGGACATCGAGAAGGCCTCCAAAAGCCTCCTACAAAATTGCACGACACATAGAAAAGTGGGCGCGGCGCACTGGGCAGTTTCACACAATGTAAAATTACACTGGCACGGAACACTGAAGGTGCGCGGCGCGTTGGGCTTTGTGCGCGGCGCATAGGCCTGAGATTGATTTTTTTTGCCAATCTTCTCTAAATTGCATTTTTTGGTTGCTACATGCACAAGTAAGTTTATACAATTGCTCTTGCTGGTATTTGGTGTGGTTTTGAAGGTCCATTCGAAGAATTTGAATGTCAAAATATAAACCCTAGATTCATACCAAAATCTGATCCTTAAGGTTTGAAAAGGTGTTTTAAAATAATTTTTGTGCCACATATTCCATCTTCCCCACATTGTTCATTCATTTCCCATCACTGATATACAATCATTATAATCCCTCCCCTATTGCCTCATAATTCCATTTATCGCTCATATCAATTGTGCCTAAATCATATTCTCCCTATCCTAAAACCTACCATTCCCTATCATTTTTACCCTCTCCCATATCATTTGCAACGAATACCCAAATCCCAGATTCCTAAATACAGTCAAGTGACTGTTAACACATTTCAAATCTCACTTGACAAACTCCACGGTCCACTTTCCCACTGTCCCATATTCCTCACAGTCCCTCATTTCCCTTTGGCACATTTGGCACTTGGAGACGAAGACACCGAGTCCTAATTTCTCATTTTCAACAAATCAAACATACACTTGTCATACACATTGCAACACCATGACGGACACCGACACATCCTATGAACAAGACAGTGATTCCGCCACTGAATTGCATGCACCAGGAGGACACTGAAACGGTGAAAAAGGCCCGATCCACTCCAAATCTTGGCCGAAGCTTATTTGGCTGAGCATGGCACATGATGGGGGACCTTCACTCCAAGTTTTAGCAAATTTGGAGAGAATTTTGTCATTTTTGAAATTTTGGTTGCAAAACAGGTTTTTCTGCCCGACGCGTCGCGCCACTCGACACGCGCTTATGTTTGAGAGATCTTCTGGAGGAAAAATTGAAATTTTTGGATTTTTTATGAAAATTTATGCATGCTCAGGAATGGCCGAGAGATTTCATCAAGTTATGGATGGTCTTAAGGGTCAAAAACACTCCAAAAATGGCCTTTTTGCCACTTTTTGCACCAGCAGGAACTAGTCTTGGGAGATTGCAGTTTTGGAGGGGAAAATGACATCCAAATCCAAAAATTCCACTTGGGTTGGATAACAGAAATATATGGATTTCCAACGAGCTATCATGAGATTGATTTTTACTTCAGGAAGTGCCCCAAAAATAGGCTCAAAGTGGCGCAGCGCATTGAGTTTTTTGGCGCGGCGCATAGAGGATTTTGGTCCAATTTTTACTTTTCAGCTCAGAAATTCGGCCAGTTTGACTAGTTTCACTTCTTGATGTAATTATTGATCTATATTGATGTAATTTTATGGCTATGATGTAATTTTGGCTCACATTTACTTGGTCTAGGGGATTCATTCACTAAAAAGTGAAAATTAAATGAATGAATCAGTTTCCTTCCTTTTAGAGGCAAGTTGTTTGGCTGCCTAGATTTCAGTTCCATGTTTAGAGTTGGTTGAAACAGCTCCTAGAAGGAGGAGCTAGACCCATAGAGGCATGGGAAGGGGTTAGGATGGTCTATATTATGTATTTTATGAGTCATGTTCAGGGTTGGACTCTTGGGAATAGTTTGGTACCTCATTGTATATTCATTTTAGCATTTTTGGCAAAGGAAAGACCAGGGTTTTGCAGCACTTGTTGGGATCCTTGTGGCTCTGAGTTTTGATGATTTTTTTCTCCATGTAATTGTAAGTTAATTAATGTTTTATGTATGCCATTTCCCTTCTCTTTTCTTCTGAATTAAACAAATGAGTAACTAAGGTGGAATTCATTTGTTTGCTAGTGCTCTGCCTTAAACTTTTGTTTAGTTTTATATGTTTTCCTCTGTTTGAAGAGGATCCTTGTACCTTCTTGCCCTCTTCAGCTCCTCAACACTCTTTTCTATCCATTCATTGAATCTAAGACATCAAAGCCATTGCCTTCCCTGCCCCAACTTGAACTCTGCAAGAATTTGGCCTCATCCCCAAGCCCAAAACTGCCTTTCCCTTTTTCCAACAAAAACCCCTAAAAATCATTCCAAACTCCTTTATTAATATACCTAGCCTAAAATTAGCACTCATTTCAGTCATCTCAAGGCCTATTGATACATTTTTACTAAGATTGACCCGGAGAGAGCCCTCCCCTGTTCTGGTAGGGCTAGCTACCAGACTGAGCATGGTTTGGTGTTACCCTGAATCCTGCCTTCCTTCAGCCTAAGGTGGATTTTGGCTATAATAGGTCCCTCTCTCTGGAACCTTCTGGCTTCACTCTGCAACTTTCTCAAGAACACCTCTGCTCTCTGCTCATCCAAACTCTGTTGGGAATCTTCTAGGTTCTGCCACACTCTTTTGGCACTCAGAATCCCTTACTGGATTCTTCTATCATTGCTCTCAAAGCTGTGATCTAATTCTGCTGAGATGTCTTCAATTTTCTGCACTCTGACTCCTACAAAAAATCCTCCAACCAGATTTAAACACTGCTCATCTTCTCTTGAGAACACTACAAATGTCCTCCTTATCCAACCTCTAACTGAATACCAGGCTCACTATCTTCACTATCAAACTCTGTCTTCAATTTTCAACAACCATAATTCTGCAACTATAATTTCAAATCAAATTAAAGTTAATTACCTGCAAGATCATGATCCTGTCCTCCACTCACTCCACAATCCTGTTCAATTCAAATATGTATGCTGCATGTCAGGCTTCCAAACCTGCAGTCTTCTGTTAAACAGAATTCAACTTTTCTTTCCTGTTCATTACATGTGCATTTACAAAACAAAATTTTCAGCGAGCTAACTAAATTCTAGCTTTAATACCACTTGACAGCGGGGCCCTCCCTTGGCCTCGGTATACCTTGGTCCCAGCCTCACCTGTATGTAAATGCATCCAAAGTTTCATGCCCAATCATTTCCCAATCCGGGCAATCTAACACTTCGCTTATTCTGCGCTAGCAAAGTTAAACAAATAAGTTTGGGTTAATTTTAATATCTCAATTCAGAGAATTTAGATATTAATTCAACACTCCTCTATAGTTATAACCCGACAATCCATTATGTATACATATGCGCCAACTTCGCATATACAACCATTATAAGCGACATAATACATTGGCTATTAAAACCATGTAAATTGACCCTCGGAATGTACATATATTAACCCACGTAATATATCCATATATCTATTACGACGTTCTTCAATTATTAATGAAATCCCACGTATATCGACATACCTTTATTAATTCATAAACCTTAGTACATCTTTGATTTCAGGGCCCACATATATGACCAACCAACCAATCAAATGCACACCCGTACCTTGGTTATCGTCCGCGTCTCTTCATCGAGCGATCACCGTCTGATGGCTTCCCTCCAGATCGACGGCTTGTATTGATATCGCTTGGCGTCCTGATACGAACTTTAACACGTGATGGCGCGAAACAATGGTGGTTTTCCGTGGGTCCTCCTCGCCATGTGTCGAACACTCTCTGGAATCGCTCCCCAACCAGGAAATACCGCTTATCGACGATAGGTGGTGCGATGAAAACCACCGTCCAGCTCCAAACCGCCGTTACTATTCATCTCAGTCACGGTTCCGCTCCTCCTCGATGCGCTAGGTTTCATCTTCAACTCACTTCCGTGTACAACATCGGTTCATGGTTCCAATACGCTCAACGATGTTATTCAACTGTTATCCTTATAATATATCTCCATTGTAGTTAAAGCTCATTCACAGCAACCAAAATCTGCACAATTACACAAAATCGTTCCTCAAGAACTCATGTGTTCACACAGGATTTAATTTGACAATTGCACAATAATACTGAATCAATTTTTCATATGATTCGACCAAGAAGACATAAAGTCATGTAACTCAATAACAATTCTTTTATATGTATCCAAATATAACCATTGAAATTTGAAGACATTCAACAGGGTTTAATCCCATCCAGGCACACTTAATTCAAAGACAGTTCTTCCATAAACAGATATATATATAGATACAGGTGACAAATATCAAAACAAATTCTTGCAATTTCATGACAAGCCAGATATTCAGTTTAGTGGCCATTATCCTCGTATTCTGCTACTGAAGAGGTTCTCTACCTCTCTCCAGCTCTCTCTCTCTCTCTCTCTCTCTCTCTCTCTCTCTCTCTCTGTCCTCTCCTATTTAGACTCTTCAGGGTTACATTTATACCACAAGGATGACCAAAATCGGTTCAGGTCTCCAAACAGTTCAACAACTCTTAGCATTCCCAATTCCTGAATTTAGACTCAATAACTAAACTATTCCTAAACTGACTCTTCGTATTCCTATCTCAACCAATTCTCATGTTCTCAAAATGACTTGAGAACAATTACAATTTGCTACCAATATTCAAAATATTAATATTTACAAGAAATTCAAAGAACATGGGACCCCCTATGGCTATTTATGTACAATGTAACTTTTGAGCCTAATGCCCCTGCATCAGTTAGGGTTATATTGCAATTCATTGAGTCTCATGAGTGTTTTTCATGTTAATTTAGTGAGAAATTTAACATAAAAAACAAGAGCTAAACAACATCAAATAAAGTACATAACATCACCGTACATAACATTGACACAATTATTTGATGAAGGAGTTCACCCCTCCTGGGCTACATCTCCTTGGTCCAGCTAGCATGGCTTGGGCCTCTATATTATCCTCAAATTGTCAAATTTACCTATTTAAAATTCTCTTTTTCTCCTGTAACCTGCTCCAATGAAATCATAATGGCCAAGAATGGCTATCTAGCCTCTTCTTGCTCATCAATTGGTCTCCAGGTGAAGAAGATATGGCCCAACCCTTTGGTGGCCGTAGGCATCCTTAAAATTAAAGCTGGAAAAATTCCATCCAGAAGTGCTCCACTGCTTTTGAAAACTATGCCAATGAGTTTATAATACCTAAAAATGGTAATTCAACCTCTTTTTGAAACATATTTGGTTGAAAACTACCTCAGTTACGACTTCTATCAGTTTCACATAGAAAACCTCCACTAAAAATGGCAAACTGCAACTAAACTGGAGTCTTTTGCCAAATCCAGAGGTCCACCAAGTTAATCTGAAATTAAATTTAAGTGGGAGTCAACATGCTAATTAAGCACAGTTAACACTAAACCTATGCTTTAATTAATTCCAATTTTAAAATAGGTTTAGTAGTAATGAATAAGGTTTAAGGTTAAGAAATAGGGGTTAAGGCCTTTAATACTCCTTTTAAGGTCGTAGCTCCCACCGTGGTCATAGCGGGTGGTCCTGTGGACTGGGGATGACCCCTATTTTTCCCCACCTTATGACCAACCTTAATTCAAATATATGTCAAGACATATGTTAGTTAAGAACCATTGTATAACAGAGGGGGTATGCGATGTGCGTGTTGTGGGGGAGCTCGCGAGGTTGAACCTTGACCTCCACTTGGTCCTTCAACAAAAATTTTCTCCACTATTGGGGGTGGGGGGAACGTGGCAACCTCTGGGCTTGCCACATGTCATGACTTGATTGGCTCCCACATTAACTAGTAAATACTCAACACATCACCCACCATTCGAACCAACCAAATGCTGCTAAGTGGAAACCTACCATTCGATAGAGAAGAATTTGACCAATACTTGACCAATCCAGTCAAATGCCACGTCAAAAATACAAAATGCTGATTGAGCTTCCTGTCTGACCTTTTTTTTGAAAATTTACCTATTTGTGCAAACAAACAAATCACGTTTCCAGGAGCATACGACGACCATTTTTTGTGAAACGAAGTGCACCAGAATCAGGACGACAAGCACCATGTGGTCATTTAGGTTCCAAGACAATCTGAGAACTTTGATTTTTGAGCTAAAATTTGAGCTCCTGATCATTAGGACTAGAGTGATCACTTTTTTCTGCAGAAGGGATTACCTGCACAACAATAAATTCCCCCTCTCTCTACTTTCATGGATACTTTCCCTATTCCCTCGTCCATGGATTGCTGCTCCTCGTTGATCCCTTCTTCTTGTAAGATTAAATCTGTGTATTCAGCTCCCTCCTCACCTTATAATATTCTCCCTCGCAATGATAAGGGAGACATTATGGGTGGTGTTTGAGGGTTGGGTAAAATCTCATTGGTTGTGGGGTAGGAAGTATTTCATGTCTAGAGACAAACATAAAGCCAACCAAGATATTGTAAAACAAAGGTCAATTGTTGGTGTAATTAGAGTGGTGCGAGCCCGGGAGTATGTTTCCCCATGTTTTTTCTATCTTTCAATTGCAGGGGGGTTTAACAAGCCTGTATTAAAAAATTTCCTTGAGGAGGTTGGTGAAATCTATTAATATGGATGTCATTTTTTTGCAAGAGACTTTGGGAGATGGGGAGTCGATTAAAAAGGATTTGGAATCTCTTTTTTTGGATGGTGTTTTTTTTCTTCTCATGCAAAAGGCAGGCGGGGGGGCCCTACCACTGGCCTAAAAAAAAAATAAAAAAAAATCTTAGGACTGCGGGGTTCTGATTTGTTGCTAGTAGCTTATCTCTTTTTGGTTGATTTGGGAAAGCAAGTTAAGGTAGTCAATATTTATGGCCCATTTCAGGACATATCTTTGTTTTGGGATGGGATAATGATGAAATCATATATAAAAGTAGATAACCTATTTGTTGGTGGAGATTTGAATTTTTTGTTGGGGACCTATGAAATCTGGGGTGCCCATGCTCACATGGACTCACAGGCAGAATACTTTTGACATCTATTGGAATACCATAAACTCTATGATTTGGATTTGATTAAAAATAAGCCAACATGGAGAAATAGGCACATGGGAGACTCAATGGATGTCTGGAGAATCAATTATTTTTTATTAATTTAATACTTAACGTAAAAGGTCACCAATTTTCACTAGTGTGTCAAGTTTTGGGGGAAACTGACCATCATCCTATTTTTCTAGAGTTAAATGGGGACCAACATAAACTTGAAAACCACTATAAATTTAATTCTTCATAGTTAAAAGATGAGTATTTTCGTAGATTGGTGGTTGAGAATTGGGTTCCATATAATCTAGAGTTGGAAATACCTATAGCTAAACAATTTTTTTGCAAACTTGAAAAAGGTTAAACAAATTTGTGGCATGGGAAATACAAAATAAAACATAGGGTATATGATGTTGAGAAATCAAGATGCTAGTAGATTAGGGTTTATTTGTCTTAAATCGATAATTACTTGTAAATGGTTGTTAGATTATTATTAAATTTATATTCCCTTCATCAAGTAATTACCAAAATGTATAAAACATGAAGATAAAAAATAGACTAAGGACACAAGAAATTAGGATCCAAGCCAGGGAAAAATCCCACAAGGGGGAAAACCTAAGAAATCCTCTTCTTATTGATCTGGGTCCGTCAGCTACCAGATTTACCCATGATATTTTACTTCTATGATGTGGTTATAATTGCACTGAAAAGAGTATTAAAAGAACACATATGCATGCTTTAAGCAAGATGAAACAAGAAAAAATTCAGCAACATAAGAACACGAGATGTTGATAATGGAGTTAGTCCAATTTGGGCTATGTCTCCGCGCCCGGTGTCAAAATGGGGTAGGCCGCTTCATATAGTGCTGGAAATGGTGATGATATACATGGAATATGTTTTCTGTCATACAAGGATATATGCCCTCAACATGAGTGGCTTGTCTCTCCATGAGACGTTCCCCTAAACGGATTCTCACTCACAATAGGCCTCCTATCAACATGACATAATATCACACAAGGTGACGATGATGTTCCCTTCAACAAGGTTACATAGGATCATAACAATCCATGGTGAATACATCTCACATGAAGAAAAAACAAAGAACCCGCAACATACATCAAGCAAGGATCTAAACAACATTTTACATCTCACAACAAATCATAAAAGAAGTGCATGACGTCTATTATCACTCTCCCCAACTTCCTAGGTTGAAATTAGGAGTGAAGAAAGGTAACCACAAACCAACTTTTAGCTAGGCAGCTAGCCCTACCTAACCAGAGAGGGCTCTCTCTGTGTCACTTTTTAAATATTCATTTTTGGGCTGAGTACCAGATTTTAGGCTAGATCTAAATTAATTTGTTTTAATTTTTTCTTAATGATTTTTTTGCTGGATAAAAATTATAATCAGTGAGAACTAAAACTGATTTCAAATACTGAATTGTAGAAAAATGAGCAAGGAAAGATAGGCAATCTATTTGAGCACATTTTAATTTTTCATTGATGTATAGTGGTAGAAAAGAGAGGGGTATGAATGAGCATGTTATTGAATTCATTCATTAGAAGAAAAGACACATTGTAAAATCTTAATAAACAGAACATTTGACTGATATCTGCTTATAAATTTATAAGATTTTACACAGAAAATGGAATGGAAATGAAATAACATAGAAAGGCATAGTGCTTAATAAAAATACCAAATTAATCTCATAAAATTGTTGCATCTCCTTTGATTTTCATTAATAGCAGGTCCACAAAGATACACAGAGTTCAAAAAATCGATTATCCAACAGTAATACTTCGTATAGTGAAGTATTTATTGAAAAAATAAATTACAACGGTTACATTAAAGGCTATCCAAACTGATAATGCTTTATTTGCTAACTAATTCTAACTGCATCATGGAAATAAATTACATTTGCTGTGCTGGCATTGGCTGTAACTGAAAATGTTGTTGAAGAAGATAATCACGGGCTGCGCTGTTTGTTAGTTGACTGCTGATCTGGAAAAATTTGACTTTTCTGCTTTTGCTAATTACTCTTGAAACTTACATAACATTTCCTAGCGCTCTTCATCAGGGATAACTAATTTAATTACCCTGCGGTAAATTTCATCTTCTTCAGTGTATTTGGAAAAGGTGGGCTTCACCACAAAGACATGTTTGATTTCATACTGAATGTAAATGTCATTGCTTAATGCTCCCAACAGTGCCTTTCCTGTTAATTTTCATTTTATATTTGAAAGCTTAGCAGTATCCCTATTAATCTCCTAAAGTCTTTTTCCATAATCTTCTTTATTCATCAACTTATCATTAATTACGAAAAGAGAAGGTAATCATTTTTGTGTCAGAGACTCTATCCTGCTGAAAAACATCTGAACTATAACCTATACACTGTGACATTTTTATTCAAGTTGAAGAATTAAATTCTTCTTTGTCAGCTCTTTCTTGACTTTCAGGATGGTTTTTGTTCTGTCATCAATGCCTAATTCATCCATCTCATAACTTTTGTTTGAATTCATAAATCTAATAATATTGTTAGCTATTGCAGGCTTATCTCCCAGTTGTTCTTTGATTGATATAATTGCCTCATTTGCTTTTTGTATCAGCTCCTTTTGTTAAAAAATGATCTTTATGCTTGGCCAAATTTTACTGATAGACTCTGTGATGTCTTCCCAAATAATCTCTTTCACCTGGCCCAAAGTGTTACCAATGGTAGATTCCTTTTTCTCTTTTTGCAACCTTTCAATCAACTTTTTCACCCTCTGTGGTTCAGCTGCATGTGAACTATCAGCATTAGATTTCTATAATTACAATAATTTTACCTGATCCTACATATTTTTGATCTCTTCTTCTTGAGTATACATGTTCTGAACTGCTTTGGTAAGATGTTCAGCTCCATATGCAGTGCTTACTGTAGAAGTTTGAGCTATAGGAATAACTACTAGTGGCACTGCCTCTAAAGAACCTTTGATGTCTTCTCTGCTGCTTCCTTTTCCTTTATCATATTTTCTAACTATGATTCCATCTATTTTAATTTAGAATTATGATCCATTACCAACTTCATCATATCTGTCTTCTAAGTTTCATTTTCTACAATATCCTTTGCCAAAGGATCTTCCGTAGCTAGATTTTTCAGTTGTTTTCTCAATGTTGTTATGTCAACATTTTTCTTCTTGATGATTTCTTCAATTTAATTTACATTGGATGGATCATATCCAATCTTTACCACCAGATCTTCTAAGGTTTTAATTCTTGTACCCTTTGAAAATGAAGATACCTTCTCCAATTTCAGCTGTGACTGTACATTTGCCAATGAAACCTGTAGTTTTGATAAACTTAAAGCAGTATTAGTGAGAGTTGATGAAATCATCTCACCAGTTTTCTTGTGAAGCTTAATTTGGTATATTGGATGAATTTATTTTGTGTTAAACTCAAATGTATCCCTCTTATAATCTGCTTTTGAATTTTGGCTGTGGGATATTTGCTTGAAGAAATGAAAAATTCATTTTTCCCTTTTCTGAATCAAAGGTTGAAAGCAGCCTACTTTGTGAACTAGGAGTTTGTTTCCAAAACTGGTTATATGTACTTTTCTTCAACATTTAATTCTTCAGCTTTATCTTTTTTAAAGTGTCATAGACAATATTTTATTTCTCCCCTGTAGCAGCTGTGCTAGTCTAAATGACTTTCTGCTGATCTTGAGAATTTTATTTTTATTGATCTTTAAAAACATTAGAAGTAGTAGGAGTAGTAGAAGTGCCTTTATCACCTGCCTATGTAGAAGGAGGTGCCTCTTCAGTAATGATGATCACTTATTTTTCTGACTCCTTACTAGGATTGACCTTGGGATTTAGCTTTGTTTTCTTGCTGTAGTGAATTTTGAACTCTTTACTAGATGAATTAGTCATTGGAGATGACTGATCTTCTCTAACTCTCTTCCCTACTCTTTCCTATGCAATTGGAGTTTGCAATGATGATGTAGAAAATGTATGCTCTTCAGCCTCTTGTAGTGTACCTTCTGCAAGCTAATTCATCTACTTTTCAATCTCTGGTCTAGGTGTATGAAAATATGGTGTATATTTATTTTCCACCCTCAGTTTGGAAATGACACCAACTAGATCATAAGACCATGTAAAAATTGGGCTAAACTGCATTTATTTCAGCAACTTATCTTCTTCCTCCCCTTCTGTCCTGCTATTACAGATAAAAGGACCTATCTATGTTTTGATTTTAAACTATGATTTATTCTTTGCAGAGACAAAATGCACTTCATCTGCGTTAATCATTTGCCTAATATACTCTAGTACAAAAATCCTCATGGGGAGAAATTTGGGCAACTTATAAGGGGGAAGTTCACATCTGTAAACTCTAAGTTATGTATAATTTTGGTAAAGATACTAATCCCCTGTTCTAGCTTGATATGACAGGTGCAATACTTCTCTAATCTCTTCACTAATTCTTGGCTCCGGAGTTCTATTCAATAAACAGAATGCTGGATGAAGAAACAATTCCAAAATCTATTTATACGAATATTCTTTCTGTTCCTTCATGACTAATGAAGTCCATAAAATGATTGACTGCTAGTTTCCTTCTCCATCCAATTTCTGTAGAGAAAACTTGAATTTGTCTCCCTGAGAGTACAAGAACAAGTAAACTAACACAGAGGCATAACTTTAAACCTCTTTAGTTGTGAATTTCACAAACTGATCATGGATAGAATCTACAATAAACTGATTGAAATAAAAAATGATGGAGGGTTTGAAATGAATGGAAAATATGGAAAAAAACCCTATGATGGCTTCATCTACCCATTAGTCTAAATAATAACCAAGAAGGTAGGAAATGACTGTGATAATTTGTTTGGACCTTTCAGGGAAAATGGATGCTGGAAATGGAGGGTTTTTCCTAGGTAATGGATCATTTTCAGTCATGAATAACTCAAGATTTTGAACTCTCTTTGAAAAATCTAACTTAAGGTATATTTATATCAAGGATTCTTGGGAAAATGGGGTAGCATTCTATGTGGTTGGGGCTTGCATCATATGTTCAATTGTTTGGGCATTGATAGTCACTAAAATCTCTCCTATAGGAGCGATATAGCTCTCTGGTTTGGCATATACATGTCATATACCAATCTTGACATCTCCTAACAAAATCTGGGGCACTATGGGTATGAAGAAAGATGAAATGAGGGAGATTAGAATCCCAATTTCATATTTCATCTCTTTTATCCAAGTATTTGTCTTCTAACCAACAATATAACTCGAAAAGCTCAATGTCAGACAAGGTTTCATGTATTTTGTGATCTTTGTCTGCTAAGGGAATGTGATGAAAATCATCTGGAGGATGTAATAGTAGAATTACTAGTTGCTTAGGTCCTTTGTTTTTTGGAGGCATGGTTGGCTTTTTTGGAATGAAGAAAATCATGAATTTTGTGATAGAAATCACAGATTGAGACTTGAGGAAGTCTCTGCAACTAGAATTAAAACAGCAGTTGCAAGAGAAAGCTTCAAACATTGATGAATTTGATCTCTGGAACTCTCATAATAGCTGTAAAATGGTAATCCTGTCCAAAGAAGATTGAAAAGGTAAGGTAAAAGTTAAAACAGGCGTGCAATGGTGAATTTATGGAAATTTTTTTAATTTCTCGTTTGAAAAGGGGCGCGGGTACGTTGCCTAATGGTTAGCCATTGAATTAATTTGCTAACGGTTAGGAAAAAATGGGAATCAAGTTGATTGGATGGTTATAGTCCACATTAGCAGTGACATTATTGGAAGGAGGAAACAATGGTTTAATATTAGCGGGTAACCAAGATTTAAGATGGGTGTTAGAGCGGTAAGTAGTTTCGCGTGGGAGGGGGTGCGAAATCACACGGCTTTGACACGTAGCAGTGGGGTCAATATTCAATACCACTCTTTTCGGACCCCCCCACCCCCGATGTTAAGTCTCGGACGATGGGGGGGGTGGCGAAGTCTAATACGGGTCGTCGGATGAACTGGAGATGTGACATATGATTGGAGAGGTGGAAGGGATTTAACGTGTGACAGAGTTGATTAATTGGTGGGGTAGGGGTATGATAAAGGTGACATGACGTGAAATGAATAACAGATGAATAATGGAATATAACGTGTCATAATAGTAATGGAGAACATTGATAGTGGAGTATGACAGTGGCAATGTACAACTCATAGGATTTAAAACCTATGGTTTCAAAGGTTTATTTTTGAAATATTAAAGATAAATATTTCATAAAGTATGATTTCGAAAATACAATTTTTTTAGCAAAGTTTTTCATTTCTCTTCGAAATAGAGAAACAAAGCATATAAATTCCATGAAACAGAGTTTATTTAGGACTATAAAACATGCTTACTCCTTCAATTTGACCTATATGTATGGAATGGAAGTTTAATTGCCCTTTTTAAATAATAAAAAACCAAAAACTTTTCAAGGAAGTTTTGACCCTAAACTTGACCTAAATGTGATGAAATGACATGAATTTAGACCTCTGAATGGAGATGAAAAAGTGTGAAGGAGTAGCATATCTTGATAGTACTCATTTAGTGATCAAAATTATTGTTGAAGACTTAACTGAAAAAGAAAAAAAATTGACTACAGACTTAATGAAAAACTCTTAAAAGAGCTATCTTTGATCACTGAAAAACTGAGTTTACCATTGGATCTAGATGGGGATGGAAGATCCTTCAGCAGGTGTCAAGAACACTGTATATTACATAGCCTTATCCATTGGGATATGGAGTCAATTGGACTTTGAAAAACTGAAACAAACTAAATTTTTTTTTGACTAAAACTACTGACTTGAATCTGACTTGAAAAAAGACTAAAACTTCAGAATTTTCTTTAAGAAAACATGGATTGTTTGCAGAATTCTCATGGCCTTCTCCTCGAGCTTCAAACCTTTGCAACCATTCCTTTATTTTTTGAGAATCAAATGTAATGATAATGAATTTCCTTGTCAAGATTTCAAGAAACATAGTGCTTTAGAAACCTACCATTGATAGGTCCTCCCAACTCTTCCTGTCCTTCAAGATCTTCTAGCAAAAATACTTTGTTTACTATGGATGCTACAATATTATAAGGTCCCTTCCATATATTGTCAAATTTCCCATGCTTGCCCTTTTCTTCATTTTTAGCATCCCATCTTAGAACAATATATCCAACCTTGAAATCATCAGCCTTTGTTTTTTTGTTAAAAATATTTTTAATTCTGTCATGCAACTTTGAAGTATTGTTGAAAACTTCATCTCTTGATTGTTGTAAATGTATCTTCTGGTTGATCCTTCTCTGAATGTCATTAGGGTTATTGTCAACCTCCTGAAAAGTCTTCATTACTGGAATAGCCAAAGAAGTAGGGAAAATAATATCAATTCCATAAACAAGCTGAAATGGAGACATGTTAGTTGATCTTTTTGTGCTCACTCTATCATCCCACAAAGCATTTGTAAGCTTCTTGTGCCAATTCATTTTTTTTTCCTCTAACATCTTCTTGATTATATTCACCAAAGACTTGTTAGATGATTCTGCAAGCCCATTTTCCTGAGGATAATATTTAGTAGAATGACCAAGTCTAATGTGATATTTATCACAAAAATCAATCATCTTCTTGGAATTGAAAGTGGCTACATTATCAATGATAATCTTGTATGGACAACTAGATCTTGAAAAAATATTATTTTCAAGAAACTGAATAACTGAATCAATTGCTTGCCTAATAGGAACAACCTCAACCCATTTGGTAAAATAATATGTAGCGGTGAGAATCCATTTGTGTTGAGCTAAATATGGAGGATGAATTTCACCAATAAAATCAAGTCTCCATTGCTAGAATGGTGCTTGGACTTCAATTGGTTTAAGAGGTAAAGGTAAAAGTTTCCTTTTTCCTTGAAATATCTGATGCTCATGACAGTTATTAACTGTTTTATAAACATCAGAAAATAAGGTAGGCCAATAGAAACCTGCTCTCAAAATCTTAGTTGTTGTGGTTTTCCAATAAAGATGACCTCCACAGTCACCCTTATGGAAATCTGTCACGATTTTCTCAACTTCACCTTCAACTAAACAATTCAGCAATATCCCACGAGGATATTTCCAATATAAGAAACCATTCAAAAGGAAATATTTTAGAGCTTTTAACTTCAGTGATCTTTGTAAAATCTCTTTCGGTAATAATCACATATAATGGAACGTTGTCGACGCGTTTCGAACCAACCAGTGTGGTTCATCATCAGGACTAGGTGAGAGATCAGATCAAATCAATAAGCTTAAATAGATGTAGAGATGTTTAAACTGGCCGTTTTTTAAACGGCTAGTTTGACTTTTTAATAATTTAAAATGTTTTTAAAAGTAACAGCTAGTTCCTCCTACTATTAAACCAATTAATAAATTTATTCATTTAGTTAAAATTATTAAACTTATTAGTTTTAATTATTTAGTAAACATATTAGTTATAAATTTTTTTAAATTAAAGTGAGAGGTTAAAAATAAGAAAAGAAAAAGAAAAAATATAAATAAATAAATAAATAAATAAAAATAAATAAAAAATATAAAAATAAAAATAAATAAATAAATAAATATAAAGATAAAATAAAAATAAATAAAAATAAAAATAATAAAATGTAAATGTAAATAAAATATAAATCTAAAAATGAATATAGCAAAATAAAAATAAAATAATAATAGAATAAAATAAAAATAAAAAGAGAAAAATAAATAAATAAAAATAAAATATAAACTAAATAAATAAAAAATAAAATAAAATAAAAGATAAATAAAAATAACTAGATAAATAAATAAATCAAATCAAAACAAAATCAAATCAAATAAAAATAAAGTAAACTAAAATAAAATAAATAAAATAAAAATATCTAATAAAAGAAAAAATAAAAATAAAATAAATAAATAAACAAATGCAAATAATTAAAAAATAAATAAAAAATAAATAAATAAATAAAATAAAAATATACTAATACCAAAAAAAAATAAAAAAATAAAAAAATAAAAAAATTAAAAAAAATCATAATAATTTTTATTTATTTATTTATTTATTTATTTTTTTTTAAATAAAAAAATAAAATTAAAAATAATAAAAAAAATAAAATAAAAAAAATTTAAAAATAAAAAATCAAGGACATAAGGCAGGAATCCAACACCTGCTAATGTTCCAACCATCATCTCTGTTGAGATTAAGGGGTCTTTTTTCGATTTCTAAGGCCTCTCTTAACTTACGATGATGGAAATGGTCAATCCTAGCAATGACCTTCGCCTCTTCAATGCAAATATGATGGTTAGTCTTTTCTGCATGTTCAGCTAGGGCAGATGAGCGGGATCTTCCATGCTTAATGTCAGCAGCATGTTCAGAAATTCTTTGATTTATAGAACGACCAGTTTCGCCAATGTAAGACATCCCACATGAACAAGGAATGATGTAGACACCTTTCCTTTCAGTGATCTTTATTTACTACTTGGCATGCTAGGAGGAGGATTCAAATGTTGTAGAATATATACAATATCATCATACCAAGGAGATAAAGAAAATATTTCAGCTATCTCAGGTAATGTTTCAACAATTTGTTCATCAGACATTGCAACAATGAAATTTATGTCTAAGGCATGAAGATTAGAATGTGCCATCAAATTTGCTAGACATTTTCCCTTAATCAATTTTGTGGGCTTAATTTCCAAATCATAATCTAGTAAGGTTGCAATCCATTCTCCTTTACGACCTTCTAGATCATTCCGTGTAAGTAATTCTTTAACAGTAGCATTTGGCACATAAGCAATGACATGAGAATGTAAAATGTACACTCTAAAATATTTCAGTGCTTTGACTAAAGCTAAAGCATGTTTCTCAATGATATTTTACTTTAAAGTGGCATCTCTTATCGTTATGCTAAAGAAAACAATAGGATGTTATGTATTTTGATTTTTCTTTTGCATTAAAATAACTGCAAGTGTATGCTCTGAAGCAAATGAACAAATAATAAAATCAAGTGTATAGTCTGGGATAATAAGAATATGAACATGAGATAGAGCTAACTTGACTTGATTAAATGACTTCTTTGCTTCTTTAGACCATTTTACTTCAGTATATTTCTTCAACATATCAGTAATTTGCCTCAAATATTCAGCAAGATTGGGAACAAATCTTCTCAGAAAATTAATTTTATCATTGAAAGATTGAATCTCCTTTTTTCTCCTTGGATAATCTAAATTCTGAATTGCTTCAATCCTTGAAGGATCTACTCTCATGCCATCTTTAGATATAATATGTTCCAACAATTTTACTTCTTCTATGGAAAAGAGACTCTTCTTTGGATTTAATGAATTCCAAACTTTTTGCACTTTTCAAAGACTATCTTTAAATGCTGCAAATGTTGTTCACCTGGATTTGAGAAAATAGTGATATCATCAAGGTAAATAACTAAAAACAAATCCTTTTCATTGGAAAAATAAATGTCCAGTACTCTTTGAAAAGTTTCTTCTGCATTATTCAAACCAAAAGGCATTTTGGCATTCCTAAAAGTACCCTGAGGTGTGGTGAAAGATGTCTTTTCTTGATCATCTGGGTGAACAAGAACTTGATTGTATCCTGAGTATCCATCTAACAAAGAAAGTCTAGATGATCCAACTAAGCTTTGCAGAATGTGATCCAATTTTGGTAGTGGATAATTGTCCTTTAAGGATACTTTGTTTAGATTCCTAAAATCAATGCACAATCTTATTTCTCCCACCTTATTTCTCACAGGTACTGTATTGGACAACCAATCAGAGAAACGAATAGGAACTATTATTCCAATAGTGAATAATCTATTTACTTCCTTCTAAATAGAAGGCAATAATTTAGGATTCATCCTTCTAAGCTTCTGGCGAAATGGTTTTTGATCTGGCTCCAAAGGTATAGTATGCTAAATAATAATTTTATCGTAGACCTTCAAATCTGAATATTCCCAAGAAAAAACATCTGAAAATTGAGACATAATTACTGCATATTTAGCTTTCATTCCTGGACTCAAGGATTTTGAAATCTGCACCATCTTTGGCTTTTCTGAAGTGCCAAGATTTAAATCTTCCACTCCCACATTTGTTGGTTACATAGTAGGCTTCCTTGCAACTTCATCTTGGTAAAAAATTTCTTCCAAGGGTACCAAACCTCTTGGAATAGAATTATCCTTAAGTTGTAGTACTTGCATCTCTGTATCATGAATTTCTTGGTCATCTATTTGAGAATTTATGAATTCTTCTTCTGTCTGCAAGAAGTTATTGATTTTCTCATCATTTTGAAACACTTACCAATGTTGAAAATTTTTAGGGACAATAGGGCAATGTTTGACATTTATTTCATATTTTTTGTTTGGACATAGAGGAATTTTGAACATACTAGCATAAGTGGCTAGAGCATAAAAAATAACATTGTTGTTTCTAGGACTGAATTTTTGTAAGCTCTCATTCTGGGATGTTTGTCTTGGTAATATCCTTTGAATTGCTTAATTACTAACTCAGAGTCGCCATATACATAAATTTTCTTTGCAACAAGCTTTTTAAATTTTTTTAGACCAGCAATTAAGGCTTCATATGCAGCTTCATTATTTGTGCAGTCAAATGCTAGTTTGTAGGATGACATTCTAACATTTGGAGGGATATCCAATGATTGATTAATTGTACTACGAATCCATATTCCAATAACAACACCTTCTTTACCCATGGCTCCATCAAAATCCATAGTCCAAAGACTATTTTCTTCATCTGGAAGGTGTAAATCATATGATTGATTTTTAATTTCTATTTGAGATACCTCTGCTGTATTCAAAATCTTTGTTTTTTCTTCTATTTTCTTATTTTATTATTGAGAAGATGTCTTTATTTCCAAACTGTTTGGCACTAATTTACAAAATTCTGTTTGTGCCAATTCTAAAACAGAATCTGAATTTTTTGGATTTTCTGATTTTTCTTCAATCAAAAAGTCTGAAGATGCTGAGAATTCTTCATTGAATAAAATAAAAGACTCCAAATCTATATGTACAACATGAATGGGATGATTTTTATGCCTTTATTTTGTACTGATCATATACTTCATCTTGATTTCTTTGTAAATATTCCTGAATTGTCCAAAGATAGGAATTGTTTCATATGAAAAGTCAAGATGCAAAGTTCCTCTAAGCTTTTCTCCCCATGATCTAGAAAGTAGCTTTCTATACCTAGGTCGAATATTAGCCACAAAAACATTCACGAGGACATTCTTGGCTGGAATTAGTTCCAATAAGACCACTAAATCCTTGATAAGACCAAGACATTTAACCCTCCCTGAATCAAATGAATAGAGGTCATGATAAGGTCTTGTGATGTCTAGTCCTAACTTGTCCATAATGGCTTTAGGCATAAGGTTGTGGGAAGCTCCAGAGTCAAAAATTTCATTGTGAAGAATAAAATCATGGATCTTGAGACTTAAATAGAAGGGGGGAACTTCACTATCTTGTAATTTTCCATACACAACAGGACCAAAAATAAGCTTAGGATGATCATCACTTAAGTTAACCATATCATATGTTTGATCATTTCTAAGAAACTTATTAACTTGAAACTTATATTGATCATTCTTAATTATCTCAGTTAGAGGGATAGAAACCTTCAGTTTAGCAATTTAATTTTCAAGAGAAAAATGAGCAGGATGTTTTTCTACCTCTTTTAATGATGTGTCCTTCTTTTCCGACAATTCTTTGGATGAAGAATATTTATTCTTCCCTCCTTCTTAAACTTATTGATATTTTATTTGATTGCTGGTGGATGTTCATTAGCTTTAGGAGAAGTAGAAGCAACATGTGCTTTTTATTTGCCTCTATTTGGTGCAAAAAATTATTTTTGCTAAGTATTAGTTTGAGAGATTTTCTTCTTTTGATTGGAAATTATGGGAGCATTTATGCTCCTCAAAACATACTTTCTTTGAACTTGGGTGAGGGAATTTTGATAACCTCTCTGATAATATTCAGTTCATTTTAAATTTTCATTTGACATGGCATATTTTTGGTCCTCTAATTGATCTAGGAGGATCATACAGGTCCAAGTACACGTGGCTTAAGTACAAAGGCTCAAAATCAAATTGTCAAAAATGTGGCAAACTCAGTGTCAAGTTAAAGATCTTGTCTTTCTGATTCCAACGATGCAGACAACACTCAATTCCGAGTCTGTATGGAGGAGTTAGAAGCAGTCAAAGTTTAAAGGTTGACTTGGTGATGTGGCAGCTTAAGGAGGTGACAAATTTGCAGAAATCCAGCCACCAGATTCCGGCCAAGTTCAGCCAGATTAAGGGAGAATTTATGGGAAACTTAGTTTGACTCCTTCGGTAAAAATATGGAAGATTTGAAAAGGACAGGTTAGTTTAATATATATATATATATATATATATATATATATGGCAGGGTGGGCCATGACCCCCGCCCTACCCCAACGGACCAAAAAATATAATTAAAAAAAGGGGGGTTAGCAGCCATGACCTCGCCGCCCCCATAACTGCAATAAAAAACACATATTAAAGGGAGTGGCCAGCGGTCATGACCCCGCCGCCCAACCACCCGACACCATAATAGGGTGGGGCCAACGGTTATGACCCCGCAACCCCATCCCACACCCTCCATATATGACATTGCCGACGGTGGATTCGAGGCAGGCCACCCAATGTGGGCCCGACACCCTATACCTTCCTCATTTAAAATATATGTGCGGGTATTAAAAACCAATTCCACCTTTTTATGGAGGGGGCGAGGTTTGACCACCCAACCCCCTCCCTCACACTCGGATCTCAAACCAACTCGGCTAACAACTCCTTTGGGGAGTCCGCCCATCCTCATATATTTAAACCTGCAACTCAGAAGTGTGCCCAGGCAGGTCAGGAGCAACACATAGTAGGAGACAAAGTGGAACCTTGAGCGCCTTGCAGGAGGGGGGGGTGGAACCATGAATTGAGCTCATTTCCAGAAGGACCAGATTTTTTTGGCATCAGAATCAGGAAAATTTTATATGATTTTTGCACCTCTCAGCGCCACAAATCCAACGGTGCTTTCCATTTCTTCATCAAAGGTCTCCAATTTTCAGGCACTTTTAGCTATGGCGGTACAAGGGTGTAATTTTGCATTGATGCTTGCACTTTCATTTTATTTGCCACTTAATTAAAGAGGGCCTCCCCACTGATAGAGCAGGGTCCAGAGACATAGTCCGTCATGGATGAAATCAAATATCAATTCCTTGTCTTCTTTGCATGATTTTATGTACTTCTCTCTTCTTATGTTGATGCCTTTTAAGTTTCATGGTTAATATGCAATTTTACATGTAATTATTTAATACATCTCAAAGCTAAAGATCTTGGATCAAGTGGTATCGGAGCAAGTCTTTTGTAGATGTGAATTGCATTTTCTATGCTAACTAGAAACATGCTACGAAGAGGTGAAGGGAAACTTAATTCTTTTTATGCCGAAGTGGGATGTGCACATCGAAGAAGAAACATGGATGACGATGTTCGAAATGAGGAGGAGCTAAACTTCCGCAAAACATTATACACCATGGTAGATCGAGTCAAGAAGTTGTTCTCTAGACTTAAGAAACTAGAGAAAGCCAGGGAGAATTCTTTAGAGAGATGAGGTTTAACGCATGGAAATGATGGAGCAGATCCACTTCCTTCTCCTCCTGTGAGTGAAATTTCTTCCTCCTCTTCTCACCATCATCATAGGAATTCAGGAAATGCATATAATAAGCCTTTCTTTAAGTTAGATGTCAAATTTGATCTTCCCATGTACAATGGTGAAAGTAATGCAGAGAAGCTTAACAATTGGATTAGGGAGATTGAAATCTACTACAGGATTCAACAGATCATGGAGGACGAGGCAAAGATCCAGTTGGTTTCTCTTTGACTGAATGACACCTGTCTTATTTGGCGGGAGAGAAAATTGCAAGGTAATAGTAATTTGGGTAACCTTATTTCCTCATGGTCAAATTTTATTGGTGCACTAAAATATCAATTCTATCCCTTGGTTCATAAGCAAAAAGCCTTAATGGAGTGGCAATAATTAAGGCAAGGCAAAGGAAAAAACGTGTAAAGCTTTACCGAGGAATTTAGAAAACAAGCACTAAGTTTGGGCATTTAATTAGATTCACCTGAAGTGGTAACTAAGTATATTGGGTCATTACATAGTTACATTAGACATTCATTGTTAATTTTTGAACCTACTACTATTGACTCGGCCAATGTAAAGGCCATTCATCTTGAAAACAAGGGCATAAATGATAAATATTATCATTCAAAGAAACCACCTTTCAAACCTTCAAATGGAAAATTCAAGGGGAAAAAAAAGGGAAAGGAAAAGAAGACGACATAAACAAAGAAAGATGAAGGAGAAAAGCCTTATTTCACTCACTGCAAAAAGGAAGGTCATGACGATAATGATTGTTGAAAGTTGTACCCAGAAAATAAGCCAAAGAGATATGGTGGAAAGGGTAAGCAATAGAAGATAGCAACCGTGCAGCAAGACCTTGGATCCGACTCTGGTGATGAGGCATTGATCATAGCAACAAGCACAAATGGTACTCTTTCTCTTCATGTTAATTTTGAATCACATGGAGGCACTATTTCAACAGATGAGCCTCTTCCTAATGAATGAAAGAGAATTGAGTTGTTTCATATTAGAGTTTTCATAAATCATACAAAAGTAGAAACTCTATTTGATTCAGGCTCTCAAGCAAATTTAATCTCAGAATCCTTGGTTAAAAATTTAGGCTTAGAAGTTAAGTCTCATCTAAAACCTTATCCGCTTGGATGGATACATTACAAAGTAAAATTAAATGAAACCAAGCAATGTAAGGTTAAATTTGTAATTGCTTCTAAACTAGTGGATGAAGTAGAACTGGATGTCATACCATTGGATATCTGTGGTATTGTGTTAGGGAGTCCCTATCTTGATGACATGAAGGAAATTTTCTTTCGACATTAAAATAAATACCAAATCACAAAAGATGGGGTAGAATATATCGTAAGATCTCATCAAACCAAGGTCTATGTCAATCTTGTAAGTGCAGGAAAAATGAAGAGATTGGTGAATTCCAATAAGGGGTGTTTGCTCATGGTTGTGAGAGAAAAAGATGAAGAAACATCTGTCGCTTTCCAAGGATGTGATCCAGCTCATAAAAATTGATTATGTGAATTTATTTCTATCTATGATGAGTTATTTCAGGAACCCAGAGGATTTCCTCCGAAACAAGAAATCCAACAAGAGATCCATTTGCAGCATGATGCTCCATTGCGAAACATTGGTATGTATAGGATGTTGTCTATTGAGATGGAGGAGATCAAAAAGTAGGTACATGAATTATTGAACTAAGGGGTCATCTGGCCAAGTACTTCTCCATGCGGCTCGCTATCATGTTAGTGCCTAAGAAAGATGGAACATGGAGGATGTGCGTGGATTATCGGGTGCTAAATAAAATCACGGTGAAAAAGCGATACCCTCTCCCTCACATTGATGATTTGTTAGATCAATTAAAGAATGATATCTATTTCACCAAATTGGATTTGCACAGTGGTTATCACTAGGTCATAATTGTAGAGAAAGACATGTGGAAGACTGTATTCAAGACCAAACATGGGTTGTTCGAATGGATGGTGATGCCATTTTGACTGTGCAACGTTGGAACCATATTCATGAGGGTCATGAATGATCTTTTTAGGCCTTTCTTTGATGAATTTGTCTTTGTATATTTAGATGAAATTCTTGTTTTTAGTAGGAATTGGGATGAACACGTATGCCATGTAAATAAAGTGCTTGATGTATTAAAAAGGGAAGAACTGTATCTAAAATTGTCAAAGTGTGAGTTCAGGAAAACCTCTTTGGTTTTCCTAGGTTATATTTTTGGTAATGGTAAATTTAAAATAGACCCCTCCAAAGGTGATGTGATTGTAAAATGGCCTAAGCCTACTAATGTAACAGAGGTCCACTGTTTTCTAGGTGCAGTACATTACTGGAGGAGATTAATTTCCAACTTACACATAATGAAAAGTGTAAAACAAGCCTTTCAGTGGGGAGGAAAGCAGTAGAAGTCCTTCGAAGCACTGAAAGAGAAAATTAGAACCACACCAGTCCTGACTTTACCCAATCTCCAATAGACTTTTGAGATCGAAACCAATGCTAGTGGGTATGCCATGGGAGCTGTACTGTTGCAGAAAAAGAAGCCAATATGTTACCATTTAGAGAAGTTCTCCCAGGATGTCATCAATTACCCCATTTATGACAAGGAACTGTATGCCTTGGTCCAAAGTGTGAAAAAGTGGAAACAAAATGTGATTTGCAAGGAAACTATCATCCATACGGATTACCGGCCCTTGCAATACCTTCAGTTATAGACCAAGCTACAACAAGCTCTTCATTTCAGGTGGATGTGTTTTTTACAATAGTTTCATCTGGTAATAAAGTATAAGAAGGGCACTAGAAAAAAAGTAGCAAATATACTCTCTCACCCTCCTATTTCTTATTCTATTATTTTTCATAACTCTTTGTTGTATTTTGAAAGTTATGATGAACAATACGCTAATGATGATGAATTTAAAGAAATATATGAAAAAATAACTCATGGATCACAGGCGGACAAATATCATTTGCAGGGGAAGCTGTTGTATCACCTTGGAAAATCGTGCATACCCACAGTAGAAAGGGTACATTTAATTCGAGAGGTGCACACCTCTCTTGTGTCAGGTCACTTTGGTGTCGAAAAAACCTTATGCCATTTGCAAAGGTTCTGCTTTTGGCCCCATATGAAAAAAATTGTAACCCAATTTGTAAAGGGATGTGTGATGTGTTCTGTTTCAAAGCCCTCTAATAGAAAACTCGGGCTCTACACACCACTCCCTATTCCAGGTCGTCCATGGGAAAGTGTGTCGATGGAATTTGTAGGAGGTTTTCCTATGTCTAGAAAGGGTCACGACTATTTGTATGTTGTCATAGATCGTTTTAACAAGATGTGCATATTAATTCCTTGTAAAAAGCAGGTCACTTTTGAGTAGACTGCTTATATTTTCTTTCAGTTTGTTTGGGTCCACTTTGGGTTTCCCACATCAATTGTGTTAGATCAATACTCTCGCTTCCTTGGAGAGTTTTGGAACAACTTGTGGCGAATGATGGACACCAAGTTGAAGAGAAGTACAAAATTCCATCCACAAACCGATAGAAAGACAGAGGTCATCAATCGAACTGTGGTACACTTGTCACGAGACTATTGCAGCAGACATCCCAAGTTGTGGGATGATCATCTTCCATATGTGTAGCATGCCTACAACTGAGCAGTGCATTCATCTATGCAACATTAACCTTTTGAGAAATGTTTTGATTACCTACCAAAGGAACCTTTTGACATGATCCATGGAAGGGATGAAGATGCCAGTGGACATGATGATAGGGATAAATCACACTGGTTTATCTGGGGGATACAGATCATTCACTAAGCAGTGCAGGAGCAGTTGGAAAAGAGTCAGGCTCGATATAAGACCCGACATGATAAGCACTGAGTCGACCATCAATTTCAGGTTAGTGGCAAGGTGTGGTTCCATATCAACAAGGATCGAATGAAGGGGGAAGGCAATAAATTATGACCAATCTGGTATGGTCCATTTACCATATTGGAGAAGATTGGGAATAATGCTTGCCAACTCGATTTTCCTGTATACATGCAGATGTCATCAATATTGAATGTCGAGAATCTGAAGCTTTATGAACTAAAATTGATTATGGAAAGCGAGGAGGTAGGATTAGTTCCTACAGTGGATGAATTTTCACTAGAATATCTCGATGAATTTATATAAGACATCATTCTTGATCGAAGAACCAGGACTTTGTGATGAGGAGATGTGGAATATCTCCATGTTGGTTTCAAAGGGATGCACCCAAGTAAAGCTAAATGGCTTGAAAAGGAGAAGGTGAGGGAGAAATTCCCTCACTTTCCTATTGATGGATAAGGATTTTTGGGGTCCAAAAGCTCTTCAATAGGGAGGAATGATCCAGGAGGATCGTATAGGTCCAAGTACAAGTGGCTTAAATACAAAGGCTCAAAAATCAAAGTGTCAGAAATGTGGAAAACTCAGTGTCAAGTTAAAGATATCATATTTTTTATTCCAATAGTGCAAACAACACTCAATTCTGAGTCCGTATGGATGAGTTAGAAGCAGTCAAAGTTTAAAGGTTTACTTGGTGATGTCGCAGCATAAGGAGGCGACAAATTTGTAGAAATCCGACCACTAGATTTCGACCAACTCTGGTTGGATTTTGGGTAAATTTATGGGAAAGTTAGTTTGACTCCTTCGGTCAAAATCCAGAAGATTTGAAAAGGAAAGGTTGGTTTAAAAAAAGTAAAAAAAATATATATATATATAAAAATGGTAGGGCGGGCCATGACCCCTGCCCTACCCCAACAAACCAACAAATATAATTAAAAAAAGGGGGGTCGGCAGCCATGACCCCGCCACCCCCACAACTGTGGTAACAAACATATATTAATGGGGGTGGGCAACGGTCATGACCTTGCCGACCAACCACCTGATGCCATAAAAGGGTGGGGCCAATGGTTGTGACCCTATGGGCCCAACCCACACCCTCCATATATGACATTGCTAGCAGTGGATTCGAGGTAGGTCACCCAATATGGGCTCGACCCCCTGTACCTTCCTCATTTAAAATATATGTGCGGGTATTAAAAACCAATTCTGCCTTTTTATGGAGGGGGTGTGATGCCCAGGCTACCTCCTCTTTGAACAATCTCCATTCATATACAAATAATGCACTCCAATTTTATGCCCAATAATTTTCAATCTGAAAACCTTAATACACATGCGGAAGCTTGACTTTTTCTTAACTCTCAATGATTAAAACCACCCTCAGTTATATTCTCAAATTGGGAAAATTGATTTACAGTGCAGAAACCTACAAAACCTATGGTTCAACCAAGGGATAGACCTTCCATGCATATAATGTGCTCTTTCAATGCGAAACCCAACATAACCTTACATATAAAGGTTTCAATTATCTCAATGCTTAAATATGCCAACAATCCCAAGGTAAATGAACATTGGGATATGCGCGGAAATTTACCTTTCTATTAATGGGCCCACAACAACCATATAATTAATGGACACTTAACAAATCACACATACAATTTCCTATATGCGCACCCTTTGGCATATTTCATTAATCTCGATTCGGGATAACCCAAACACAATATAATAGCGCCTTTTCATTTTAACACTTACCGAGTTTGACATTGATTAATTAACACCAACGCATATAAAACTACAATATGTTTGGGCCCACAGTACTTAGGTTACCTCGTTATTCAACGACTATAAACTCGTCGCGCTCCACTCTAACAGTCACCACCATTGATCTGGCCCTTGTAAACCTCCAATCAACTTATTTCACAAGCTCCATTGGATATCCTCCACTCCAGATCGAACGACTATAACACATATCACATTTTTCTTGCCTCTGAACCTTAACGCTCCAAAAAAACGCGATATAACCGGTTTTCAATTACCGCCCTTTGCCACACGTCCTTCATCTAATGGGATCACGTTTTTTCACAAAAAATATTTACCACTTAGACAAAGCGCGAGACCGTTGTTTTTCTGGGTCAAAACCACCATTATTGTTGCTCCTCATGGTTCCGTGACCGGTTCAAGGTTCCACCTTATTTCTAAATTCCGCGTTCTTTTCACGCACAATTGCGTTATTGTTAACTTCTCTGTGCATTCATCCGAATACTCTTCACAGTCTTAACCACTGCTACGTTCCATTCAAAGTTTGAACAACCATTGCTATCCCATCAATTCATGTTACAGCGAATCAATGCCCATATCTACGGGCTTAAACACCACTGTCGTGCAGAGAACGTTTCCATTCCACTCGAGCTGAATTCGCAATTCCTTTTTGCCTTCAATTCAGGGTTTCATTGCACCACTGCTCAGATTAATAATTTGAACATGCCAATCTCCCTCCAGCATTCATCTAATGCATGGCTTGGCACTATTTTCCGATTCTATCACAGGAAATCCTTCTAGGACTTAACACCAGATCTCATTGTATGCATAAAACAGAGTATATAATTCCCCTTTCATCGAATACTGTATGAAAACAACATTTCATTCAATAAAATCAATCCATACACTTCCGTGTTTGACTGTCACAGTTAGCACTATTCAAATTAAACACACACAGTTACATGAAATAAATAAATCCTATAACTCAAGGTAGAATTGACAAACTCCCTCTGGATTATCAACTCCACCAGTGCACCATAACTCAGAAATGTAGTGCAACTCAGAAAATTGAGTTCTATATTAAAATCAATATTTACATAGGATCTCTCCTTGGACTGATCTTCTATATCAGTGGTCTTCTCCTCACTACTCTGCCTCCTGAACATATCTCTAGCTCTGAGCCCTACACTATATTTCATGCTTACATTTATGCAAAATGATGACCTGAATTGATTCAGGTTCCCTAACAGCTTGACAAACCCTTAAGATTCCAGATTTCCTAAATTTAGACAAAATCCCTAAATTAACTAAAACTGATCCTAATTCGCCTGTCCCTTCACATTCCTAACTAATCATCTTCCCTCATGTTCTCTAGGGGTTAGAGAACATTTACAATTCCTCACTTATTTTATTCAAAATACTAAAAATTACAAGAGAACTTAAAAACATGAGACCCCCCCTATGTCTACTTAGGTACAAAGTAATTCTTGAGCCTAATGCCCCTGCATCAGACTCCCAAGCTTCAATTGTTTCATGATCTCTTGATCATGTGTCTTTAATATCTGCCTCCTAGATCCCATACTCTGTTTTTTTGCTGTCCAACAGCTGCATCATCCTTCAACTGCATTTCTCCAGGTCTCCATATCTTGTTCTGCATCTTGCCTCCAGCTATGCTTTCACATTCTGCTTTTGTCTTTCCTTTGTTAAAATTCCTCTGCTCTCTTGCTACTGTCTGCTACTTCTGAGACACCTTCACCATCAGTATTTTGATGTTTTCAATTTCTTTGTCCAGCTTATCTCTTGTCTGGAAATTTCCTTACCCACTGTTGCTGCTTTCAATTCCTGTTGCTGCCAATATTGCTGCTCTTGCTGTTACTGCTGTTACTGCCCTTCTTACTGCCAACATTGATGTTGTTGCTATCAATGTTGCCTTTTCTGGTACCTTCCCAATTGTCGCTGCCTCCGAAACTTCTTGTCCCTCTATAGCAATTTTATTTTGTTCATCATCTGCAAATTTACTCTTAGAAAACAAATCATCAATTAATTTTCTTCCTGTAGTAACATACTCATTCAACATACTAGTAAGCATAATCAAATTTGACAAACTAGTATCTGCTCCCTTCACAACTTTAGGCAATTTTACTTTAGTGTCCACAATCTCCTTCTCTTCTTCAAATGCTTCCAACAAACATTTCAACCACCTCTTATGTGCTTGTTTCACATCCTCAATATGCTGCAAATTAGTTTCAACATCTTCTTCTTCTTCTTGGACAATCTTCAGTAATTGTCCTATATCCCATTGATTGATTCTGGAAATCAAATCAAGTTCTTCCAAATCTGCATTTGCATCTTCCTCTATCAGAATAGAATTATGATTTTCCATCACTGTGCCAGTCTTACAAATTTGTCTCACAGTATGCTCTTGGCCCATCAGACAAGCCAATTCTTCTTGGTCACCAACAGTAACAAGTTTCTGCATGGCTACTTCATCTTCCTTCAAGACAATCCCAAGAGATGGTCTGTCTTTTGCAATACCTGTAAGCACAATCAAATTTTCAGTTTCAAAGTCACAAGACCCAATGGTCTCAATTGATGACTCAGTCACCAAGTATTCTCTCTGCAGTTCCAAGTATTCTTCAGGACTCAGAAAATCTTCACTACCTTCCACTGTGCCAATCACCATGTTAGAATGATGATCCTCTAATATGTTCTCAACAAACATAGTTTCTCTTTCATTCCATTCTCTGACAATTTCCATTTTCTGTTCTTCTTCCCCTGCATGACCAACACATGAACCTTCAAAATTAAAATTGCAAGGCCTCAATACCTCTTCCTCCTCAGACAACACATGAGTATGTTGTTCTAAGTTTCCTTCCAAATCCTCTATCAACACATCAGTATGCTGATTTGAATCCTTCATGAGACTGTCAGCTAGTCTCTCTTTCTCTCCATAAATTTCCTTCTGCTATGATTCACCAAAATGAGCTCCTTAATTTTTCTGAACCAATTTCTGGTCCTATGTTCTCTGATTTTCATTCATGACAATTCCTCTGTCTTGCTTCTTCAGCAAATTATCCTGTGCATAGGTCCTCTGTCTCTCCAATTATCTTCTTTGGAAATCCAACCTCCTATACAATTCAACAACTTCAATTGGAGTAGATCTTGGGAACCTTACACAAAATTTTATACCTCTACTTGTTCTTGACCAATCATCAACTGGTCCTTCTCTCTCTGTCTCAATACTTTGCTGTATATTCTCATTGGACTCTTCTGTCTTCATGTCTTCCTCCTGAGATCTTACTATCTCAGCATTGATCTGAACAGATTTCAGATTCAATCTCTCCTCTTCAAAAAACTTTAGATCTTGTTCATCTCCCTGTGATGTACCTGCAAACATACACAAATATTTAGTTTTAAAACCACAAGACTTTTCAGTCTTGGTTTCTTTCTCAAGCACTTCCTTTTGAACAGATCTGCATGTGGAATCTTAAAATTCCATCCTTGACTCAAGAAATCTAATTTCCTCTTCCTCTGTAGAATCTGTAATCACCTCACAATGGTCAGACTAAAAAATACAAGTCTTTACATCATCCATCCGATCTAGACTTGTCCAATAACTCAGGAAATCATCAATGATTTTCTCTTCAGCAAGACAAACTTCTTGCTGCCTTAAGTCTTCATCACGGTTCATAAGCTCCTTCATAGACCTGCATTATTCACCTGTACTTTGTTCTTCTTCACAAACATAAACTTCTTTTCTCAACTTAGCTGCTCTGAGTTTTTATTTCAAAAAGGAAATCTCCTTTTCCCTCAACCTCAACTGTAATGGTTTCCAATTCACTCTCTTCTTCAGGAGCCAACCAACTCTCTGGCTTTCCTCTATCCTCTTTTCCAGTTTATTAAACTAATCATTGATCTTAGCTATCTCTTTCCAATATTCTGCATCAACTAACTGCTGCCTCATGCCATTTGCCTTGGCATCTTCTTTCTCTCTTATGCTGTGGCCTCTCTCAGAACCTTTGCAATCTCTGCTATGACTACCAGTAGTCATCCTCTTCTCCATGAGTTATTCACTCACAAGCTGCACTAAGCCTCTGCAACAAAAGGCTCTCCTGCTGCCTCTTACCTTACCAATCCTTTCCTTCGGATCTGGGCTTTTGGCAAGTACTGGTCCCCTATCTGCTGGAACCTTCTGAGCACTCTCTTTTTCTCTCTCTAGGCTTTACCCTACAAATTTTCAAGAACATATCTATTCTTCTTTCATCCAACATCTGTTGGGAATTCTTCAGGTTTTGCCACACTTTCTTCTTCACTTCAGAATCCTCTGCTGGACTCTTTCATCACTGCTCTCAAAGTTGTGATCTGCTTTGCTGAGATTCCTCCAATTTCCTGCAATATGAATTCCGCAAAAAATTCTTCAAACCAGAGTTAACATTGCTCATAAACTCACCTTTTCTTGAGAACACTGCAATTGTCCTCCCTATTCAAACCTTAGTTGAATATCAGGTTCACTGCCATCATCATCAAACTCTGTCTTCACTTTTCTACAACCACAATTCTGTAATTAAAATTCCAAATCAGATTTAAAATTATTTACCTGCATGATCCCTGCATGATCTTGTCTTCCACTCATTTCTGCAAATCCTGTTCACTGCAACCCTGTGTATCTTTGCATATCATATTTCAGAATCCTCTTTCTCACCACACCTTCAGATTTAATTTAAAAAATCCTTTACTTCAAACAGAGCTATTCTTGATGCTCTGATACCACTTGATGCCCGGGCTACCTTCTCTTTGAAAAATCTCCATGCATATACAAATAATTCACTCCAATTTTATGCCCAATAATTTTCAATTTGGCAACCTTAAAACACATGCGAAAGCTTGACTTTTTCTTAACTCTCAATGATTAAAACCACCCTCGGTTATATTCTCAAATTGGGAAAATTGATTTACAGTGCGGAAACCTACAAAACCTATGGTTCAACCAAGGGATAGACCTTCCACTCATATAATGTGCTCTTTCAATGCGAAACCCAACAGAAACTTACATCTAAAGGTTTCAATCATTCTCAATGCTTAAATATTCCAACAATCCCAAGGTAAATGAACATTGGGATATGCGCAAAAATTTACCTTTCTATTAACGGGCCCACAACAACCATATAATTAATGGACACTTACCAACTCACACACACAATTTCCTATATGCGCGCCCTTTGGCATATTTCATTAATCTCAATTCTGGATAACCCAAACACAATATAATAGCGCCTTTTCCTTTTAACACTTAACGAGTTTGACATTGATTAATTAACACCAACGCATATAAAAATACAATATGTTCGGGCCCACAGTACTTGGGTTACCTCGTTATCCGACAGCTATAAACTCATCGTGCTCCACTCTAACGGTCACCACCGTTGATCTGGCCCTTGTAAACCTCCAATAAACTTATTGCACGAGCGCTGTTGGATCTCCTCCGCTCCAGATCGAATGACTATAACACATATCGCAGTTTTCTTGCCTCCGATCCTTAACACTCCAAAAAAACGTGATATAACTGGTTTTCAATTACCGCCCTTTGCCACACGTCCTTCATCTAATGGGATCACGTTTTTTCACAAAAAATATTTACCACTTTAACAAAGCGTGAGACCGCTGGTTTTCTGGGTCAAAACCACCATTACTGTTGCTCCTCACAGTTCCGTGACTGGTTCAAGGTTCCACCTTATTTCTAAATTCCGCGTTCTTTTCACACACGATTGCATTAGTGTTAACTTCTCAGCGCATTCATCCGAATACTCTTCATGGTCTTAACCAATGCTACGTTCCATTCAAAGCTCTAACAGCCATTTCTATCCCATCAATTCATGTTACAACGAATCAATGCCCATATCTATGGGCTTAAACACCACTGTTGCGCAGAGAACATTTACATTCCACTCGAGGTGAATTCACAATTCCTCTTTTCCTTCGATTCAGGGTTTCATTGCAACGTTGCTCAAATTAATAATTTGAATAGGCCAATCTCCCTCCGGCATTCATGTAATGCATGGCTTGGCACTATTTTCCAATTATATCACAGGAAATCCTTCTAGGACTTAACACCGGATCTCACTGTAAGCATAAAACAGAGTATATAATTCCCCTTTCGTCGAATACTGTATGAAAACAACATTTAATTCAATAACATCAATCCATACACTTTCGTGTTTGACTGTCACAGTTCGCGCTATTCAAATTAAACACACACAGTTACATGAAATAAATAAATCCTATAACTCAAGGTAGAATTGAAAAAATCCCTATGGATTATCAACTCCACCAGTGCACCATAAATCAGAAATGTAGTGAAACTCAGAAATGTAGTGAAACTTAGAAAATTGAGTTCTATATTAAAATCAATATTTACATAGGATCTCTCCTTGGCTTGATATTCTATATCAGTGGCCTTCTCCTCACTACTCTTCCTCCTGAATAGATCTCTAGCTCTAAGCCCTACACTATCTTTCGTGCTTACATTTATGCAAAATGATGACCTGAATCGATTCAGGTTCCCTAACAGCTTTACAAACCCTTAAGATTCCATATTTCCTAAATTTAGACAAAATCCCTAAATTAACTGAAACTGATCCTAATTCATCTGTCCCTTCACATTCCTAACTTATCATCTTCCCTCATGTTCTCTAGGGGTTAGAGAACATTTACAATTCCTCACTTATTTTATTCAAAATACTAAAAATTACAAGAGAACTTAAAAACATGAGACCCCCCCCCCCATGTTTACTTAGGTACAAAGTAATTCTTGAGCCTAATGCCCCTGTATCAGGGTGGGGTTTGACAACCTGACCCCCTCCCTCACACTCAGATCTCAAACCAACTCGGCTAGCGGCTCCCTTGGGGAGTCAACCCAACCTCATATATTTTTACCTGCAAATCAGAAGTGTGCCTAGGCAGGCCAGGAGTGGAACGGAGTACGAGACAGAATGGAACCTTGAGCGCCTTGCAGGATGGGGGCAGAACCATGAAATGAGCTCATTTCCAGAGGGCCTAGATTTGTTCAGTGTCAGAATCAGGAAAATGTTATATGGATTTTGCACCTCTCGGTGCCACAAATCTAATGGTGCTGTCCATTTCTTCATCAGAGGTCTCCAATTTTCAGTCAAGTTTAGCTATGGAGGTATAAGGGTGTAATTTTTCATTGATTCTTGCACTTTCATTTTATTTGACACTTAATGAAAGAGGGCCTCCCCACTAATTGAGCAAGTCTCAAAGACGTAGTCCCTCCTGGATGAACTCCGACATCAATTCCTTGTCTTCTTTCCATGATTTTATGTGCTTCTCTCTTCTTATGTTCATGCCTTTTAATTTTCATCGTTAAGATGAAATTTTACAAGTAATTATTTTATACATCTCAAATCTAAAGATCTTGGATCACTGATGCACAAATTTATGCAGAATATTGATATTCTTCAGTGAGGAAAAAATGTTTTTGATTTTCCTCAAATAAATGGTTTTATCCAAAAATTTCTTCTTCATCATCTTC
Source organism: Pinus albicaulis (assembly GCA_034641835.2). Classification (NCBI taxonomy): domain Eukaryota; kingdom Viridiplantae; phylum Streptophyta; class Pinopsida; order Pinales; family Pinaceae; genus Pinus; species Pinus albicaulis. The sequence continues at coordinate 389,430,622 of CM076572.1, read as the reverse complement.
ATCAGGGCCTTCAGTATAATTTTGTTGGAAAGGTGTCCTAACTTGCTGTTGACTTTGTGGATCATGACCCCTCTATTCCCTTTGTTTAATCCTGTATTGGTGTTGTTGATTTTGACCCCTGAAATTGGGATTTCATATAGAAGGTTTAGCTTGTCTATCAACACTAGACATCTTATCTATCATTTTATCCACGACTTTAATAAAAGTATCAATTTTTACTTCTGATGAAGTGGATGTTTCTTCTCTTATTGTGACTCTTTTCTCTGTTTTTAACTTAGAATTTTTAATAATCAGATTGGCCTCTACACTCACTGCATTTCTTTGCATTTCCTCCAAAGTTGATGTGTTTCTCTCCCTCAGTTGATAGGCCATGTTAGGGTCAAATCCATTAGGATAATGGAGTAAAGCAAGGCCTGGAGGTGGTTTGATATTGTCAGGAATTGAATGATATATCTTATTAAATCTAGCTATGAATTCTTGGACAGACTCATTTGTATTCCTTTTTAGTGCATTATAATCAGCTAGGATTTGTAATTGATTTTTATTCTCTTCCCATTTTGCCATGAATAAATCAATTAGCTGTTGTGAGGTGCCAATTGTACCATATCCAAGAGAGCGAAGCCATTTCTTTACTTCTCCAGAAAAAATTTAAGCAATAATACACATCTTAGCATCATCAAGATCTATAAAATCAATTACTTTAGCCACATGCTGATAGGCTGTAATTTCTGATGTTCCATCAAATAGAGGCAACCTTTGACCATAATTTTTTAGGTAAAGAATTAATATGACCTGGTAGAACCAGTGGAGCAAATCTGGCCATGATTAATGGAGGAGGTGGTGGAGGTGTGAATTGTGATATAGATTGAATAAAAGTATGCAAAGGTAAAGATGGAATGGAAGGAGGAGCATATGATGTAGCTGTATGAGATGGTGAGGTAAAAGAAGTACCAAAAGCCTGTTGCTAGTATTGAAAATAGGATTTTTCAGAAGTTTCTTGAAATTTGTCTACTAAGCCTTTAAGTTTATGGTGATTAGACCAAACTTCAGTATCAGTTTCAGACTCAAAGGTTTCAGTATATGGCGAAAAGGACTCAAAATCAAAAGGGTCAAAAGTAGCTCATGAGAGAAAAGTTTCAAAATTGGTTCTAATTAAAGATTTTTTAGGTGATGGAGAGAAGGCCAAATCTTTAGAGACAAACCTCGTAGGCAAGGAATTTGACTTAATTAGTGGAGGAAAAACTCTTTCTGACTGTCAAGACTTAGTCTTATGTTTTATCAGGATAATTTCAATATTATATACCAGGGGTGATGGATTAGGGTCAGGCTTTGACCTGGTATATATTTTAGGAGATAGCTTAAGATCAAAATTATATGTTTTGGCTCAGATTTTGACTTTATCTTGTTCAAAAAAATATTTCCCAGGGTATATTTAACAACCGTTCCCCAGAAACGATGCCATAAATCTTGTCACTCTCCCCAACTTCCTAGGCTGAAATTAGGAGTGAAGAAAGGTAACCACATACCAAATTTTAGCTAGGCAGCTAGCCCTACCTAACCAAAGAGGGCTCTCTCTTTGTCACTTTTTAAATATTCAATTTTGGGATGAGTACCAGATTTTAGGCAAGATCTAAATTAATTTGTTTTAAAATTTGTTTAATGATTTTTTTGCTGGATAAACATTATAATTAGTGAAAACTAAAGCTGATTTCAAAGAATGAATTGCAGAAAACTGAGAAAGGCAAGATAGGAAATCCATTTCAGCACATTTTAATTTTTCATTGGTGTATAGTGGTAGAAAAGAGAGGGGTATGCATGAGCATGTTACTGAATTCATTCATTAGAAGGGAATGAAAGACACATTGTAAAAATATTAATAAACAGAACATTTCACTGATATTTGCTTATAAACTGAGAAGATTTTACACAAAAAATGGAATGGAAATGAAATAACATATAAAGGCATAGTGCTCAATAAAAATACCACAGGAATCTCACAATATTGCTACAACTCCATTGATTTTCATTAACATCAGGTCCACAGTAATACACAGAGTTCAAACTATCGATTATCCAACAGTAATACTTCGTATAGTGAAGTATTTATAGAAAAAATAAATTACAACAGTTACATTAAAGGCTATCCAAACTGATAGCGCTTTATTTGCTAACTAATTCTAACTGCACCATGGAAATAAATTACATCTGCTATGTTGGTGTTGGCTGTAACTTGAAAAATATTGCTGAAGAAGATAATCATGGGCTGCGCTATCTGTCAGTTGACTGCTGATCTGGAAAATTTTGACTTTTTAGCTTTTGCTAATTACTCTTGAAACTCACATAACCTTTCTAAGCGCTCTTCATCACGAATAACTAGTTTAATTACCCTATGGTAAATTTCGTCTACTTCAGTGTATTTGGAAAAGGTGGGCTTTACCACAAAGCCATGTTTGATTTCATACCGAATGTAGATGTCATTGCTTAATGCTCCCAACAGTGCCTTTCATGTTAATGCTCCCGTTATATTTTAAAACTTAGCAGTATCCCTGGAAAGCTCCTGAAGTATTTTTCCATAGTCTTCTCTATTCATCAACTTATCATTAATTACAAAAAGAGAAGGTAATCCCTTTTGTGTCAAAGACTCTATCCTGCTGAAAAATATATGAACTGTAACCTCTATACCGTGACATTTTTCTTCAAGTTGAAGAATTAAATTATTATTTGTCAACACTTTCTTCACTTCCAGGATGGTTTCTATTTTGTCATCAATGCCCAATTCATCTAGCTCATACCCATTCTTTGAATTCAGAAATATAATAATATTGTTAGCTATTGCAGGCTTATCTCCTATTTGTTCTTTGATTGCTGTAATTACCTCATTTGCCTTTTGTATCAGCTCCTTTTGTTAAAAAATGATCTGTATACTTGGCCAAATTTCAATTACAGATCTATGATGCCTGCCTAAATTATCTCTTTCACCTGGCCCAAAGTGTTGCCAATGGAAGATTCCTTTTTCTATTTTTGCAGCCTTTCAATCAAATTTTTGGCCCTCTGTGCTTTAGCTGCATGTGAACTATTAGCATTAGATTTATGTAATTTCAATAATTTTTCCTAATCCTACGAATTTTTGATCTCCTCTTCTTGAATAGCCATGTCCTGAACTGCTTTGGTAAGATATTCAGCTCCATCTGCTGTGCTTGTTGTAGAAGTTTGAGCTATATGAATGGTTGCTAGTGGCACTGCCTCTAAAGGAACCTTTGATGTCTTCACTACTGCTTCCTTTTCATTTATCATCTTTTCTAACTCTGATTCCATCTATTTTAATTGAGAATTCTGCTCCATTATCAACTTCATCATATCTGACTTTTGAGTTTCATTTTCTTCAATATCCTTTTCTAAAGGATCTTCTGTAGCTGGAATTTTCAGTTGTTTTCTCAATGCTGCTATGTTAGTATTTTTCTTCTTGATGATTTCTTCTATTGTAGCTCCTAGAGACATCCTAGAGTTGTGATAGACCAGTGCCTAGGACATCTTAGCATAGCAAGGAGCATATAATATAATGTATGAAGTTGTCAGCTTCAGCTCACATGCTATCTCCTGTAAACAGGGAAAATCAATCTAGAATGGGACCAAACTCCCAGAAACTGACACAGGAGAAGGGATATTGTAGAGGAAAAATGCAGAACTCTAATACAAAAGCAACAGACAATTCAGAGACAGCTTACTGCAAAGCGGGCCGATTCAGAAATACTTCGCAGACATAAATTATCAGAAGGTGTATGTAGTGAAAGAAATATCAAGGAGATATTAGTTAGCCTTGAACTGATACCCAGATATACAATACCACCATGCATGGGCTTACCAATCTAAGAATCCATAGATGATAATAGCATTTTAAAAGCACCCTCCCAAAGCAACTAATATAGCAGAAACACGGTTTAGATGAGTAATGGAATAGAATATCATGCATGAGCCATATTTAAAGCGCCTGACTGATCTAAGTAGGATGAATCCTTACCAGAAATCAGTGAGCCACTCGCATTCCAAAACATGATACAGGAAAGATGGATGAGATGAAATGATATATTAAATAACATATAAAAGAGAGTTACAGACTGTGAAATACCAAAGACCAGAATCCTCTTTGACAGATAGAACTCCTCCTCACTGAGACCCTATGGGCTCTGAGCCTTCATACAAGAATTTTACAAAATTTATGCAAAAAGCCTTTCACTGCATAATTTTCTGATAAAAATCTGGAACCCTTACAATGTGTTTATTCTGGGTTTTTATAGCTAAAAAAGGAGCAGAGGTGGTAGGTGGACAACTAAATGCAGAATTAAAACTTAGAAGAGAAAAGGGCCGAAGCCCATTCTATTTAAACTCAACGCATTTATCTCCGGTACTCTCTGGAGGAAAGAATGGTCTTCGTCAGGCTTCCATTTACTTCAGGTATGTCTCTGTTGTACCTGGCTGCAGTGCTTTGTAGTACTTTTTGGTGAATGAATAAGAAAGTGAAATAATGATACAAAGGTCGACCATACTTCAAAACAAATGCTATTGGCAGCTTCGGACTGTGATCAGTGTAGAACTTTCTTCAGGAACATGGTAAAATATGGAAGTAATATGGGCGCTTTTTCCTTTAGAACAAATCTGCTGATATGAGAACCCCGATAGCTTTGATTTCTGTGCGTTGAGCCTTCCAAGTGATCCCAGGGTCCTTAGTATGGTACTTTGCCTTCGAAATTACTGAAATAAGGCTTAAATTCTTCAATTGCACGCCATTAACACTCTGCTGCTCCATTGATATTCCTTTGCCGCTTCCATGCTTGCCTCTGACTGTGAAATCTGTGCTTTAATAGCTCTGGGGAGGATTGTACAGAGTTTAAACTCTGTTCCTTTAATGAAAGTCTTGTCGGCATACCATTCTGGACCTTTCTCCATGATTTGACTTCTGAAAATGTCCCTTTCCTGTGCTCTCAGGCTCTGCGTCGCTGTAACAACGACTGTGAATCATGGTGGCATTTAATGCCTGCACCCTGCAAAACACGCAACTGTATTAAGAAATCCATGCACAAAGGAGGTGGATGGTTACGGAGGACGGGAAAAATGGCTACGCAGCGGTGGTGAAATGGTGGCTTTACATGAAATGACGATGGGAAATGATTTTGATATGGTGTAAACAGTGAACTAATAGGGTTTTACCAAAACATGCTTATGGACTGTTCGATCATGGTTAGGGGATGAAAATCAACAACGAAGATCGAACAACGGAATGATATATGAGTAGCATGTGGAATAATTATGAAACAAAGGATTTTAATGTAAAACAAAAAACTTTGGTTATGACGGAAATACAAAGGAATGCGGTGAAAATGAAATGAATCGCGATCATATGCGGTGGGACCCAGCGTGATTGAGGGTGATTAGATCTGAGCCATAAGATCGCTAGATCCAACGGACGGTCAAGATTAAGTCGGGCAATCGCAATCGCAATGGACGAGAGGGATGCACATTTTACAATTTGCGATGCGATAAGATTTGGGCCATTGATCTTCGGACGAATGGACGGCTGCGATTTAGTCGGGCAATCGCAATCGGAGGGAAACGAGTGTGACACATTACAAAGTTTTCGATTGCGATGAGGTGGGAAGTGCGATGGCTGTCGGATCATGGATCAAACGGACGGTTGGGATCAGATCGGGACAATCGAAATCGGGGGGCATGGAAGAGGGGATGCGATTGAACGTCGCGATTGCGATGGAGCGATTAGAGTCAGACCGTTGGATCAACGGGGGGAATCAACGGTGGAGACTGTATTGGGGGATCGCAATCACAGTGGAACAAAGGGGTAACGCAACGAAAGTTGCGATTGCGATTGGGAGTGGGAGTGCGATTTGCGCTCAACAATCGGATCGGGATAACGGATCTACGGTGAAGAATGCATCGCGGGACTTGTTATTAAAAAAAAATTGCATCGGAATTCTCCAGTGTTACAAAGGGAAATGCTCGCTCGATGGGTCTGATTGTGATATAGCGCCCGAGGCTTAAACGCTTGGTCTTGGGTGCGGGTCGCGTGGAGGAAAAGGTGCAGGGGCTTGGAAAAAAGGGGCTAGGGCCCGATCATATGGGAATCATGGAATTTGCGGCCTTTTATAATGCGGTTTAGAGGCAAGAGACGACAACGATAGGTAGAAAAATGATTTTTGAGGCTGACAGAGGGGATTTGAGAGGTTTAAGCCAGATTGCATACGAAAATTTTAATAGGGAGCTGATTATGATCAACATCTTCAATTGAATTTACATTGGATGGATCATATCCAATATTTCCCACCAGATCTTCTAAGGTTTTAATCCTTGTATCCTTTGAAAATGAAGATACCTTCTCCAATTTCAGCTGTGACTGTACATTTTCCAATGAAACCTGCATTTTTGATAGACATAAAGCAATATTAGTGAGATTTGATGAAATCATCTCACCAATTTTCTTGTGAAGCTCCATTTGGTCTATTGGATGAATTTATTTTGTGTCAAACAGAAATGTAGCCCTCTTATAACCTGCTTCTGATTTTGGCTGTGGGATCTGTGCTTGAAGAAATGAAAAATGCATTTTTCCCTTTTCTGAATCAAAGGCTAAAAGAAACCTACCTTGTGAACTAGGAGTTTGTTTCCAAAACTAGTTATATGTACTTGTGTTCAACATTTCATTCTTTAGCTTTATTAATTTGAAAGTGTCAGAGACAATCTTTTATTTCTCCCCTGTAGCAGCCGTGCTAGTATGAATGGCTTTCTGCTGATCTTGAGAAGTTGATGTTTGCTGATATTTAGAAACAATAGAAGTAGTAGGAGTAGTAGAAGTGCCTTTATCACATGCCTGTGTAGAAGGAAGTGTCTCTTCAGTAATGATGATCACTTCTTTCTCTGACTCCTTGCTAGGATTGACCTTTGGATTTAGCTTTGTTTTCTTCCTATAGTGAATTTTGAACTCTTTGCTAGATGAATCAATCATTAGAGATGAATTCTCTTCTCTAAATCTCTTCCGTGCTCTTTCCTGTGCAATTGGAGTCTGCAATGCTGATGTAGACAATGTCTGCTCTTCAGCCTCTTGTAGTGTACCTTCTGTCCATTCAATCTAATTCATGTTCTTTTCAATCTCTGTTCTAGGTGTATGAAAATATGATGTAGATTTATTTTCCACCCTCAGTTTGGAAATGAAACCAACTGGATCATAAGACCATGTAAAACTTGGGCTAAACTAGATTTCTTTCAACAACTTATATGCTTCTTCCCCTGGTGTCCTCCTATTACAAATAAAAGTACCTATCTGTGTTTTGATTTTAAACTGTGATTTCTTCTTAACAGAGACAAAATGCACTTCATCTACATTAGTCATTTGTCTAATATACTCCAATGCAAAAATCATCATGGGGAGGAATTTGGGAAACTTATAAGGGGGAAGTTCACATCCATAAACTTCGAGTTCTGTATAATTTTGGTAAAGATACCAATCCCATGTTCTAACTTGATCTAATAGCTGCAATAATTTTCTAATATTTTCACTAATTCATGGCTCCGAAGTGTGTTAGACGGAAAAATCCCTCTTGTGGGCAAGAGCGATCTCCCTAGTATCCTAAGGATATATAGAAACAAACAGACATATGTAGACCATTTTCTCTAGACTATTTTTCTTAAGAATTGTTGAGATTGCAACAAGATGATGAGCTTAGTGAAAAGAGTCGCCTTCACTAAGTGGGCCCGCAAGCTATTTTTGGTGCAAGTCTATTGTTAGACTATGTCTATTTTTAGACATGTCGATCATATTCTATGAGTTGCAGGCTGCTATTTGTGGATGGTTGGTCAAGTTGGAAAAATATATGGAATTATGTTTTTATACATATTGGGTGGAATCTATTTTTAGATTTCCAGTCTAAAAATAGATATGTCGAATATTATTAGCTCTTAATAATATTTGGACTATAAACATTAACTTATTCTCTTGGAGCACTTCAGTTAAGTGCACAGATTTGGCACAGGAGATGATAGAAGGAATTGCACTATTCCTGAGGGTTAAGTGGAGCTATTGCATGGAGACTTCAGTTAGAACTCATGTGACAACATTGTGAGTCAGAGAAGTATGGTGGAGCTGTGTTCAATTTGGTTCCGGCTTAGACACAATTGAGCTAGTTGTATCTAGTCTAACTGATTTATCCACTAGTGAGAGTGGTGTGAATTAATTAATAATTAATTCACTAAATATTAACTCATTAATCAACTAAAGAATACATCAGTTAACTACAGTGCATGGACAATTTCAGTGGAGACCAGTGGAGAGATAGGTGAAAGGGCAAGATGACTATCAGTTGTGACTATAGTGATCCATTGATTACATCCAACACACAGTAGAGATGCCAATGAGGATTGCATGAGAAAGGTTGGACCAATTTGAGTTCATTCAGAGCCATTCTTCAGTAGGGATTGTGCAGTAGAGGTAGGCTAGCAGGTGGAAAAGATCGGTGCATGGATTTGCAAGATCTAGCCTGATTAGTGTGTAGCGATTGTATTGTAATGAGAGCTTGTGAGAAGATTTGTATGAGGATTGTTACATGATCTCTATGACATATATTATATATAGATAGTTGGGGTTTTTAGCTTCATGATTTCTCGTTAAATCACTGTGTTAATGTGTGTGAATTTTTATGGTTTCAATGTGTGCATGCAATTGATTTAATTTCCGCATATGATGATCAATGGTGGAATAGATTCTGTATTGTGCATGAAGACAAATAGTGTGCGATCAGGAGAATCTTAGATATAAAACACATTAGTTATATAATTTCTACATGGTACCAGAGCGATATTGATCATTGGAGCAACTGCAAATCATTGAAGTGGTTGAGTGTTGTGGTGGTGGAATTCGAATTTGCAGCAGTGTTTTATTGGTGTCAAAGTTGAGATTTCTTTCAACAGATTGTGATTGGAGTATGCCCTTGAGGGAAGCTTGAATTATATTGCATGGAAGGACAGGATGGATGCGGTGCTAGAGGATAATGGGTTGAATGAGTTCATAGATGCAGAAATTCCAAAACCTGCTTCTAGCGATGCTGCCGCACTTGACGCATGGAAAAAGAAGACATAAAAATGTCGAAGGATTCTATTGGAAGGTGTGAAGGATCACATATTGTCCAAACTTCATGGTAAAGCTTCTCCATTCTTGATGTGGAAATATTTGACAAACTTGTTCCAAAGCAAGAGCGACCAGAGGAAGTTGGCGCTCAAAGACAAGCTCAGGAAGATAAAAATGGAGAAGGGCGAAAGTATACCCAAGTACCTCACGAAGTTTTTCCAGTGCAGGGATGAGATGGGAAGTGTGGGGGTTACTGTAGATGAAGAGGACTTGGTGAGCTTGGCTCTCCTTGGGCTTCCGAAGAGTTGGCATTCCTATGAGGACTCTATTAATGGTTGAGAGAAACTGTCGGGATGAGAGCGACTTTGGTCGGATCTTGTGCAGGAGGAGATAAGGCGGAGTACCAGGGATGGATCTTCATCGAAGAATGAATATGAAGAAAATTGTGCTTTGGCTGCCAAAGAAAGGAAGGGGAAGGGAAAGAAAAATCCTTCTCAATCCGGTGCGAAAGGCAAGAAGCAGGACATGTCCAAGGTGAAGTGCTTTCACTGTCACCAACACGAACATTATGCCACTAATTGTCCACATAAGAAGAAAAATAAGCAGGCTACTGGATCTACAACTAGAGAGGCCTTAGCCTTGCAGTTTGAGCTGGATTTTTCACTGATCACATGCTTGGTCTCAACTGTGTGGGATCAGTGTGGTTTCTTGACAATGGTGCGTCTTTCCATATGACCGGAGACAAATATTTGTTTACTGATCTAGATGAGAAGGATCTTGAAGTGCACATCGAGATGGGCGATGATGGTAGATATAGTGCGACTGGTATCGAGACCATTTCCTTTGAGAGGGAGTCTGGAAAATCTTTCATCTTGAAGGATGTCATGCATGTTCTAGGATTGAAGAAGAATATGATCTCTGTGGCGATGTTGGAAGACAAGGGATATGATGTTGTCTTAGCGAGGGAAAGGCTTTCCTGCGTAGTAAGGCAACTGGTAAAACCTGGAGGATAGGGGTTCAAGTTAAGAACCTTTATCAATTTCATTTAGATGGCTGCGCAACAATGGCAGGCAAAGAAGAAGGAGTGGTGAGCCGGGATGAGGACGAATTGTGGCACAGGAGATTGGGCCATCTTCACCATGGCGCTTTGAAAATTTTGTAGCAGATTTCTACTGGGCTTCCCAAGGGTACACTTGCGTAGTCAGATCAGTGAAAGGGGTGTACTTTGGGAAAATTTGTGAAAGACACCTTTCATGAGAAGGATAGTCATGCCATGAAGATCCTTGAGAGAATTCACACAGACGTGTGTGGACCTTTATCAGTAGCTTCGACAGCAAAGCATAGGTATTATGTGATATTTGTTGATGAATTTTCTCGTAAGTGTTGGATCTTATTCATGCATAAGAAGAGCGAGACATTCTCAAAGTTCTGTGAGTTCAATGCACTGGTTGAGAAAGAGTCGGGGAAGAAGGTGAAGGCTCTTATGAGCGATAATGGTGGTGAATTCATCTCTGGCGAATTCAAAGACTTTTGCAGCGCACAAGGAATTCGAAGAGAGCTCATAGCGCCTCATAACCCACAGCAGAATGGGGTCGCAGAGCGAAAGAACATGACAATTGTGGGTGCTCCACAGGTGATGTTGCATGATCAGGGCCTTCCCATACACTTGTGGGCTGAAGCTTGTAACACTGCGGTTTATGTGCAAAACCGTTGTCCTCATAGAGTACTTGGCATGAGTACACCCAAAGAGGCATTTTCTGCTAAGAAGCCTAATATTTCTCATTTGAATATTTTTGGATCACCTGTTTACATTCATGTGACGAAGGATGCCAGGAAGAAGCCAGAGCCGACCGCAGAGGTTGGGATATTTTTGGGGTACACAGAAACACCCCACAACTATCTTGTGTATTTTCCAGACAGTCGGAAGACTGTTATGCGACGGGATATCAAATTTCATGAGGAGAAATCCATGAAGTGTTAGCTTGAGAGGGAGCTACACTTGCATGCAGATGAGGAGCTATTAGTTCCTAAGGATGAGCCTCAGGATTTGGATCATCCACAAGAGGAGGTTCATGCAGTGGAAGAAACCACTCATGTAGCGCCAAACATCAGAGGGCGGAAGCGCACTACAGAAGCTGAGCGACTGAATCTTGATGCAGAGAAGATTGTAGGATCACCTACATCACAGCGCAGACAGAGAAAATCACCTGACCGATATAATGGATACATGGCTCTGATGAGAAAGTGTATCGTGACAGAACCATCTTCTTTAGAGGAAGCTGTGGAGGACCCTGCATGGGTAGATTCCATGGTGGAAGAGTATGATTCGATTGTTAGAAACAATGCATGGGAGATTGTCCCAAGGCTGGAAGGGAAATCAGTGGTAGGTTCTAGATGGATCTACAAAGTGAAGCAAGCTGCTGACGGGAGCGTCGAGAAGTACAAGGAAATATTTGTTGCCTGGGGCTTCTCACAGATCGAGGGGATAATCTAAGAAGAAACATTTGCACCTGTCGCAAGGTATTCTTCCATACGGAGCATCCTAGCTCTCTCAGTGCAGATGGGTTGGCACATTCATCAGATGGATGTGAAGACTACGTTCCTCAAGGGAGTCATTGAGGAGGAGGTGTACATAGAGCAGCCTGAAGGATTCGAAATCTTCAGCAGTGAGTCACATGTGTGCAGGCTCAAAAGAGCGCTGTATGGGCTGAAACAAGCACCTCGTGCTTGGTACACAAGGATAGACAGTTATTTCACCAGTCTTGGATTCACCAAGAGTGAGGCGGATCCGAACCTATACTAGATTGTGGTGGAGGGTAAGTTGCTGATCATTGTAATTTATGTAGATGATTTGATTTTGACGGGTGATGAACAATTGATACTCTCATTCAAGGCTGATCTTGCAAAAGAGTTTGAGATGAAGGACTTGGGCCTCCTTCATTATTTCCTGGGATTGGAAATTTGGCAGTAGAAGGATGGAATGTTTGTGTCTCAAGGCAAGTATGCCCAGGAGATACTGGAGAAGTTCAACATGCAAGGCTGCAAGCCTATCAACACTCCTCTTCCTAGTGGTTGGACGAAAGAGGATGATACATCGACAGAGGTAGTGGATGCCACTGTTTACCGACAATTGGTTGGTTCGATCATGTATCTAGTCAATACACGACCGAACATATGCTATGCTATTAACCAACTTTCACAAGCTATGGTTAAGCCTACCAAGCTCTTTTGGAAGGTGGGGAAGCATGTATTGAGATATCTCAGAGGCACCTCGGGATATAGATTGTGGTACTGACAGTCGGATGAGGTGAAGCTGCATGGCTTCACAGATGTAGATTGGGCAGGGAGCCCAACGGACAGAAAGAGCACATCTAGAGGGATTTTCAGTATCGGGTCTATAGTAGTTTCTTGGTACAATAGGAAACAGAGATCTGTGGAACTCAGTTCAATGGAGGCCGAGTACATGGCAGCAAGTTTGGCTGCATGCGAGGCTATATGGATGAGGAAGATCCTGGTCGGGTTGTTCGGTTCACACTTAGATCCCTTGTGATATATTGTGATAATCGAGTTGATACTAACTCTCGGTTAAATCGAGTATTTCATGATAGATCTAAACACATTGACATCAGGTACTATCATATCAGGGTGTGTAGCGGAAGATCATGTTACTTTCTTACATTCCTACGGAGGATCGAATGCAGATAATTTGACAGAGGCACTCACCAGGAGCAAATTCGAATACCATAGAGGCGGGATCGGGGTGAAGGATAATCCCTATCTTGTTGAGAGGGAGTGTTGAGATTCAACAAGATGATGAGCTTAGTGAAAAGAGTCGCCTTCACTAAGTGGGCCCGCAGGCTATTTTTGGCGCAAGTCTATTTTTAGACATGTAGATCATATTCTATGAGTTGTAGGATGCTATTTGTGGATGGTTGGTCAAGTTGGAAAAATAGATGGACTTCTATTTTTAGACATATTGGAAGGAATCTATTTTTAGATTGCCAGTCTAAAAATAGATATGTCGAATATTATTAGCTCTTAATAATATTTGGACTCTAAACATTATCTTATTCTCTTGGAGCACTTCAGTTAAGTGCACAGATGTGGCACAGGAGCTGACAAAAGGAATTACACTATTCCTGAGGGTTAAGTGGAGCTATTGCATGGAGACTTCAGTTAGAACTCATGTGACAGAGTTTGGTGGAGTTGTAGAAGTAGTTGGTGGAGTTATGTTCAGTTTAACTCAGTTAGACATAGTTGAGCTAGTTGTATCTAATATAACTGATTGATACACTAGTGAGAGTGGTGTGAATTAATTAATAATTAATTCACTAAATATTAACTCATTAATCAATTGAAGAATACATCAGTTAACTACAGTGCATGGACAGTTTCAGTGGAGACCAGTGGAGAGATAGGTGAAAGGGCAAGATGAATATCAGTTGTGACTATAGTGATGCATTGATTGAATCCAACACACAGTAGATATGCCAATGAGGATTTCATGAGCAAGGCTGGACCAATTCAAGTTCATTCAGAGCCATTCTTCAGCAAGGATTGCACAGTAGAGGTAGGCTAGCAGGTGAAAAATATCGGTGCATGGATTTGCAAGATCTAGCCTGATTAGTGTGTAGAGATTGTATTGTACTGAGAGCATGTGAGAAGCTTTGTATGAGGATTGTTACATGATCTCTATGACATATATTATATACAGATAGTTTTGGTTTTTAGCTTCATGCTTTCCCGTTAAATCACTGTGTTAATGTGTGTGAATTTTTATGGTTTCAATGTGTGCATGCAATTGATTTAATTTCCACATATAATGATCAATGGTGGAATAGATTATGTATTTTGCATGAAGTTCAGGAGAATATTAGATATATAACGCATTATTTATATAATTTCTACAAGAATTACTAATTAACTATGGAGAGACGCTCCTACCTGAAGTCCAACGTTTACTCGGTCTTCAATCTAGTCGTTCTAGAAGGTATAGATCTAACATGTGAGATCCACAATCAAAGACAAGCAAAAAATATCAAAAGCATCTGCAAGATATGATAATTCAAAAGCAATAACCTATATTAGTGATCAAGGAATCAAATAATTAAATTATTCAAAGATATATGAACAACTCAATGAAAAAATAGAATCCATTTGTATTAACTTTGAATAAAAATAAGAAATCTTACAACCTTAACGCCTTGATGTTTGTACAGGTTCTTCCAGGGTCCCGAACAATCATTTTCCTCAGTTTGAAAAGACTCCAAATCTATGAATCAACATAATAATATGGCTATGAGTATGTAATCTCTCTCATGCCAATGATGCCAAATGTGGAGAGTATAGTTTCTTCAACAATTCTCTTCTACAAGCTAAGAAGTACCCTTGAGACTGAAACATGGTTTCAATTTATAGCAGAAGGGAGGTAGTTTCAGCTCCAATAAGGAAGGGATAAATCCCTCTCATCATGGGATTTCATCTCCAAAAACCAAGGGATAGATCCATTTATGAAGGGATAAATGTTCATGTATGGAAGGGGCGAAGCTTGACCAAATAACACTTCTAAAAGGCCCCAGCTGGGAGAATATTCGACCGGCTGGGCTTATAGAACTTAATTTTATTTTTATTTTACCTTTTATGGGGGTTTGCAATTTTAATGAGCAGAACGTGTGGGATGTGTCGTAGGTTTTATAGCAATAAACCATGGTACAACATGAAATGACTAGGAAAAGTGCAGAGTTAGGCTTTTTAGGGTTTTAATGAGTTTTTTTCAAATTCAAAGACTTGATTTAGGAAATTTATGATTTTGGACCTCTAAGGGAGCAATAAATAGGTAATGACAAACCCATATAGATAGCTAAATGTCATGGTGACAAATTTTAGTGTAACAGATTGCCCCCTAAAGTGCGAAGTCTGAGGAGTTCTAAAGAATTTTGAAGAGAATTGCTTTATCATTTCGAGGATCGAGCTGCAGGCACACCGGTTCAAACCTGAAAAAACATTCAATGCAAGCATATATATATATATATATATATATATATATATATATATATATCATCGCTGAGGTAGGCATTCCCATACTCAGATCAAAACTAACTACATGTTCTGATACATAAATTATTTTAGAATTACATTAATAGTAGACATAGCATGGACGCAATCATCTGTCCTGAGTAGTCTACTGTATGATAAAAAATCCTCGCAACCTGGATGGTGGAAACTAGATCCAGGGTCTTGATTTCTGCTTCTCGAACTAGTACGATTCTATCCATGCGATTGATTGTGTCGAAGTCGAACATGGTAGAAACCACTTGATTACTAGTCAATTATGTGAACTGTTAACAAGTGTGAGAGAAACCATCAATAATGACAATGGATCTCAAAGTACTCATTACAATCTATGAAATGTGAATTTGTGATCTGAAGTTGAACATTTCACAGAGTCATTCGATTGAAGGTCAATGATGCAACTTGCCATCGAAGGCGAGAAACCTGCCATTAGGGCATGCAAATCCCAAGGTACTGATAGGATTCTAGATCAAATTTCTAGATGATGAGATGCCGTCGATAGAAAGTGACCCGTCGTAGGAAAGTCCATGAATCGATTCCATTAGATAAAGTTTTGAAGAAATATTTGCAAGGAATGACTCAGGGATGGTTAACGCGAATGGAGACAAATGTTTTCAATGAATGGTTTATTAAACTGATCTCTTGAACACATAACGACATTGTAGATGGTGACGATTGACCTAAAGCTAATACCCAGAAACCGGTTGAAGACTTTCAATGTGGTTCAATTAACTGTTTTGCCAAAGGATTTTCCCAACCCAAATATGAATGTGATAAAAGTGTTGTGTTCAAGAGTGGTAGACTACTTTTTGGAATGAAGTATGACAATTGTATTAATTTTCTCTCTTTTCCCCCACCTTTTCTGGCAAGTAACTCTTTATTTTTGAAAAGCTTGAGGAGGATAACATTTGCTTGTTATATAAGCTCATCTTTCAGATGAGTCCAACTTAGTATTAAAATCGAACCCTAAGAAGGAGTGGTTCATTCCTGTTTATAATTGACAAGTCCTTTACCGTTAAGTTTTAACGAGTCCAGTATAGGTGAAACTCGATGTTTTTCAGTTTTAGGGATTCAAAAGAAAAACTCAAGGAAAATCCGTGGATGTTATTTTTCGTAAATTTAGTCTCTCAAGCCCGATAAAATAATGCAAAAGAGAACTCTATTGACCATGATTAGCCAACGTATACCTTTTTCGTAAATAGTCCATTTCAGTCTGGAAAAGGGGTAAACTTATATTGAAGGGACGACTGTTCATTTCCTTTAACGAGTTCGAATAGTCAAGTACTCGAAAATATTTTCATTTTTAGAGAGTCTGAAAAGGGCTTGAAAAATAACTCCAGGGTTTTGCTTTTTTGTAATTTTCAAGAGCCCAAAAAAGTGATAAAAGTACTCATCATCAAAATAATCCTTTTCACCTGACAATCCTGTTTTCTGCACATAAACTCGAAAAATTAAAAATATTTGTTTCCAATAAGTAAAAACTTTCAAAAAATAACTTTTTGAAGTGGAAAATAAATAAAATAATATTTTATTTATTCAAAAAATATTATAAAAAGTAGTTCAACAAAGTCATTTTCACCTTTTGTGTTCAGAGTTGAAAATTGAGAGCTTTGGGCAAAAAACATTCCAGAGGTGATAACGGGAAAACCGACCGCTCAAATCGAAATCCATCGAATCCAGGTAATCCACAACACTCTTCTCTTCATTTTCATCTATTTTCATTCTCTTTTTTAGTTTTTAAATTCATTTTTGGGGGGAAAAAAGGTTCAAAATTTTGCTCACGGGAGTCCGTGGGTCAGCCATTGGTTACCTGCGGACCTCGATAATTTTCTTAAAGGAAAATTATCGGGCTACCATAGTTTTTATGAAGGGCGCGTGTGGGGGTCCGCACTTTCCCTATATAAAAACTGCAGGGGCACCGTAAGAAAATGAAATTTGATACATTCTCTCAAAAATGGATAATTTTTTTCCCTCTAATAGCTTCTAACCATTAAATGCGTCCATTTGCAGGTCATTGCACAATGTTGGAGTGGTGAGAATGCGAGCATGAAGAGGTAGATGATGCGGCAATGAACAATCCAAACACAATGCGTGTTTTGAGAAATTGCGGATTATACAAATTCTGGGCCATTAGGGCATGAGGGCACAGGTAGAGCTAATGACCTGGCTGGTGAATAAATGGGACGTTCAGGAACAATGTTTTATCATTGGAGATCACAAGCTAGAAATTGAGCTTGAAGACATCTACTTCCTCACCAGTTTATCAAAAAGAGGTGAACCTATCTCTTTGTTTGGAGCTAGGCAAGGTGGCCTGCCTATCGCTAGCTACAAACAAGAATTCGGTAATGAAGAAGCTGATCCCAAAGACAACAGGATAGACATAAAAAATATCATACATCTTGATTTGAAAGTCATTTCATTCATTGTTACCAGATTATGTGGAAGTGTAGCTCCACATGTGGCTACCAAGTCACAAATGCAGACAACTGTTGAATGTTACAGAGGTACAATATTCAATTGGTGTGAAGGGGTGTTGACCAATATGAAGGGTCAAATGACCAGAGCGAAGAACTCAAAGTTGAAAAACTTTGGGTATGGAGCGATATTAGTATCTTTCTCTTTGGAGAGGATTTCGTCCCTTGCCCCTCAATTGATCTCTGTTGACCATGGTGAACCTAGGAGCCTCGTATGGTATGATGGGTGGCGCTGATGGCTCGCCATGGTGGCGACGACTGTACGGTAGTCTGATTCTCTCCAGCATATTTTCATTGGTTAGAGAACCAAATCTTTACTATCGAGGATTTCTCGTATGCAGGCATAGAATTTTGAGGAGACCCCGAGATGTACTTACCTCTAGGGACACAATGGGATGAGTCAGGTAAATGAATTATTTTGATGCATTTTAACTCTAATTTTTATTTTGTTTTTCAATCGTCCAATACTGAACACCAAAAATTTAAATGCAGATGTTGGTCCACGAAGACCAGCCAATCTCTGCCGCTTCGAGAGGAGGCTGACATATCCTATTGCACCACCACAGAACCAGGCATAAGATATTCTCACTGACTTAGAGCACAACCTGGAAAGGTTGACTAGAGACATCCCAGAGACAACGATGAATGATATTCCTCTCTATCTCCAGAGGCACGTCGCTAGTGTTCCTGGCTAGTTTCGGAGATACCTACATAGAGTGGCGCAGGCGATAGTATATTATCATAATAATCACCACGGATAGTGGATGATCATCGTAGACTATTGTATTTTTGTTTTTTGTATCACTGTATTTTAGATCATAAGGTGTTTTAAACCTATGGTACTAGACGATGTAATATTTTTTGAGACACAAACTCTATCTATGATATGAATACTTTTGCCGGCTATCTTGTTCAACAAATATCGAATGTTGTTTTAATTTAACTTTTTAATGTCGCAAATGTCTATTTATAACATTATTAGCTAATGCAACAGCCAATGTATTTAATATTCTTGGAATGTGTTGATATTTGATGTAATCAAACTGCCTTTCCAAGAGACGAACCTTCAAAAATAATCTCAGTAACATTGGATTTTTAATTGCGTATACTCTATTTAAATGTAATACAACGAGTTCTGAATCTAACCTCATGATAAAACGCTGAATTCCAAATGAAATGGCATCAGTTAATAACTCAATCAATGTGCTATATTCCGCAACATTATTCGTTGTTTGACCAAGGCTTACCCCATGCATATAAATTAACTCATCGGTGGGTGAATAGATAACCCATGCTGCGGAAGAGATATTCTGTGTACTACGACAGGCACCATCAGCAAAACCAATGTATGCTTGAAGGGACGTCGACATCTGCAATATCAAGAGTAATCAAGATAAGCAAGAATAGTAGTCAACACAAACTTAAAATAGACACACTCATCTAATCTAAAGCAGCTAATCTTAGAAAAATAACTAATGTACAGGTATGATCTTCACACAAAAAATCAAGCATAATATCTCTTCAGATAAATTCCATTTCTGGGTTTATCTAAAGATAACCCATCATAATCAATCAATTCGTAAGCCCCTTTTGCAAGCAGTCGCTTCATAATATAAGGACCATGCCACATGGGTTTGAATTTCCCAGCTCCTAGTTTATCGTTAGCTTGGTCATATACCAATACTAGGTCACCTTCTAAAAAAATACGAGGTGTAACACTTTGGTCGTACTGAGCTTTAACACGTTTTTTATGAGCTTCGGCTGCTAATGCAACAGTGCGCCGAGTCTCATCTAATTGTGCTAAGTAAAAAAAGCGTTTTTCCTCTTCAGAGGTGGCTAGTAGTAAATTTATGGCTAATTGGAGTGACGGTATTTCGCATTCAATTGGTAACATAGCTTCTAAACCGTAGATCAGTTGAAAAGGAGTGAACCCTGTTGCAGTTTTTGCTGAGGTTCGGTATGCCCACAGTGCTGATAAAAACATAGTATGCCAATTCAATTTATGAAATCTGATTATCCTTTTAATCATAGTGGTTAAAACTTTATTAATGTCTTCAACCTGACCATTAGCCTGTGGATAATATGGAGTAGAGTTATCATGGCGCAAGCCAAGTTGGTTGGAAAGTTCGATCATCATGATGTTTCAAAAATGACTCCCATGATTAGTAATGATAGCTTGGGGTATACCGAATCGAGAAATCACATGATTGAATAAAAATGTAGCTGTATTTTTTCCATCGGCCACAATGTAGGCATCGCCTCGACTCATTTTGTAAAATAATATACTGTGAGAATAATATACCCATGCCCACTAGACGAGTGAGGGTTACATGTAATGAAAGCAATGCCCATTTTGCAAAAGGACCTACAACAATTATGGGGTGAAGAGGAGCTGGTGGTGCACGCATCTTCCGATAAAATATTTGACAGTTATGGTATTTTCAAACCAAGAGAATGCAATATTTGAATAATGACAACCAAAAATAACCAGCGCACAATATATTTTGGGCTGTGGCATACCCAGACATATGACCACCACACGCTCTAGAATGGAAGTCATTCAAAACTCGTTCAGCCTCTTCATGAGTCAAACATTGTCGAAATACAAAATCTGCACCACGACGATAAAGATGTCTCCAAAAATATTGTATTGCTAAGATTGGTAACATATCTTTCGTCGATGCTAACGTGAAATTTCAGGCCAAAAAGTTTGGGTTTGGAGATAAATGATGATATCCCCATACCAAGGATCTAACGTATTGATAAGAAACAAAGATTCATCAGCGATCAGATGCTCTACCATAGTTTCTGTCTTAGTGTTTGAGATGTCACACATAAGTTCGACGAACACCAGTGGTTTCTTTGATTTGGATTTTTCAAATTCTAAATCAAAATATTGAAGGATAACTATCCATTTAGAGTATTTTCCCTCGAGCAATTGTTTAGTCAGAATATATATCATCGGGTTGCAATTAGAGATCACAGTTGTTTTTCGTAACAAAATGTAATCGAAAACGTTGGACAACTTGAACTGCTGCCACGACTAATTTATCCACATGCGAGTATTTATTCTCTGTTGGATTGAGATTTCGATTGAGATAGTAAATCACATGCTCACTGTGGAATTCATCCTCCTGAACTAATACCATTCCAATGGTGGAATTAGAGGCTACTAAGTATAAAAAGTAATCCTGGCTGTAGTTTGGTGGATGCAGTAATGGTGCATGGTGTTGAGATATAAAAGGTATATTTTTAACACCTATTTATCCTATATTAATTATCAATCCGGGAACGGATTTTTATTTCAAGAGTGTACTCAGTCTGAGGCGAAAATTTATCCAAGAGCAATGCTGTGTGAGATGTAGTATAGTATTCTAAATACAAAAGTAAACAAATTCTTGGAAGAGAAATCTAATTACAATAACATAAATTCAAATGCTCTGAAACTTAACTATTCACTCAGCAAACATCAATCGAGGATACAGTAGCAATAACTCATTCCTCTAGAAATTGATGCAATTGAAATCAAACTGGAACAATACAATCAATCTGGGAACGAGGAAGCAATAACCAATGTTCTCTACAGTTGACAGTCCTGCTTTCAAGCAATTAAGGAGAAATAGAAATTGAACTAAATCTTCTATTGAAATCAAACTATGAAAACTCTTTAAAAGCAAACTCTTGCAATATGTAAACTAATTAATCTGAAATGAACATCAATGTAAATGGAAAACAAACTCTAATTAATGGAATTGAATAACCAATCATATTTAAAAACAATCTGTAATGAATATCAATCAAACAGAACAACAAGTGGAATGAAACCATAATGGAAATAGAACAACGAAGCTCTGTTAAGGTATTAACAAGATAAATTATACAGTGTTGAGATTCTTGTTAAATAATAAAAGAAAAGCAACGCGATTCGTTAATATAACACACTGATATCAAAGCAATTAAACAAAAAACTGATTAACTTGCAAACTGTAATAAAAGAAAATATAAAATATCTCACAACAATAATGAAAAGATAGAGATACAAACAGCGGATCAATCCACTGGGGCCGGGCCCTCAACCAACGGTGAAACACCGCTAGGTTTTACTTCAGAGCTTGAGAAATGGAACGAGAACGCGTCTTTGTATTAATCAAACATGAATAGCTTTTATATCAGTTGCTCTTTGATCATGAGAGTCAAGGAATTACAGTGTTACAAAAGGAATTCAATAATCATCCATTGTCCTCTAATACATAATACATGCTCTCCTTTTATAATCAGAAAGAGGAGAAATTAAATAGCAAATATGATCTCTCATAACAATATTGGATTGTTCCCAACAACTTGATCAACCAGAAAATATATTTCCATCAATCTTTCAACAAAACCTTTTCGAATTTGGATTTGTAGCTGAGATAATTTGGAGGACGATCGCAACAGTAAATCTGAGAAAATCGTTCTCATAGAACCTTGCATTTCTCTTAATACAGGCCGAATTTGGGCAAACCGTTCATTAATAAGTTAACTTGGTCTGTTTTGGACAAAACCCATGTTCCGGATTTTCCAGATGCTTCTTCATTTCCCCAGAATATAAATTTCAAAAATATCACTTCTTATTCCAGCGAATTTCTGAGTTGGAATATTTGATGATGATTTGGAAATCAAATCCGCAATCTGGCAAATATCTTGGAGGCTAAAATGGTGAGTGTTGGTAAAAAATATATTAATAAACCATCATTGATAAAATTATACATAATAATCATCCATTTATTAAAAATAAAGGAGAAGAAATAATATTCATCCATAAGAGCATAAATCATTATAAAATGGTTTTATATAATAAATTATAATAAATGATATGATAAAGAAGAGTAAAAATGGACGAAATAAGTGTTAAAAAGTAGTTGTATTCATGGCCCAACATACCCCCAAACTGAATATATTGCATGTCCTCATGCAACCCAGAACTGAATATATTGCATGTCCTCATGCAACCCAAAAACAAAACCCATGTGTTAACCAAGCAAAGAAAATTTGTTCATCCCAACTCATGAAATGGATGGAACAAATGAATTTTTCCTCAAATAATGAATATTCAATTTTAGCAATCTTGATGAAGGCGTAACAATTTTTACAATTGACGTTCAACTATATGTATATGAAGTTGCAGAAAAGTGTGACATAAGTAACAACAAACTTCATTAACCATTTTCTCAAAGATCATATCGTTTTAATGCACGGATCATGAGATATAAACAAAATGGTTGTAGGTGATAGTGCATAATTTTCGAAATTTTATGAACTAATTTAGCGTGAAATTATCTAGGTTTGTGTATTTTAATGATACCTCCTTGTTATCCAGAAATCACAAGAATTCAGTTCATAGTTTTAAAAATATATGCAAATCAATTTCTGCACTGTATAAAAATGAAATTATATGCCTTAAACGAGAAAGAGAGTAGAAAACATCAATCATGTGTAGTAATTCCCCCCCAAACTGAAGGATTAGCATGTCCTCATGCAATGCTAGAAGACAAAGAGAGGTGGTTACTACAATCTGTTGAAATCTATGCTTGGTGTAAAACAACATGGAATAAGGGAGGTGTTGAGAATGAATAAGAATATCAATGGATGATAAAGAATATTACTGACATGGTCATAACAAAGAAATGAAGGAAATCAACACTCCCCCAAACTGAAAGATGAGACGTGTCTAAAAAAAATGGGAAGTGGTAAAGATGTGGAATGAATGATGATAAATAATGCTTAATGGATTTTCATGAAATTCTCCTAAATTCATAATAAATCAGAAAATTATGCTATTTTACCTCAAGTGTTACCTTCGAAAAAATGTGGAATGACATGTAGGGATTGGCCTTTGTTGAAGCTGATGTACGCTGAGCGGATACTGAAAGTGATGCAAAATGTGGAAGCCATTTGCACGTTCGCGAGCCTTTGCTGTTAGTTGCAATAGTGTGGTTGTGCTGTGAATAGAATTTCCCCCCATATTTGTTGTTCTTCTGTAAACAAATAACAATTATGTATGCAATTTTCTTAAATCCACAGTTTTAGTTTTGAATGGCAACAGATAAGATGCATGTAAAAATTTCAATCAGCAAAAATTCTGTAGAAATGCAGTATGAATATTGTGGCAAATAGAAGAGCAACATATTGCACAGCAATTGTACAGCATGGAAAGACATACACACTTATGATATGATCAAAAAAATATCGCATTACTGAAATCAATACATATTTTGAAATCGTGAGTAGATATGGAAATGTTTATGTAATGATTCAAAAATAAGGGAAAATGACAGCTGATCTGAAAAAAAAAACTTATGCGGTCATTATCCACATAAACCATTATGATCGATTTATAAATACATTTCATGCATAAGAGGTTCCGAACAAAAGGCTTAGGAGCATACTCTCATTTGATATTAGATAAATATGTAAGAAAAGGGTTTATCATTACTATTGATTTGTGAAAAATATGACTCCAATACCATCAACAGAGCTCTATTGCCCACAGGTGTCTATAAAATTGACAAAGTTGCTTTCTCACCCTTGGAACCATTATCCTTTATTTATGGTTAGGGAAGTGCTGTGTGATGTCATGATGGAGGCCACTGTGCTGGCTTGGGAACCAGATGAATCACAATGCCATTCACCAGGAAGGGGTGAAAAGTGGGCAGACCGACTCGTGATGAGACCTCCTGTTCCAAGGATTTTTTATTTTTTCTGAGTTTTCCATTGGATCATATCCCTGGTGTGGTGGCCATAATGAGAATGCCACTTCACTGATCCCTTATGATCATGGTAGGCTGGCTCTTGATGAGAACCCTTATCTTCCTTCTGCCATATCATAGAATTGTTAGTAATCATATAGAGATTTTTTTTTTCTTTACATATAGCACTTTCCTATTTATATATAAAGGGTGGCTCAACACTCCTTAAGAGTAGGGATGGTGGAAGAAGTCTAAACATCTCAATAGAGAAAGTATGCCCTTATTCTTATTTAATAAGTAAAAATCAAAGAGAGTTATGAAGATTTAGGGAAGAACCAACATGATAAAGATAATCGATCATATTAATTTTAGTGAAAATAAAGCAACAAATGGATATAGATGGTTGTGTCCTTTCCTTTTTCTTATCAATACAATTTTTTTCTTAAAAATGACAATTTCTCTTGATTAGTTGATTCCAATAACCTTTAATTTGTGTATCTTTGCATGAATTGTATGTTTTCCTTTCAAAGAGTCATGAAAAATTCACAAAAATTCCTAGAAATGTTGTTTAAAAAACAAAAAAATGCACTCAAAAAGTGATGTTCCTTTGGAAAGGAACAACAAAAACAATCTCCGAAAATGTTGTTCCTTTCCAAAGGAACAATAAAAACAATTTTCGAAAATGGTGTTCCTTTGGAAAGGAACAACAAGAACAGTTGGTGTTGTTCCTTTTGAAAGGAACAACAAAACTACCGTTCCTTTCAAAAGGAACAGTAAAAACGAGCTGTGTTGTTCCTTTCAACAAAATTGCTGTTCCTTTTGAAAGGAACAATAAAAACATGCTGCAAAAATGCTGTTCTTTTTGAAAGAAACAACAAAACTAATCAGCGAAAATGTTGTTCTTTTTGGAAAGAACAACAAAAATAAACACACAAACGCACTGCTTCTTAAGAGGAATGACTGCTATTCTTTAATAGGAACAACAAACAAATATAAACACGCAGAGATGCTATAGGGAACAACAAAGGAAAAAAATAGAGGAAAGAACAAAGCTAATGTGCAGTTCATTTTCAAGCAAATCCAATCAGATAGAAAGGAAAATCTATGTACATGTTTCAAGAAAAAGTAATTTTTTACAGAATTGGTGCTACCGAAGAATTGCCTCCTGAAACTTGCATGGTGGGGTCCTTATTGTTCAATTTCCAATGGAGAAGAAACTACAATTTGAAGGGATCAACACTTGAAATACAAAAACATAAAATAAATTAGAAAAGAAATAACACTTTATTAAGTTACAACAGCTATGATGTTATTTCCTAAGGGAATATCAATCTGTTAATGGGAAAAAAATGATCTTTTTGAAAAATGTTTTGGCAGCAATGACATGAATCTTGAAATGGAAACCAATTCTTCATTTCTTCTTGTTATGAATCTGTTACTTAATGAACTGGATGAAATGCCCTTGTTTTACTAAAATTTCTCTCAAGAATCGTTCGTCCATAAATTGACCTTCTTTGTTCTCCTAAGACCTGCAAAAAAACGAGTGTATACCTGCAATAGAACATTAAATAATGGAGAAAGAGAGGTGTACGGGCTCCCTTAATCTAAGAATTATGCAAAAAATTACCAAGTAGTTACTCTGTAGAACAAATCCACAGAAAAACAAAACAAATTTTATCTGTCACCTGCAGGAGAGCAGTGGTCGACTATACTAACCAGCAGTGTTTTAATCATACCTTATTTGTTTTTCGTCCGATTTGAGTGATTCGAAAGCCAAATGAGAGATAATTCAAAGGTTTATCTCCAATAGAAACAGGTTTTAAAAATTCCATGTATTGGTATGTTAAATTTTCTTGGAACAACCTGCATAATAGAGTCATTTTCGATTTTCCAGCTTAGACCAACAGTTGATATTTCAAGCATAATTTTTTCGTTTGATGATAGATTGAACCGATTAAAATTGGAGATTAAAGTAGAATCATTTATTTATCTCCAATAGAAACAGGTTTTGAATAAAAGAAGAATTGATGGGTCAAATACATTAATGAACAGCCGAGAACACAGAGTTTCAAGAGTGCTGATTTATGATAGGCAGTCAGTGTTTTGGTCATAAATTCCTCATACGATATCTAAATTCAGTGATTAAAATTTTTTTTTAAACTATATTCATAGAGGAATCCACCATAGAATTTGTTTTTAAAAATATAGTCATTTAGGCCTCCAAAAACTGACTGTCCCAACTCTGTTGTTGAGCTGCCTACTAGACACCCTGCCAATGTTTTGGTTTTGAATTTTTCGTTCCAAATAAAAATGGAGTGATTAAAATTGGGTTGGAAAGTAGACATCAAGGGATACTTAGTATAGAAACATTTTTTAAAAATATTCAATTTTGGTCCCCCAAAACATGACTGTCCCAACTGTGTTTTTAGAAATTTCATCAAGCCTGCAAGCCAAAAAAATATGATATTCAAGAAATTTTTCCATATTGGTGATAAAAATGGATATGAGTGTTTGTAGAATTGTTATTTTCAATATAATGCATCTAAATACACCAATAAATTAAAATATTTATCACCGATGTTGATTTCCACAGTGTGTTGCAACAAAAACAACTATTTTTACAAAATTAAAATAATAAAAAAATGTGTTTATTTTATTTCCTTATTTATTTTATTTTCTCCACTAATCTACTCTTCTTTGAAAATCAAATATTCTTATGTATAAGAGTATTCCCAGTGGAGCCATTTCCAAAATAAATCCTCTAGTATGTACATACCCAAATTTGAAAAATGCATGTTGATAAATAGTAGGGTATGAGAGGCCAACTTCCCTTCTTGTAAAAAAATTGGGCGAGAATTCTCAATTTCTTGGGAATATTGCTCAGTCTCTTCTATTTGGCTATGTACCTCAGCAAAGGCTACAGATGGTGACTCTGTGGCCTGAAGGGAACTAGCAGGTTGTCTAGTAATAACTTTCCTAGGTCCTACTGATGGCTGAGATTCAGTTTTCTTAAGAATTTCATCAATAAAGGTCGTTCTCCCAAGGGTCACTGGTCCCTTAGGTTTTTCAGGTTTTGGAGGAATTTTTTCTTGTTTAGCTTTTCTATTCATTCAAAAAAAACAAGCCTTCATTCCTACCTAAAGAAAGAAATTTATCCAATTCTACTGTGAAGCAGACTGTGAGCAAGTATGTTCCTTACTCGGTGCGCAAGTTCTTACCTTCCGTCTTTAATACCCAATTCTTTGCAAGTAGAAAAAAAGGTCAAATGTGCATCACTCCTTCTAAATGGTATACACTCTCCCCGGCAATGGCGCTAAAATGTTTAGGTATAAAAGGTATCTTTTTAACACCTATTTATCCTACATTAATTATCAATCCAGGAACGACTTTTTATTTCAAGAGTGTACTCAGTCTAAGGCGGAAATTTATCCAATAGAAATGTTGTGTGAGATGTAGTACAGTATTCTAAATACAAAAGTAAACAAATGCTTGGAAGAGAAATCTAATTACAATAACATAAATTCAAATGCTCTGAAACTTAACTATTCACTCAGCAAACATCAATCAAGGATATAGTAGCAATAACTCATTCCTCTAGAAATTGATACAATTGAAATCAAACTGGAACAAAACAATCAATGCAGGCTTGAGACGATAACCAATGTTTTCTCGGTTAGCAGGTCTTTCAAGCAATTAAGGAGAAATAACAATTGAACTAAAACTGCTATTGAAAGTAAACAAGGAAAATGAGTCTTTAAAACAAAACTCTTTAAAGCAAACTCTTGTAATACGCCAAAATAATTAATCGAAATGAACATCAATAAATATGAACAACAAACTCTAATTAATGGATTGAAATAACTAATCCTATTAAACAACAATCTGTAATGAATATCAAGCAAACGAAACAACAAGTGGAATGAAACCATAATGGAAATAGAACAACGAAGCTCTGTTAAGGTATTAACAAGATACATTATACAGTGTTGAGATTCTTGTTAAATAATAAAAGAACAACAAGACGATTCATTAATATAACACACTGATATATAAGAAATTAAACAAAAAACCAATTAACTTGCAAACTATAATAAAAGAAAATATAAACTATCTCACAACAATAATGAAAATATAGAGATACAAAAAGCGGATCGATGGTTGAGGGCCGGGCCCTCAACCACCGGTGAAACGCCGCTGGGTTTTATTTCAGAGCTTGAGAAATGGAACGAGAACACGTATTTGTATTAATCAAACATGAATATCTTTTACATCAGTTGCTCTTTGATCACGAGAGTCAAGGAATTATAGTGTTACAAAAGGAATTCAATAATCATCCATTGTCCTCTAATACATATACATGCTCTCCTTTTATAATTAGAAAGAGGAGAAATTAAATAGAAAATATGATCTCTCATAACAATATTGGATTGTTCCCAAAAAATTGATCAACCAGAAAATATATTTCCATCAATCTTTCAACAAAACCAAGTCGAATTTGGATTTGCAGCTGAGATAATTTGGAGGGCGACCGCAACAGTAAATATGAGAAAATCATGTTCAAAAAACCTCGCGTTTCTCTCAATACAGGCCGAATTTGTGCAAACCATTCTTCACATAAAGTTAATTTGGTCCGTTCTGGACAAAACCCATGTTCCAGATTTTCCAGATGCTTCTTCATTTGCCCAGAATATCAACCGCAAAACTGTCACTTCTTATTCCAACGAATTTCTGAGTTGGAATATTTGATGATGATTTGGAAATCAAATATGCAGTCTGGAAAATATCTTGGAGGCTAAAATGGTGAGTGTTGGTACAAAATATATTAATAAACCATCATTGATAAAATTATGCATAATAATCATCCATTTATTAAAAATAAATGAGAAGAAATAATATTCATCGATAAGAGCATAAATCATTATAAAATGGATTTATATAATAAATTATAATAAATGATATGATAAAGAAGAGTAAAAATGGATGAAATAAGTGTTAAAAAGTGGTCGTATTCACAGCCCAACACATGGGTCAACACGTGTTTTAAAGAATCAAAAGACCGATCAGTGATCTTATCCCAAATAAAAGGAACATTCTGTTTCAACAGCCTTGTAAAACCTTTGGTTAATTCAACATAGTTCTGGATAAATCTACACAGAAAGTTTGCTTTCCCTTGCAAACTTTGGAGTTGGCAAAGTGTGGAAGGAGGAGGTAAATTGATAATAGCCTCAACCTTCGAAGGGTCAACACAGATGCCTTCTTTCGAAACCACAAATCCCAGTAATCTACTAGATTGTACACAAAAAACACACTTGTGGGGATTCAAACGAATCTTATAATACCTACATCTCATAAAAATCGCTCGTAAATGAGTAGGATGATCTTCCCTGTGTAATGAATGAACAGGTAAATCATCAATATAAGGTTGCACAATGTGTTTAATGTCATTAAAAGAATAGGACACTGCCCTTTAAAAATTTTCCCCAGCATTCTTCAATCCGAAAGGTAATTTACAGTAAGAAAATGTTCCCCAAGGACAAATGAATGCTGTTTTTGGTTGATCGGCAGGGAGTATGTTGATCTGATTGTATCCGGAAAATCCATCCATAAATGAATACATTTCATTTCCAGCACAATCGTCAATAATTTAGTCGATATAAGGAGTTGGATAATTGTGTTTAGGACAAGCTTTGTTAATATCCCTATATTCGACACATACTCGTATTGTTCCTTGTTTTTTAGTAACAAGAACGATATTAGATACCCAATCCGTTAAAGGAATTGGATAAATAAAACCTGGTTTTAATAATTTCTCAACTTCATCTTTAATAACAACATCTTTTCATGGATGTATTAGACGTAATCTCTATCTAATAGGTTTAGCATCCGGGTAAGTCTTTATTTCATGAATAACAATGTTGGGATCGATTCCCGACATTTCTTCATAAGACCAGGAAAATATGTCACGGAATTGCTGAAATAGGGCTTTATATGTAGTAATTTCATCTAACGTACAAGAAGCACCTATATGAATGTTTTCAATAATTCCTGGTTTAATGGATATGTCAATGGGAACTGTAGAAGAAATATTTCCCAAATTAATTTCAGAATCCGAATTTGCAATCAATATTGGACTCTGAGGTTCATTAACATAATCAATTCAAAAAATAGATGAAAAATTATTTTCAAATCTATCAAGCTCATGT
Organism: Pinus albicaulis; assembly: GCA_034641835.2. Taxonomy (NCBI): domain Eukaryota; kingdom Viridiplantae; phylum Streptophyta; class Pinopsida; order Pinales; family Pinaceae; genus Pinus; species Pinus albicaulis. The sequence continues at coordinate 389,400,021 of CM076572.1, read as the reverse complement.
AAAAATGATGACCTATGATGGAGATCATCCCATGGTAATTCATCTGTGGACAAGAATTCACGAATACTTTCATCAGTATGAAACACTTTTTGAAAAGGATCAGGAATTGATGTTATAGCTGAGCTTGATGGTGAAAATGATTCTTTGTTGATCACATTCATTAGATCATGATCTGTTGATGAAGGATTGGAAAATGACTGTACTGCTTGGTATTCTATCTCAAAAGGACTCAAAGGCATCACGCCATTGAATGAATCCAATTATAATTCTAAAGGAACTACCCAAGGATCATCAAATGGAATAATTCTTGATGTAATCATATTGATATTAGAAATAGTATGCGGTATGTTAGGTGGAGGCATAGAAAAAGTTCCCATTAAAGCAGAATCTTTGATTAAACCTATTCCTACATCCTCATAAGGGATAGTCGATTTTACAACATGCTGAATACTATATGTAGAGGTTGGGTCAAATGAATAATATGAGAGCTGATCGACTTTCACAATATTTCCTTGATGAGGAATCATGATTAATCGAAAGACGGATGACATGACAATAGTCATAGCATAATACCAACTTTGACCTAGAAGAAGGTTGTAATCTAGAGGGGCCTCAACTACCTCCACATCTAAATTAACGGTTTTACCTTCGACCTCTATAGGTAGATCCTACAAAATTCCGAATGGCTGGAATCCTCTTCCGTCAAAAGATTTGAGGATTGTTGGTGATTGGTTAAGGGTTGGAGAACCAAGTGATTTCCAACAGTTTAACGACATGATACATGTATATGGCCCTTCATCAATTACAGTACGAAAGCAACGCTTATTTTTGACTAGTACTGGGATCTGAAAAGGAATTTGATGAGGGAGACGAGGTGTAAAATTTTCTAAATTGAAGACCATGAGGTTCGAATCCTGAAGATCTACAGCTCCAATTGCTGATAAGAGTAACTTCCTTTGTGCTGAGCATGATTGCAGCACTTCTAAGGCCAACATTACTGAAGGAGATATCGCTAAATCCTCCAAAATGTTGTAATTCTGAGCAGCTCTCGCATGTGGATTGAAAGCTGATTTACGAAGTACACCTTTAGCAGGTGGTTTGATTACTAAATCAGGATTAGGTTTCTTGATATGAAGCAGATCAGAAACTAAAGGAGATGTAGCTGGTGTAGAATTAAAATTTTCTACTTCTTTATCAATAACGAGATTTTTACTACCATAATCTTGTGATCGAGTCGCAACCATTACTTGAGACATCATCAAAATATCTATTGATGTATTAGAAGAATATCCAATCATTTTTCTATTTTGAACAGGAAAAGGATCCTTCAAGACAGCGGGGATGGGTGAACCTTTGACGAACTTAGATACCTCAGCTCTATCTTGGAAATTCCTTGGCGAAATGATCCCCGTCACATATAAGACAAAGATAATAAGTTTTCTGTTTATCATCAGTCGGCTCATTTTTATCAGTTTTTTCCTTGGGAGATGAAGTTTGTTTACTTTTATTCTTCCCTTTATTCTTTTTGCTAGATTTTGGCTTTGTAGTAGATGAATCTACAATGTGAATATCGACAGAAGTTTCCAGTGAAGATTCTCCTTTTAGTGAATCAGGTAAAGTCATTATGGGAGAAGTAACCTTTGAATATTTATTCTTACTCTTAGTCGTACTAACTGAACCGATTACACCATCAGTGGCATGAGACCCTGAAGGAGTTGTTGTTATCTGACTAGGACACGGTAAATCATGAATTTTCTCGTACAAAGTATCTGATTAGGTATATACCAAGTCAATATACTAAGCTTGAGTGATGACTTGTTCTTTTGTAACAACCCCTCCTTTAGCTACATCTTCAGTGATTTTTGGTAGAAATGATTTGATAAACTATTATGCCAATATATGATCTGGGATAAAACTTTCACCAAACATCTTCTATATCTCCATTCATGTATATGATCTGATATGTATGTAGACATGGATTGTTTTAGTGAAGTTAATAATTCCGTGTCGTTGTCATATCTGACTGGCAACTGAAAATGAGTTAAGAAAGCAGTTGCTAGAGTGTTGAAATTGTTAAATGAGCCTCGTGGTAGTTAAATGTACCATTTGGTAGCTAATCCTATTAACGTTCTATGAAGAAGTCTAAGTCGAATAGAATTGTCGATTAATGAGTTGGATGCACACCAGAGGTGGTAAGTCATGACATGGTTGGAAGGATACTCTCCTGGTTTTCCTTCAAATTTTGGGATATCATTGGGAAACTTATGCAGCATTGGCGACCAATATGGATGATAATAGATGGGATCATTCGTGAGGTGCGATAAATCAGGTAAATCCAAAGTTGCTATGAATGGTAACCGACGGTTAGGGTCTTGTAAAACTATACCAGTTCCAGGAGGAGGATATCTAGGATATCTTGGAATAGCTTGTGCATTAGGAATCAGTATTCCCCATGGATAACCAGGATTAACCAGACCATATTGGGGTTGAGTAGGCGTTTGGTACATATACCCAGGGTGTGGTTGATATACTAGATTTTTCACTATAGGTCCATATTGATGCGATCCTTGGTAAGGTTGATAATTAAACTGAGGTTGGCTTGTTATAAATGTACTTGTACTGGGTTGTCCTAAAAGCATTTGAATAGTAGTCTGGGGTGCAAGTCCAGACTGTGGAACAGAAACTTGAGGAATTGGTACTGACACCTGAGGGGCCGTAGAAATAGGAGCTGCAGATACTCCAAGAATAGGTGTGGTAGGTTGAACAGAAATTGGCACAATAGTTTGGTTTGGAGTTCTAGGTGTACTCAGACCGGGCTGCTAAACACAACCTGATGTAGGTACCTGAATAGTAGGTTGAACAGGTTGGACATGTTGGACAGGTTGTATAGGTTGGACAGGTTGTTGAACGTGAGTATAACCAATCGGTTGTCCAGGCTGATAATAAGGTACTTGCATATTAGGTTGCAAATTCTGTTGAGCTTGAGATGGATCCCACACAGTATTAGGTCCGGGATATGAAGGTCCCATAGAAGGTTGTGGATAATAAGGACCATAACTAGGCTGATAATTTGGAACATAAGTTGGATAATTTACTGGATAATTCCCACCTCCAGGATACAATTGTTGTTCCGGGTAGAATTGCTGCCCTAAAGGAGGTTGTGAACCCTGAGTTGGATACTGACCTTGAGGTGGATATTGACCTTGAGGCATGTATTGACCTTGAGGCACGTATTTCCCTTGAGGTTGATATTGACCTTGAGGAATGTACTGACCTTGAGGTTGCCCCCTAGGTTTTAAATTAATAACTTGAGGTTGCCCCCCAAGTTGCAAATTACTACCTTGAGGGTCAGGGTTTGGAATGTTTCTAGACATCATATAAATTTTTTCCGCATTTACAGTTCCGGTTTTTGATTCATGTAATCCAGATGATAATGTACGTTTATCGGGAAAAGGAGATGCCCCTGAGAAAGTACCAGAGAGTGACTGGTATCCTACAGGAACTAAAGGACCACCATACAAATATGTTTCTGGAGATTCAGAAAACATGGATGACTCACCAGATGTATTTAAAGGAGATCTATAAACTCTCGGTGTAGAAGGAAATGGAGTTCAGGGTGGTAAATAATTCAGACCAAAATTCTGTAGAAAATATATCAATGAAGAATACCAAGCGTCTTTTTGAAAAGGACTATAAAAAATTGATTCACGTTCTCTAAGATCTAAATTTTCCTGAGCCGAAGTAAGAACTACTTCTTCTTCAGTGTCAGTAACTTCTTCAATACTAATTAGACCAGGAGGAAGATCTTATGTGATTCGAGTCTTCAATCTAGGTGAATCAGGATTACTAGGGGTTGGAGTAAAAAACTCTAAAGTAGGTTCAGACGTAGCAGGTTCAGTTTTTGGCTTAGAAATTTCAGGTTCAGTAGATGATAATTCACTTGTTGTAGAAGCAATTTCAGCTAATTCAGAATTTGAAATTTTCTGAGGAGTAAACTCTGTTATTTGCGGTTGATCTACTTCATAATCAAGATGAATAATTATAGATGTTTCTTCCTGTTCTGTTGATCCAGTCCCAGATGTTTTTCCTCTTTCAGATCTAAGTATTTCTATTTGACTTGGTGTATATTCAGGGGGTTTCCCCTACATTCTACGTGATTGTCTCAGTAATTCAGCCACGATTAAAACTTTTAATCACACAGAATCAAAGAAAATTTCAATAAAAATCCTAAAGTATATAAGGAAACAACCAAATGAATCACACACCTAGAAAAATCTAAGAGATCAATCCACACACAAACAGTAGATTCCCGCACTAAAAACACTAGTTGGTGATGAAATTCAACTTTGTAGAATTCTAATGCAGAAATGGCGGTTGGAACAGTTACCCTGAAAACCTGCTTAATGAAATAGACCAGTGCAAGTTTCTCCACTTAAACCATCTCGAGTGAAGATAACCCTCTGTAGAGTCCAAGTGAGTCTAGACGACGTCTACTCCAGGTACAGTGGGACCTTCCCTCCACCATCACCTTGGGAAATAATCCTAAAGTTTATGGCCACTAAGGTCACCAACGAGAACACATATACCTTAGGGAACAATCTACGATCTGATATGCACGCAAGGGCAGAGTAACAAGCTCAATCCCCTTGAAGGCTCCTTGACATAAACCAAGGTTTACCGACAAGTGACCCCAGGCTCCTCGGAAATGGTCTATCCAAGGTTTACTATTTTTAATACGTGCACATCTTCTATCGTTCCCAATGAGATAGGTATGATTAACTCACTGGTCCAGATATGATCTCGTGCTTGACTCCTTTAGGAGGAGCTTCCCAGAACATACATGCTACAATTGGATTTTCCTACTGCAAGATCGACTACTTGTTTGTTTTTATTGCCTTGGAAATTTAACTAAAACCTATTCCAAGACACTAGCCTAAGCTATGTTGGTGGAAAAGAGCCCTAGAAAATATAAAATTTCTAGATTGATTTTAATTAAGCGTTACTTTTAATTGGCAGTTTCTTAGGACAAGAGGTACGGAAATGAAACTTTGGTGATGTTTAATGACCCAACTCAAAATACACTACAATGCATCTATATGAGAAACAATTCATTTCTTTTCAATGAAATCTAGCTAGAGGAAAGAGTTGAGAGATTTCAATAATTTTCAAAATATCAATTCTTTCTTTCCTACATAAGAAACTTTGAAAAGAAGATAATTTGGAGAACTCAATTTCAAAAAGATATTTGCTCAAAATGAAATTTCCTATATTATTTAGATCAGAAACAAAAATCAAACTTATTCTAAAAGAAAACTAAAAGTATTAAAACTATAAAATTCAAAACTAAAAGAAATCTCTAATCTTGAACTCTATCTAAAAGTTGGAGGATGTCTTAGCTCAGTTTGTTATCTAACAAATATATTTTTGCTTATTTAAACAAGAAAATAAAGCATCTAATAACAGTTGTAAAATGAAATTCAGACCTTATCAATCCAAAAGGTTTTCTAAGTTTGCTAATGAAAGCAAAATCAAATTTTCATAAGAGTAATAATTGCATCAAGTTCAATGGCTCAATAGAAAAACAATGACATACCAAGTAGCTAAGGTATACATAAGTTTTTGATTCAGAGCAATGGGAGGACAAGGAAAATATTTAATCATAAAAGTAAACTAGCTGAAAATATCACTTTAAACATAGAATTGCTGAAAGAAACTTTTCACAGAGGTCTTTGACAATCAAGACAAATTGGGATAACAACAAAGAATCAAGTAATTGGATTCCAGAAAACATAATTTCTAATTTTTCTAAAATTTTCCAGAAGTCCGTAGTTTTTAATGGAACAAGGTGCGGTACCGCACTATATTATACCAAAAGATGTGGAGTCTACCACTCTGTTTTTAAACAAAAAAAGTGGAAGGCAGGAAAAGTAGAGAAACAATAAAAATACAGATTTATAGTCAGGGATCCTATTGATTTTTCTAACCAACCCAATTTTGAGCTAATCTAAGTCAAAGAAATCTCAAAAATCAAATTAAAAATGAAAAAGAAAACTAAGTTCAGATTATCCCTAGTGAGTCACCATTTTGTTAGATGGAAAAATCCCTGTTGCGAACAAGAGCGATCTCCCTAGTATCCTAAGGATATCTAGAAACAAACAAACATATGTAAACCATTTTCTCTAGACTATTTTGCTTAAGAATTACTAATTAACTATGGAGATATTCTCCTACCTGAAGTCCAACGCTTACTCGGTCTTCAATCCAGTCGTTCCAGAAGGTATCAATCCAACATGTAAGATGTGCAATCAAAGACAAGCAAACAAGATCAAAAGCATATGCAAGATATGATAATTCAAAAGCAATAATCTATATTAGTGATCAAGGAATCCAAGAATTAAATTATTCAAAAGATAGATGAACAACTCAATGAGAAAATATAATCCATTTGTATTAACTTTGACTAAAAAGAAGAAACCTTACAACGTTAACGCCTTGATGTTTGTATAGATTTTTCTAGGGTCTCGAACAACCGTTTTCCTCAGTTTGACAAGACTCCAACTCTTTGAATCAGCATGAGGCTATGTCTATGAGTGTGTAATCTCTCTCATGCCAATGATGCCAAATGCGGAGAGTATAATTTCTTCAACAATTCTCTTCCACAAGCTAAGAAGTACCCTTGAGACTGAAACATGGTCTCAATTTATAGCAGAATGGAGGTAGTTTCAGCTCCAATATGGAAGGGATAAAACCCTTTCATCATGGGATTTTAGCTCTAAAGACCAAGGGATAGCTCCATTTATGAAGGGATAAAGGTTCATGAATGGAAGGGGTGAAGCTCGACCAGATAACGCTTCTAGAAGGCCCCAACTGGGAGAATATTCGACCAACTGGACTTCTAGAACTTAATTTTCTTTTTAATTTACCTTTTACGGGGGTTTGCAATTTTAATGAGCAGAATGTGCCATAGGTTTTATAGAAATAAATCATGGTACCACAGGAAATGACTAGGAAAAGTTAGGAGTTAGGATTTTTAGGGTTTTAATGAGCTTTTTCCAAATTCCAAGACTTGATTTAGGAACTTTATGATTTTGGACCTCTAAGGGAGCAATAAATAGGTAACGATGAACCCATATAGATAGCTAAATTTCATGGTGACAAATTTTAGTGTAACAACGTGCTATTTAACAAAATGAGTGCTAGCTGAAGAAACAATTCCACAAACTGTTTATAATAATATTCTTTTTATTCCTTCATGACGGCCAGAAAATGATTGACTGTTGGTTGCCTTTGTCATCCAATTTCTATAGAGAAAACTTATATTTGTCTTCCTAAGAGTACAAGAACAAGTAAACTAACACAGTGGCATAACTGAAAACCTCTTTAGTTGTGAATTTCTGAAACTGATCATGGATAGAATCTACAATAAACTGACTGAAATTGAAAATGATGGAGGGTTTGGAATTAGTGTAAAATATGGACAAAAACTATATAATGGCTTCATCTACCCATTGGTATGTATAATAACCAATACGGTAGGAAATAAATGTGATAATTTGTTTGTACCTTTCATAGAAAATGGATGCTGGAAATGGAGGGTTTTTCTTAGGTAATTGATCATTTTCAGTCATGAATAGCTCAAGAGTTTGAGCTCTCTTTGTAAAAACTAACTTCTAGTATATTTCTATCAAGGCTTCTTGGGAAAATGGGGTATCATTCTCTATGGTTGGGGCTTGCATCATTTGTTCAATTGTTTGGGAATTTATAGTCACTAAAATATCTCATGTAGGAGTGATAATAACTCTCTGGTTTGGCATATACCGAGCTTGACATCTCCTAATAAACTCCGCGGCACTATGGGTATGCGAAAAGATGAAATGAGGGATATTAGGCTCCCAAAATCCTATGTCATCTATTTTATCCAAGTATTTGTCTTCTAACCAACAATATAACTCGAAAATATCAATTTCAAATAAGGTTTCATGTATTTAATGATCTTTGTTTGCTAAGGGAATGTGATGAAAATAAACTAGAGGATGTAATAGTAGACTTACTGGTTGCTCAGGTCCCTTGTTTTTCGGAGGCATGGTTGGCTCGGTTGGAGTGACGAAAAGCAAGAAAATAAACTAACACAGTGGCATAACTGAAAACCTCTTCAGTTGTGAATTTCACAAACTGATCATGGATAGAATCTGCAATAAACTGACTGAAATTGAAAATGATGGAGGGTTTGGAATTAGTGTAAAATATGGACAAAAACTATATAATGGCTTCATCTACCCATTGGTATGAATAATAACCAATACGGTAGGAAATAACTGTGATAATTTGTTTGTACCTTTCATAGAAAATGGATGCTGGAAATGGAGGGTTTTTCTTAGGTAATTGATCATTTTCAGTCATGAATAGCTCAAGAGTTTGAGCTCTCTTTGAAAAAACTAACTTATAGTATATTTCTATCAAGGCTTCTTGGGAAAATGGGGTAGCATTCTCTATGGTTGGGGCTTGCATCATTTGTTCAATTGTTTGGGAATTTATAGTCACTAAAATATCTCATGTAGGAGTGATAATAACTCTCTGGTTTGGCATATACCGAGCTTGACATATCCTAATAGACTCTACGGCACTATGGGTATGCGGAAAGATGAAATGAGGGATATTAGGCTCCCACAATCCCATGTCATCTATTTTATCTAAGTATTTGTCTTCTAACCAACAATATAACTCAAAAATATCAATTTCAAATAAGGTTTCATGTATTTAATGATCTTTTTTTGCTAAGGGAATGTGATGAAAATAAACTAGAGGATGTAATAGTAGACTTACTGGTTGCTCAGGTCCCTTGTTTTTCAGAGGCATGGTTGGCTCGGTTGGAGTGACGGAAAGCATGAATTTTGTGGTATAAAACACAAGCCGAGACTTGAGGAATAGCTTTGCAACTAGAAGAAAGTCAGTAGCTGCAAGAGAAAGCTCCAAAAACTAATGAATTTGATCTCTGGAACTCTGGTAATAGCTGTAAACTGGTAATCCTGTGCATAGCAGATTGAAAAGGCAAGGTCAAAGTATAAACATGCGTGCAATGGTGAATTTATGGATAGTTTGTTTATTTACCGTTTGAAAATTGGCACGGGTACATTGCCTAATGGTTAGCCATTGAATTAATTGGCTAACGGTTAGGGAACACATCAATTGATTTGATTGGATGGTTATAGTCCACGTTAGTAATGACATGATTGGCAGAAGGAAATAGTGGTTTAATATCAGCTGGTAACTGGGATTTTGGAGGGGTGTCAGAGTGGTATGTGATTTCGTGTGGGGGGGGGGGTGTGAAATCACACAACTCTAACACGTAGTAGTGGGGTCAATGTTCAATACCACTCTTTTCGGACCCCCTCGACGTTAAGTCTCAGACGAAAAAAATAAGCATCAATACTAAATGCAGAAATAGGAAAAACAAGAATAAGAGATGCATGTGAATAAGAAGTTAGAAGAAGAAATACAAATTGTAAAAAAGGGATCTAAGGCTCCTGGGATGGACAAGCCCAAGAATAATCATATTCATATGAAGGATACCAAGATTTAGAAGCTAAAAATGGCACCAGAATTCATTATTTGAATCTATCCGAGTACATCCCTGCTAGAAGTGAAAGTGGACCTGCAAAAATACAAGTTTTCTCCACGAGAAGCCTAAGGAATACATGCCTATGGAGGAAAATTCGAATTGATACTTATAAAAATTGATGGGGAAGCATTCTCCTTGAAAGGAGAAATTTGTCCCTTCTAAAATCCCGGAAATAATGGATTTGGTTCCCAACACTAGGAATTCACATTAAATGACATGGAAAACATTCCTAGATTTTCTCAATCACTAGAGCTCCAAAATTTGTGCAATAATTTCTTCATATATTGTTTATTTATTCTCTATTCTTGATCCTCCTGTAGTAGGAGAAATTCCCTAGATTATATGCTCCTCCAAATCTTCATAATCCACCAAATATTCTCACAAAATTCTAAAAAAATAAATAATATTAGGCACAAATATGAAATTATCTCTGAACCTTCCTAATGAATATATTAAAGCTAAAAATATCTCATCTAATTCAAAAAATAGAGGTTTAATGTGCTGAAGGATGGTCATATGGGACTTAATTTATGTCTAATTTAGAGTCCCATAATACCCCCCGTTGAAAGTGTTGCTCATCCTTTGAGCAACTTAGTGACCTAATTGGGTCTCATTCATGGTCCCGGTGGCCTCCCTGGTCTGTCCTGTTTTTACACGTAAATTTGTCACCATGAAATTTGACTGTCATTACGAATCTATCACCATCCATATCATGTTCCCTTAGAAGTAAAAAAAAATCATGTTCTTGGAAACTGGAGAAAAGCTATTTAAAACCTTTAAAACATTACCTGAACGGTTTTTGTGACCATTGCCTGCGCATGCGTTGATACTTCTTCTATTAGCCACGGGGATCTCTACTCTGTTCGCCAATAAAAACTGTGCATCCCTGTAAAAAGGAAGTAAAAACAAAAATGCAACTTCTAGAATCCTATTTGATTGAATATTATCCCAATTGGAAGCCTCTAGAGTCATGCCAGTTTGAGCTATATCCTTATACTCATGGAGCTTATCCCTTGGCTAAAGGAACCCTAATACCTTCATTTGATAATCTCATCCCTCTCTTGATGGATCTGAAACTTCCTCAATCTCTCTATAAATTGAGCTGAAGTTTCAGGTTTGACGGTAGTTTGTAGTTGTTGGAAGATTATGAATTAGTAAGTTGTTGTTTGTACATTTAAGATCACACCTTTGTGCATAAGACTTCATGCTAGTCATTCTAGAGAGGAAGGTTTGTCAAATCGAGGATAAAATTGCACAGACACATGAGAGAAATTTTTACAACATCAAGGCTCAGGTTGTAAGATTTCTCTTTTTGATTCCTGATAATACATATGGATCTATTTTTCTCTTTGTCTTGTTTCTGAATTCATTGAAATGATGTCAATACTTAGACTCATTGATCACTAAGTTGAACTGGTATTTATGATTATTATATATTGTAGGTGCTTTGATCCTTTGAATTGTTTGTGATTGTAGGTTATTCTCAGCATTGAAGGTTTGCTTTGGAGCGAAAGGAAAAAGGCTACATCAAACGTCTCGATTGAAAGGTAGGAGCATAACATCCTCATTTCTAAGTTATAATAATCTAAAATGATAATAGTTTAGAGGAAGAGGCATTCAAATGGTTGCTTGTTTCTAGTTACCTGTTGGGGTATTAGGGAGATCGCTTATATTTGCAAGAGGGATTAATCCACAAAAAAAATTGGCGACTCCGCTGGGGAAGACAAGCTTAGTTTTCCCTTGATTTTGTTTGGTTTGACATTCCAGCTTTCCTAGTTTGAATTTTCTAAGTGTGGTTGGGTATATATCATTTTAGATTCTATGAACTAGAAAGCCTTAAATTTTTTTTTTTCCAACTTTTCTCTGCCCTGCATGGTTTTCTGTGGAAAACAGAGTGGCAACCTGCGCAAGTTTCCAGTATAGTTCAGTGCGCATACGCATTGGTTTGCACTGAAAAACTGCACACCCCCTGGGAAATTTTGAAAAAATTAATATTTTCTCTTCTAGAGTCAGATAACCAATTTCTTAAGGTTTAACCTAATCTATAAAAAATCTCAGAGTTTTTCTATGAACTCTTCCTTAACACCTTATAGTCTATTTTGATAAATCATCCTTTTTTCATAATTCAGTTAGGGTTTTCCCTGGTTTGATATATTAGTATTTTTGGAAAATAGATTCATTGCCAAAGATCAATGGTTTTCTGTTATTTCTTTCTTGAGGAACCAAGATTCTTGCCAACCTTAATTATTTGAGTATTTGTTTATTACTTGATTGCAAAAAGGAAAAACTTCTAGATTACTGAAGTATGATTTATCTCAAACTTTCTGGCACTTTCTCACGAGCATCTCCATTCTACGAAACTTCTACCATGTCAACTTGTTTGTATGAATCTACCACCGAACCCTTGACAACGAAACATGTCGATATGTTTTCAGGGAATATCCCTCAAGCTAGCTCAAAAGGTGTTTATATAGTGCTTGGGGGGCAACAACCTCTCCAAGAACAACAGTCTCTCCAAGGGCAGTAACATTTTCAAGGACAACAACCTCTCCAAGGGCAACAATATTTTCAAGGGAAACAAATTTTTCAAGAGTAGCCATCCTTTCAAGGAGGACAACCTTTTAGTGGAACCTATCCTCTGATTGTAGGGAAAAATATTCTTGGTAATTATCAAACTTATGTTCCAATGTCTCAAACTGGTTAATGTAAACCTTATGCATCAAAACCTTAAATGGGAACTCCATTCCCAAGGATAAATACTATGTGGAACCCTTATTTATGCAACAATATTTGTAACCTATACTACAAGTACCTTATAATCAACTTACTCAGCCAATTGGACAATTTTGTTTTACCCAAGTCCAATAGGCTGTTCAAGGTGAACTTCAAATTACCCCATAGGTATCTATGCCAAGTAGTCAAAAAGCTGGTCTGAGTACTCCTAGTACTCCTATCCAATCTGCTGTGCAAACTTCTGTTCAACAACCAAGTACACCTATCCCGAGAGTTTTTCAAGTCCCTATTGTTATGAGCTTTCAAATATCAACGCTAACTGTTACACAATTTTTATGTAAGAAAATCCTCTCTACTGATAGAGACAATCCCTCTAGCCCTAGGATGGGTCTAGTAACAACAGGGAACAATCTAATACCTACTTTCCTAGATTGAAAATGGACACAGATCATGTATATATGACCTACCTCGATATGATGTTTTTACTCGCTTGAATCCTTTGATCCTTTACAATTCATAGGCACATCCTCATTGTCATCAGCACTCAGTTACCTACACAAGAGATAAAACAACAAAAAATGTGAAAGCAAAACATACATTTCACATAAAAAATCTATCTAGTTGATCAAGGAGTACTAGAAACCCAATCATACATTATAAACAAGAGTGGAAAGCAAGAATTATTTGTATCATATTAATATAGAGATGGGGAGTTACAAACTGTGCCTTGATGTCATAACTCTCATTAAATGGGTTCAGATCCAAGCACGTCTCCAAAAATATGGTTTCAACTTGATACAAAAAGGCCAAAGGTATTAACTCTCCTTCAATGCCTATAGCAAAAATTCTCTCTCTTCTAGTCTTCTATCTCTGTTCTAAATAGCTAAGGTATGGGAGGATGTCTATTTTATAGTGAAGGGAGAAAAAACATGGATCCAGTTAAGGTGGGGAAATGATTTATCTATTTTGGTGGTTCCTCTTTTTTAGGAACAAGAAGCCCAAAGGGAGAAGCTTGGCTCCATCCTTAGGAACAAACAACCAGCTCTTCACTACGGAGCTTCACTTCCATTTTTAAAAAGCCTTCCATAAGTGGATCAAAGCGGGTATGATCTCCATTCCAGCTCCGATCGACGCTGCTCCAGGCCAAAAAAGATTAATCTATGCGAGTGAGACAAGAAGAGGGAGTGGCGCTATAGATAAACATGTTTTTAAGGAGATGCTTTAGGAATGGTAAACAGAGAGTTTGTTCAGTATACTGCAAGGGATATAATGCACATTTTCATGATAGAAAATAGACATAGGGTTCATTGTTAAAGGTCCTCTAGTATCCAGGAATAGGGAGTACAAGGAAATCTCTCCTTCAATGGGTTTGGATCCAGGCACGTCTCCAAAATTCTCATTTCAACTTGATACGAAAGGCCAAAGGTCTCAAGTCTCCTTTAATGCCTATAACAACAATTCTCTCTTGCTATTCTTCTATCTCTGTTCTAACTAGTAGAGGTATGGGAGGATGTCTATTTTATAGTGAAGGGAGAGTGAACATGGATCCAATTAAGGTGGGGAAATGGTTTATCCCTTTGGGTGGTTCCTCTTTTGTAGGAACAAGAAGCCCAAAGGGAGAAGCTCAACTCTATCCTCAGGAACAAAAAACTAGCTCTCCGCCACGAAGCTTCTATATCTCGAAGCTTCATTTCCACTTTTAAAAAACATTCCAGAAGTGGATCGGTGTGGGTATGATCTCCATTCCAGTGCTGATCGACGCTGCTCTAGACCAAAAAATAGGAATCAGAGTGAGTGAGACAAGCAGAGGGACTGCCGCTCTAGATAAACATGTTTTTAAGGAGCCGCTTCAGGAATGGTCAATATAGAGTTTGTTCAATATACTTCAAGGCCTATAATGGCACATTTTAATGATGGAAAATAGACATTGGGGTCACTATTAAAGGTCCTCTAGGATCTAGGAATAGGGAGTACAAGGATAGTGAAAACTTGCTGTGTAACAGATTCCCCTTGAAGCATGAAGGACGAATGAAACTGAGGGGTGAAATTCTTTACGAGTACGTTCCAGGACCAAGACGATGTCATTGAAAAACCTGCGAAAACAAGCACATATATACATAACTGAAATCACTGAGATAAATAGATGACATGAGGTATGGACGCAACCATCCATAAAGAGATCATGTAAAAGGATCCGTGGCATGGACACAACCATCCAACAATAAAGAGGATCAAAAATATGGACTCAAGTATGGTAAAAACCATACAGATAAGAGATTCATGCATACAATCATGAATAATACATATCGCATCGCAACCTAGGCTTTATTAGACAAAACCCAGGGTCTTGTGCTCCATCACGACCTGACCGAGTACAAATTCAGGCATGAAAATGAGTGAACTGAAGTTTAACATGTAAGAAATTCTCCTGATTACTAGTCAATGATGTAAATTGTTAACAAACGCGAGAGAGACCACCAATAATGATAGTGTCCCTCAAGGTACTAGCAATACAATCCACGATATGTGAAAAAGGAGTTGACATCGAACACCCATGAAATCATCCGATCGAAGGCCAATGATGTGAACCTGTCATTAGACATGAATAAATTTCCATTAGGGCATGCAAGCTCTAAGGTACTGAAAAGGGATCTCTAGATCTACTTCCCAGATAATGAGTTGAAGTCGAAAGGAAGCGATCCGTTGAAGGAGGGCCATACTGCATCCCACATCATCTACATGAGACAAAGGCAATAAGATGAAAAGTGACGAATGTAGGATGTCCCCAACCTAACATGAAGCAGAATATGTGTCATGTTCAAGAGAGACATACTGGCGACGCAACTGATAAATAATTTCCATTTTCCCCCACCATTTATGGCAAGTACCTCAATTATTTTTTTGAATACAATCTTGAAGGGGATAACATATGCTTGCCAGATAAGTTTTTCCTTCAGAAAAACCCATCCTAGTACATTTTACGAGCCCTAGGAAGGAGGAACTCAGTGTCGTCATGATGACGGGTCCAATGCCGTTAAAGTTTAACGAGTTCAACAAAGGTGGAACTCAACGTCTTTTCATGTTTAAATAGTTTCAAAAGAGAAAAATCCAAATGGCCCTTTTCGAAAATAGTCCCTCAAACCCAAAAAGGTAGAAAACAAATTCTGAGAGAACCTCTTAGGCGCGATTGACTAAGATATTCCTTTTTCGTAAATAATTTATCCCAGCCCAAAAAAGGGGTAAACATAGACTGGGTAAATAATGTTTCGTGCACTTTAATGAGTTCAAAACAACAAGAGCTCGACAATATTTTCACATTTAGAGAGTCAGAAAAGAGCTGAAATATGACTCCTCATGGAGGAACAAGTGGTATAAAGGATAACAACTAGTTCCGGTTATGGTGGAACTAATAACTGCTAGTTACTAAGCTTCAGTTCATTTACTTGAGTAGACCGCTAGTTACTAACAGGTGGATGCCCTGAAGGTTTAATTACGAGATTAAGTGAAAGACTCAAATTGAAGGGAAACTTGTTTCATTTTGAATGAGGTTGACACAGTAAAATAATTATCCTCATGAAACCTTGTTTTATTTTTTAAATATCTTGACACAAGAAAAGAACTTTGCTCTAAAGAGCTTGTTTCATTTTTTAAGGAGCTTGACATAAGAAAATGAACTATGCTTCGAAGACCTGATCAAGACATATAAGAAGTCATGGCTTCCAAGAGGTTATCATCTGAGGTGAGAACAAAATTTTGGAAATCATGATCTAATGCCCCTAGGACATGGTACACAACGACACTATC
This sequence comes from Pinus albicaulis, assembly GCA_034641835.2. NCBI lineage: Eukaryota > Viridiplantae > Streptophyta > Pinopsida > Pinales > Pinaceae > Pinus > Pinus albicaulis. Next base: position 389,383,865 of record CM076572.1, on the reverse strand, counting down.
ACTGGCTGAGGGAAATAAACAAGTGACCACATAATAACCTATGGCAGAACAGACACAACCAACAGGTAAGGAATAGGAAGGGACGATGGCAGACGAGATGTCACGTAAGGAGCAATGAATGTAAGTTGATCAACGGTCACGATCCGACCTTCATGTAGAAAACAGATCACACGAAAGAGGGAATAAACAAGCACTCCCACGACATAAGTATAGTCGCACCCCAAGAATAAGTTAAAATCCAAAGGGCCTTGGACAACCATCATGTCTATATAGACAAGCTTGCTTCCTAAAGTAATAGGAAGCTTCGAAAGGATTATTAACGATTGAATGGTTCCTCTATTGAAAGAAAACATATTTTTAGTAACGTGCACAAGTTGTGAAGAACTGAAAGCTTTCCAGGTAGTTGAGGACAAAATATTAAGAGATGCACTTTCATCTATAATCGTGCTCGGTATGACCATGTTGTAGGCTTGTAATATGATCTCAAAGGTTAGGTAAGAAGGAAGACGGTATCCCATGAATTGACTCCAATCAATGGAAGCAATCAAACTACATAGAAGGGGTGCCATATGAAATAAGAAGACTATCCCCTTGCGTTATAGGAGCGGAAATACCATCCTCATGAACTTCGGGAATGAGAGTAGGAGAATCAATTTCTTGGACTGTGGTGACGGGAGTCGGAGGATCACCCTCTCGGATCATGGGAATAGGAGGATCTCCCTCCGGTACGATGGATCAGAGGAAGAAAAGAGAACATGACTGGTATGAGATCCACTCTCTACAGAAAGGAACTGATGAACCATGGGTGGGATCATGTCGACCTTTTTATCAACCAATGATTGGTCAGAAACTGACTCATGAGACTGACTTTCGGAGAGAGAGGAATTGACTGGAGATGACTCCCAATAAATTACTTGATCAACTAGCAGAGGACTTGAAGAAAAATTCTGATAACCAATGGGAAGACAGGGTCGAGAAGACGAAAGAGTATCAAACAATTTGGAGGCTTGATCCAGATAAGGACAAAGGTGAATGGGATGGTTCCCTTCACATAACCTACAGGGAAATTTGATCTTACCTTGTTTCTTATGAGTCTTATAATCTCTAGGTGAAGGTTCATCATTAGCATGATGTCTAGAAGTTGATGACGAAGGACGAATCGGGACAACAGACCACACTTCTAACACCTTGGGAATACCAGGGAAATCATGAAGCAGGTGGTCACCCTCACATAGCTTGTAAGGTAATTTGACTCCACAGGATGGAGTGGGAGATTTTTCAATATCATTCGCATGGGTAGTGATGGTTTCTAGTTTTCCTTGCTTATTTTTCGTCTTCTTCTTTGACACATTCTTCTTCTTCTTAGCCACCTCGGTACTAGAATATAGAATTTCACCAGGCGAAGAGGAAGAACAAGGTGAAGAAATGGGCGAAGAAGGTGAGGGATCAACCTTGAGATCAACATGAGGTTGACATGGTTCAAGTGGAGGAGAACTTGGTTGAGAAGCTGTTTGGAAGTTCGAAACCACGGGGGTTCAAAATAACCAAACCAATAGACCAATGGTTAATCCCAAGAGGGACAAAGTTGCCATATACAAAGCACCAACATTTTTGAAACAAGGAAAAAAAAAAAGATTCCCATATGAGGGGATTCCTTGGTGGACAAAATCAGGAATTGTTTCCATTAATCTCAACTTAATATCAACTAAGGATACAAGCACATGTAAAATTTTATCGTGGCCATTAAATTTTTAGAAATTAAATAGAAAAAGAACCAAAAAAGGGATAAAATAGAAAATATGGTTTACCAAGTATCCGCGAAATGCAATATACATCTTAGCAAATAAATTTACCAAGGACTTAATGTACTTCAACCAATATCTCCGAATACTGTGTTCGATGTATCATGTTTATAAGGTGGCAGAATCAATTACCTATGGTAGGTCTGCAATCTATTGTTGTCTCTCAAAATATATGTGATTGTACGTGGGAGTCCAAATCCGTAGTAGTGTTGTCTGATGCGTAACCGTTCGATGAGAGAATCCCAAAATATACTTATCATACATCAATATACTTCCGTACATGGGACGGGATATCACCCACGGACTGTAATGCAAAATGTTAGTGACAACTCCTACGCTTAATGATGCCATAACATGTCTCTAGCTTAGACCTCTAAATGTGATTCGTTAGGTTCCAAATGCTCCTTAGGTTGATTGAATAAATTTTAAGGTTGATCTTGAATTATGTCGGTTTCAAAGTCCTACTGCTATAGGGTAAAATGCTTGGGTTGTTGGTTATCGAATATCCCTCTCAGGGCTTTCCGGTGCCCGAGGCAGACAATAAGATTAGCTGTATAGTTCAAAAAGATGGTACATACATGTTCATATTAACTTAAAACAACTTGATAGAATAAGATAGAAGATTACCTCTTTAATGATCTTGGAGTCCCTTGGAGAGCACTAGGCAGCGAAGCAGGAGTTCTCTTTCACCAGCTCCAAATCTTGGCCCTGCAATCAATTAAAGCACCCATGTAATTTATACCATAACATATATTTCCTATCAATTAAGCCAATATATAATAAACATTTAAACTATGCACATCTAAGCCATTCATCTCATGCTATATAAGTGATTAAATAATAATGACAATATCAATGCATAGAATGGAAAAAACAGATACAGTTCTATTGATTTATAAAAAGGAGGATTACAACCGTTAGTTGTAACAAGCCCTCCTCAGCCTTCCAATCTCTCTATCTCTCAAAGTGGTGATGTCTTGTGTTGGGGTTCCCATGTTTTGGCCAGGTTGGCAAGACCAAAAGATGATACAACATCAGAACCACTTCCAGAGCTCAGGATCTAGCCCTCCTGGGTCCAGAGAGGGATCTCTCTATATAAGCAAAGGTTTTATGTATTTGAAGCTCAAGGTCAAGATATTAGGCTAGTTATAGGCTCAGGGTTTGTTTGTTTAATGTTTGTTTGGTTGGTTGTTGGGAAATTAGGAAAGAAGGGTTCAATATAAGACAAGGCTGAGCAAAGAGGGTTTTAGGCAGAGGAGGGATGATTCAGAGAACATTCAAGATCATTGGGCAATGGATTCAGGAAAGGGTTTACTTGCTATTCAATATTCAGGCTTTCAGTTGGGTAATGGAGTCAGGAAAGGGTTTACTTGCTATTCAATATGTAGGCTTTCAGTTGGGCTAGTCATCTAAAGAATTGGATCTTAGAGATGATAATGTGGCATGAAAGGTAGAAAGAAGGTGAAAGGCAAGGAAACCTCCAAGGTGACCTTTCAGAATTGAGATCCAGGGACAAGACATGCCATTGAACACATGTGATCCACAACCTAAAAGGTAAACTCTTCAGACAAGGAACATAACAGATTTAGAGCGCAAACTGAAAACCTGAGATCAGAGAGAGACTTTGAACTCTCAATGCTTCGGTCTCCAGCTCAAGGGAACTTAGAAATGTTTAATATAGTGAAAGGGGTTTGGTGAGACAGAGACAAAGTTCTAACCTCCCAGTATCCCCATTCATTTAATCAAATCCTAACAAGAACATCTGAAAACAGTTTCATTAATTCATACATTAGCTAGCAACATATGTTTTGACCACTACAATGGTTAAATTAGATTGAAACAATCCTCAGATAACACATACAACAGAAAACATTGAAGGAAAGGAGAGCAGAAACATAGGGTACCTAACAAGGGTAAATCCTATGCCAGATTTCTGATGCGAGCCAGTAGAAATGAAGTGTAATGAACTACAAGGTAAAACGAATACAGAGATAGAAAAACATCACCGCTACTTTAAATCAGGAGCCAAAGAAATGTGCTTGTCATATTAAAGAGCAACACAAGTCGAGTACAACATGCCCAATAGCTTGATATTCAGTCTGAAAACATCTTCCTTGGCCTATCTTACAACTTTACACAGAGAACATGTCTCAAGAGAAACAACTTGCAATTCACAAATAGCCGATCAACAACCTTACAATGAGTTTCTTCATGAATTTCATAGCTAAAAGGAGGCAGAAGAGGCAGATGGAAAACTAAATGTAGCATTAAAACTTTAGAAGAGGAGGAGGGCTGAGGCCCCATTCTGTTTTAAATTCCGGACATTTATCTTCTGTACTTTTTGGATGAAAGAGTGGTCTTCTTCAGGCTGCAAATTACTCCAGGTATGTCTCTGATGTACTTGCTGTAGCACTCTGTAGAAATCTGGTGAATTGAAAAAAGGCAGATCAATGATTTCAGTTCTACCATACTTTGTAACAAATGCTTCTGATATCATAGGACTGTTGTCAGGGGGAAAACTTCTCATGGACACAACATAAACTAAGATTGTATGAGTACTACGTCCTTTCTTGGGAGGAGACATTCTGCTGATGTAAACACCCTGATGATATGGTTTTCTGTGCATTGGACCTTCTGAGTGACCCACGAGGTCTTTGATCTGGTACCTTGCCTTTGAATTGTTGGGTTAAGGCTCCAAATCTTCAATTATAAGCCTTAAATTCTCTGCTTTTTCACTGATACTCTCTTTGCTGCTCCATGATTGCCTCTGTTTGTGAAATCTGCGCTTTAATGGCTCTGGAAAGGTTTTACAGATTTTAACCCTGTTCCATTAATGAAAGTCATGTCATAATACCTTCTCAGGCCTTTCTTCATAATTTCGATCTATGTACAAGGTCTTCCCTATGTTCTTTGTCATTGCAACAGTGACTGTGAACCATGGAAGTCATTTAACGTCGGTACCCTGTAAAACACACAAACCCATCAAGAAAACCATGCATGGGGAGGGTGGATGCAATGGGAAAAATGAGAATGGTAGCACGGCCTGGTGAAATGGTGGAACTGTGCAGGATGATTGTGGAAAATGCGGCGAGCAGTGCAGAAAAATTTGAATGTGGACATTCGACATTTTGACCTTTCAATGAAATAAAAAGGTGCTAGATGAAAATGCGACGAAAATATATGAACACACGTGGAATGGTGATGTGGTTCGAAAATAGTCCCTCAAACCCAAAAAGGTAGAAAACAAATTCTGAGAGAACCTCTTAGGCGCGATTGACTAAGATATTCCTTTTTCAGAAATAGTTTATCCCAGCCCAAAAAAGGGGTAAACGTAGACTGGGTAAATAATGTTTTGTGCACTTTAACGAGTTCAAAACGACACGAGATCAACAATATTTTCACATTTAGAGAGTCAGAAAAGAGCTGAAATATGACTCCTCATGGAGGAACAAGTGGTATAAAGGATAAAAACTGGTTCCGGTTATGGTGGAACTAATAACTGCTAGTTATTAAGCTTCAGTTCATTTACTTGAGTAGACCGCTAGTTACTAACAGGTGGATGGCCTAAAGGTTCAATTATGAGATTAAGTGAAAGACTCGAATTGAAGGGGAACTTGTTTCATTTTAAATTAGGTTGACATAGTAAAATAAGTATCCTCATGAAACCTTGTTTTATTTTTTAAATATCTTGACACAAGAAAAGAACTTTGCTCTGAAGAGCTTATTTCATTTTTTAAGGAGCTTGACATAAGAAAATGAATTATGCTTCGAAGACCTGATCAAGACATATAAGAAGTCATGGCTTCCAAGAGGTTCTCATCTGGGGGGTGAAAAACATTTTGGAAATCATGATGTAATGCCCCTAGGACATGGTACACAATGACATTATCATTGGCTGAGGGAAATGAAGAAGTGACCACATAATAACCTATGGCAGAACAGACACCACCGACAGGTAAGGACTAGGAAGGGACGATGGTAGACGAGATGTCACGTTAGGAGCAATGAATGTAAGTTGATCAATGGTCACGATCCGACCTTCATGTAGAAAACAGATCACACGAAAGAGGGAAGAGACAAGCACTCCCACGACATAAGTATAGTCGCACCCCAAGAATAAGTTAAAATCCAAAGGGCCTTGGACAACCATCATGTCTATATAGACAAGCTTGCTTCCTAAAGCAATAGGAAACTTTGAAAGGATTCTTAACGATTGAATGGTTCCTCTATTGAAAGCCAACATATTTTTAGTAACGGGCACAAGTTGTGAAGAACCGAAAGCTTTCCAGGTAGTTGAGGACAAAATACTAAGAGATGCACTTTCATCTATAATCGTTCTCAGTATGACCATGTTGCAGGCTTGTACTATGATCTCAAAGGTCAGGTAAGAAGGAAGGCGGTATCCTGTGAATTGACTCCAATCAATGGAAGCAATCAAACTACATGGAAGGGGTGCGATAGGAAATAAGAGGACTATCCCCTTGCGTTACAGGAGTGGAAATACCATCCTCATGAACTTCAGGAATGAGAGTAAGAGAATCAATTTCTTGGTCTGTGGTGACGGGAGTCGGAGGATCACCCTCCCGGATCATGGGAATAGGAGGATCTCCCTCCGGTCCCGATGGATCAGAGGAAGAAAAGAGAACATGACTGGTATGAGATCCACTCTCTACAAAAAGGAACTGATGAACCATGGTTGGGATCATGTCGACCTTTTTATCAACCAATGATTGGTCAGAAACTGACTCATGAGACTGACTTTCGGAGAGAGAGGAATTGACTGGAGATGACTCCCAATAAATTACTTGATCAACTAGCAGAGGACTTGAAGAAAAATTATGATAACCAACGGGAAGACAGGGTCGAGAAGACGAAAGAGTATCAAACAATTTGGAGGCTTGATCCAGATAAGGACAAAGGTGAATGGGATGGTTCCATTCACATAACCTACAGGGAAATTTGGTCTTACCCTGTTTCTTATGAGTCTTATAATCTCTAGGTGAAGGTTCATCATCAACATGATGTCCAGAAGTTGATGACGAAGGATGAATCGGGCCAACAGACCACACTTCTAACACCTTGGGAATACCAGGGAAATCATGAATAAGGTGGTCACCCTCACATAGCTTGTAAGGGAATTTGACTCCATAAGATGGAGTGGGAGATTTTTCAATATCAATCGCATGGGTAGTGATCGTTTCTGGTTTTCCTTGCTTATTTTTCTTCTTCTTCTTCGACACATTCTTCTTCTTCTTAGCCACCTTGGTACTAGAATATATAATTTCACCAGGCGAAGAGGAAGAACAAGGTGAAGAAATGGGCGAAGAAGGTGAGGGGTCAACCTTGAGATCAACATGAGGTTGACATGGTTCAAGTGGAGGAGAACTTGGTTGAGAAGCCGTTTGGAAGTTCGAAACCACGGGGGTTGAAAATAACCAAACCAATAGACCAATGGTTAATCCCAGGAGGGACAAAGTTGCCATATACAAAGCACCAACATTTTCGAAAGATGGAAAAAAAACAAGATTCCCATCTGAGGGGATTCCTTGGTGGACAAAATCAAGAATTATTGCCATTAATCTCAACTTAATATCAACTAAGGAGACAAGCACATGTAAAATTTTATCGTGACCATTAAATTTTTAGAAATTAAATAGAAAAAGAACCAAAAAAGGGATAAAATAGAAAATATGGTTTACCAAGTATCCGCGAAATGAAATATACATCTTAGCAAATAAATTTACCAAGGACTTAATGTAATTCAACCAATATCTCCGAATACTGTGTTCGGTGTATCATGTTTATAAGGTGGCAGAATCAATTACCTATGGCAGGTCTACAATCTATTGTTGTCCCTCAAAATATATGTGACGGTACATGGGAGTCCAAATCCGTAGTAGTGTTGTCTGATGCGTAACCGTTCGATGAGAGAATCCCAAAATATACTTATCATACATCAATATACTTCCGTACATGGGACGGGATATCACCCACGGACTGTAATGCAAAATGTTAGCGACAACTCCTACGCTTAATGACGCCGGAACACGTCTCTAGCCTGGACCTCTAAATGTGATTCGTTAGGTTCCAAATGCTCCTTAGGTTGATTGAATAAATTTTAAGGTTGATCTTGAATTATGTCGGTTTCAAAGTCCTACTGCTATAGGGTAAAATTCTTGGGTTGTTGGTTATCGAATATCCCTCTCAGGGCTTTCCGGTGCCCGAGGCAGACAGTAAGATTAGCTGTATAGTTCACAAAGATGGCACATACATGTTCATATTAACTTAAAACAACTTGATAGAATAAGATAGAAGATTACCTCTTTAATGATCTTGGAGTCCCTTGGAGAGCACTAGGCAGCGAAGCAGGAATTCTCTTTCACTAGCTCCAAATCTCGGCCCTGCAATCAATTAAAGCACCCATGTAATTTATACCATAACATATATTTCCTATCAATTAAGCCAATATATAATAAACATTTAAACTATGCAAATCTAAGCCATTCATCTCATGCTATATAAGTGATTAAATAATAATGACAATATCAATGCATATAATGGACAAAACAGATATAGTTGTATTGATTTATAAAAATGAGGATTACAATCGTCAGTTGTACCAAGCCCTCCTTAGCCTTCCAATCTCTCTATCTCTCAAAGTGGTGATGTATTGTGTTGGGGTTCCCATGTTTTGGCCAGGTTGGCAAGACCAAAAGATGATACAACATCAAAACCACTTTCATAGCTCAGGATCTAGCCCTCCTGGGTCCAGAGAGGGATCTCTCTATATAAGAAAAGGTTTTATGTCTTTGAAGCTCAAGGTCGAGATATTAGGCTAGTTATAGGCTCAGGGTTTGTTTGTTTAATGTTTGTTTGGTTGGTTGTTGGGAAATCAGGAAAGAAGGGTTCAGTATAAGACAAGGCTAAGCAAAGAGGATTTTAGGCAGAGGAGGGATGATTCAGAGAACATTCAAGACCATTGGGAAATGGAGTTAGGAAAGGGTTTACTTGCTATTCAATATGCAGGATTTCAGTTGGGCTAGTCATCTAAAGCATTGGATCTTAGAGATGATAATGTGGCATGAAAGTTAGAAAGAAGGTGAAAGGCAAGGAAACCTCCAAGGTGACCTTTCAGAATTGAGATCCAAGGACATGACATGCCATTGAACACCTGTGGTCCACAACCTAAAAGGTAAACTCTTCAGACAAGGAACATAAAATATTTAGAGCACAAACTGAAAACCTGAGATCAGAGAGAGACTTTGAACTCTCAATGCTTCGGCCTCCAGCTTAAGGGAACTTAGAAAGGTTTAATCTAGTGAAAGGGGTTTGGTGAGACAGAGACAAAGTTCTAACCTCCTAGTATCCCCATTCATTTAATCAAAGCCTAACAAGAACATCTGAAAACAATTTCATTAATTCATACATCAGCTAGCAGCATATGTTTTGACCACTACAGTGGTTAAATTAGATTGAAACAATCCTCAGATAAGACATACAATAGAAAACATTGAAGGCAAGGAGAGCAGAAACATAGGGTACCTAACAAGGGTAAATCCTATGCCAAATTTCTGATGCGAGCCAGTAGAAATGAAGTGTAATGAACTACAAGGTAAAAGAAATACAGAGATAGAAAAACATCACCGCTGCTTTAAATCAGGATCCAAATAAATGTGCTTGTCATATTAAAGAGCAACACCAGTCAAGTACAACATCCCCAATAGCTTGATATTTAGTCTGAAAAACATCTTCCTTGGCCTATCTTACAACTTTACACAGAGAACATGTCTCAAGAGAAACAACTTGCAATTCACAGATAGCCGATCAACAACCTTACAATGAGTTTCTTCATGAATTTTATAGCTGAAAGGAGGCAGAAGAGGGAGATGGAAAACTAAATGTCGCATTAAAACTTTAGAAAAGGAGGAGGGCCGAGGCCCCATTTTTTTTTAAATTCCAGACATTTATCTTTTGTACTTTTTGGACGAAAGAGTGGTCTTCGTCAGGTTGCAAATTACTCCAGGTATGTCTCTGATGTACTTGTTGTAGCACTCTGTAGAACTCTGGTGAACTAAAAAATAGAAGATCAACGATTTCAGTTCTGCCATACTTTGTAACAAATGCTTCTGATATCATAGGACTGTTGTTAGGGGGAAAAATTCTCATGGACACAACGTAAACTAAGATCATATGAGTACTAAGTCCTTTCTCGGGAGGAGACATTCTGCTGATGTAAACACCTTGATGATATGGTTTTCTGTGAATTGGACCTTCTGAGTGATACACAATGTCTTTGATCTGGTACCCTGCCTTTGATTTGTTGGGTTAAGGCTCCAAATCTTCAATTATAAGCCTTAAATTCTCTGCTTTTTCACTGATACTCTCTTTGATGCTCCATGATTGTCTCTGTTTGTGAAATCTGCACTTTAATGGCTCTGGAAAGGTGTTACAGATTTTAACCTTGTTCCATTAATTAAATTCATGTCATAATACCCTCTCAGGCCTCTCTTCATAATTTTGATCTCTGTACAAGGTCTTCCCTGTGTTCTTTTTCACTGCAACTGTGACTGTGAACCATGGCAGTGTTTTAACGTCGGTACCCTACAAAACACACAAACCCGTCAAGAAAACCATGCATGGGAAGGGTGGATGCAATGGGAACAATGCGAATGGTAGCACAACCTAGCTAAATGGTGGAACAATGCAGGATGATGGTGGAAAATGCGGCGTGTAGTCACTACTACATTTGGTGGAAATTCTGACACTTGGTTCCGACGCTTTTGACCAAATTTCGGAAATTTTCCCAAATTTTTTCCATCCCGCCCGCAACCGTCGCTATACCGACGTCTATAGAAACATGTCGCCATACCGACACCTAAAACCTGTCGCAACTGCGACGTTTGGAGGAAGACGTCACAATTGCGACACTTTGTGTGTGTGTGTGTGTTGTGAGGAATAATTTCATAGTTCAACTTAATGGTTCATTATATAATCATGTGATCATCACCAATGATATATCTTAAAAAGCAACTGAAAAGCCATGTGTACAAAATCGATGTATACTCTAGAGAGTGGTTCTCATATCACTATGTAAATTGTTGTATGCTACTTCAACAAAATTATAAGATATACTGTAATACACATCATATATGCACCATAACAATTGGTACAGGGTAAAACCCACCTTACCTTTGTACTCGATCCAATTTTCTCTGTGAACTCTTCTAGCTGTGGGAGTTTCCTCCAAGGATCATAACACCCCCAATGCCTGTTATCACCCTAGTAATTCTCAGGTTGTGGGATAGGGATTTTTGTAGTTAAGAACACCAGGGGTAACCAAGAACCTCTTTGGGAATTCAAGGTCTAGCCTTCTTGAACCCGTCACATCCCCTGGAGTTTGATCATCTAAAAGCTAATTAACTACTGCTGTCATGCTACCAATCCATTGAGGGCATGTTTTCTCGGAATGGGCAGCTTGGTGGAAAGAACAGAAATTATCTTTCCCTATCTCTTCCACATTGAGAGCAGTATTTGTGTTGGACGGAGGTCTGTTAGTATTGGGATTACTTTTTCTGAAAAAAGGTTTGGGTGGTCTACTACTAGTTGTGGCTTCTGCGCCCTTTCTCCTGAGGTCAGTGACTTCATTTGTTAAATGCTTGAGCGTTTTGGCCATGCTTTCAAAATCAAAAGCATCTCTATCCCTATCAGTAGTCTTAGGAGTGGAGGACTGACCTCTTTTTGTATTAGGCTTGTGATCATCTCTCCCTTCATGATCGATGGCTCCTATCGAAAGCATGTCTTTTTCCACAGCAAGAGCAGCCTCATAATTAGCCGTAAGGTTAGCACGGGCTTCACGTTTCACGAAAACTGCAATATCTCTAGGTAGGGCTTTGGTGTAGTAGTCAATGGTGATTGAGTCATCCAATGCTAAGTTTGAAGGAAATTTCTGCAGTATGGTAGAAAAGCGTTGGTTGAAGTCCTTAACCTTTTCCTTTTTTTGACATTTGATGGTGCTCAGTTCAGTTAGAAGCATGGAAGGAGTTTTATCTTCTGAAAACTTATGCAAGAAAATGCGACGGAATTGCTCCCATGAAGTGATGGAGGCACTGGGGAGAGAGCGGTACCAAGTGGCTGCCTTGTTTTCGAGGGTATGGGGAAACAGTCGACATGCGACATCATCGGACTGGACTCTCATGATTTGCAGAGACAAATAGAAGCTGCTAATATGATCTTCAGCCAGGGTACCTTTTTCAGGGTCGAACCTTGGTAGATGTTTCTCCGGATGCCTAGGCAAATCTTGGAGCGGGCCTAACAGGTTTAACGGGGATTGAGCCATCCAGGCCAGGGGTTGTACTCTTCTCGCTCGCTGGTGTTGCCTAAACTGATGTTCAGATTCACCTTCCGAACCTGAGACCGATGCTTCTGACTCGTGACGGGAGTGTTCGTCTTGGTGTCCCCCACGGTTCAGAAAATCTCTAAGATATCCCAAGTTGTTTACAGAAGGCCTCACTGGGTTTGGGTGGCGGTTGCGAGCTTGGTTTCCTTGGCCTCGGCCTCTATCTCCCCTCCCCCCGGCCCCTCGGCCTCTATTCCTATCTCCTTCATTTCTACGGGCTCTATTCCCCCCGTCTATATTTCCTCGGCCTCTGCCTGCCTCACCATCCCTGGGTGGGCGTTGTGCCTGGTTGTTGTTTTGTCGGGGTTGGTTAGGCTGGAAGTTCTGGAAAGGACCGTTGTCAGCAAACTCTTCACCCTCTTGGAGAACAGGATCGTTTTCCTCTACAGCGTGTGCGAGGTCTTCCAACATGAGGTTTATGAGCTCGGGTATAGTACTTGCAATGGCTCCGTTAGGGGTGATGTTCTCGGGCGGAGTCCTAGTATGGGTAAGTTATTCCATGATTGGAGTGAACCGTAACTGGTTGACAAGATCTCGGGCAGTTGGGCGTAAGGCTCTCAGCTGCTCCCTAGTGATTTCATAATATCGAAGCTCCCTCCCTGGAATATCTTCTGGAAGAGGAGGGTTAGTTTCATTGTTTGTGACCTCCCCTTGGGGAGTTTGTGATGGGATGTTTGTTGTGTGCTGGGAGGCTGCCATTCAGGCGCTCCTTCTAGCGCCAATTCTGTTGACAGGAAAATTTGTACGGCCAACAGTAGGGGATCTCCCCGGTAGAAAGTCCCAATTAGACCTTAAACCGTTTGGAGTAGGGATCCCGTCCGGAGTGTGGGTCCGGCTACCACTTAAGATGACTCCTCTTCGGTCTCAAAAGAACCTGCTTGAACCTGCGAACATGCACTTATTCACCTGATATAGAATACCAGATTAACGTGTTAAACATGAATCAAACACTATGTGTAGCAAGATTATAGATAAAGCACATACACCTCAAGAGATGTCATTAGCAACACATCTTTTGTGGGGTAATTGCTTGTACAGTGGTCTGATCACACAAAAAATAGTTCTTGATGATAAGATACCTCTGCACTTCCTGAAAGATGAAACGAAATGCTAACAATCTAGTTTATTAACATTCATTAATACAACAGATAATAAGATAAACATCATTGATACAACATGGATAGCCATGACGTATAAACGATATCATGAAAAGAACAGATTCATTAATCATAGGATATTCTGAAACTGTTGAAAGAAATACACAAAGTGTTCATACAGCAAAACACATTGTAACCATAGGGTATTTTAACAAGATTCTATATTCATATGCTCAAGTGTCAGATCTTTAAATACAATGCTTGTAGCTCCTGAGTTTCCCAAAAGAAAAAGCCCTTTGTAAAATGTCCCGTAGGAGTATTTATAATGCCAAAATTGTCTGTTGGGTTTCCTTGACTGTTCACCTTCTTGTCTTTTGGGCTACCTTGCGACCAACTCCTTCTGCGACCTGGGTAGATGATGCGATCTGCGACCTGGGTAGGAGATGCGACCTGCGACCTGTCCTGTTGGTGCGATTTGCGACCTGGTTCTTCTTGCTGCTCAGGACTTGCTGCTGCCGGGACGCGAACTGTTAATGTCAACCTGTTGTTCCTTAAGGAAATCCTGCCATGCCTGGTATTCTGCCGCTATGGGGGACACCAGGGGCACCTCCTCTTTCAACCTATACACGCATTCCAATGCGTTCGGTACTAGGGTCTCCCTCTTCTGTCCAATCTGATTTGAGAGCGACGCAAGCTTGGTATAAATCGTATTTGGGCGCGATTTAAAGCGAATATGTGAGATGCGGAGGGCTCCGGATCAGCTGCGGCCTGCTTGATAGGTTGCAAGAATGTTTGAATATCCTGGTTTACTTGTTCCCAGGTTTTCTCCTCTTCTAATGCTCCAAGCGATGGGATGTGATGCAGCGTATGCATTGAGTCGATACCACTAATCAGGTGGTCGTACGAGGACATCACTTTGTCCGGGTCTTTAGACAATTTGTCTCCAGATTGCATCGCTATGCAGAGTTGAACTTTTGCATCCTGCGTGTGGATCCAGTCCCTCTTAGGCAAATTTTCAGGTGCCTGAGGGTACTGTATGGTCCAACCCATCATCCTGTCCAAAGCCTGTGAAGCCTCTTTGAGCTGATCTTGTCTTTGCCTGGTTTCCATTCGTGCTCTTGCTAGAGGAGCGACTGTTTGTTTGATGGTGAAAATTTCACCATATACCTGTCTCATAGTCATTTCCAACACCTCACACTCCTTGAAAATGGCAAGCGAGACTTCATTTGCTGGTAGAGCTTGGTTTCGAAGTTGCTGGACTTCTGCTTGCAATGCTGCTTTCTCCTGCTCTGCCATCTTTTCGCATTGCTCAGCCGCGTGCAGTTTGTTTTGTAGAGATACTATTTCTCTACTCATCCGGGTTACATTCTCTTCCGTAGCCGTAGCGAAGGCAGTACCTGCTGACGCTATCATTACCAGATTGGTCTTGGTATCCAAAACTATATCCTTGCCTGTGGATACTGCAGATGATGCAGAGGGACTATGTGCCAACGACCTCCTCTTCTCTTGACGGATCTTGAACGAAAACTGATCAAATGTGAGTCTGGTCAGGTCGAACACATCTTCTTCCTGTCTCTGGGGCGATCTAACATCAGAGAGTTGTGTACGGCCCAAAGGTATGTCAAGAGGAGTTACTTCAAGATCATCTAGCGTGTCATCCTCTCTTTCCTCTGTGTTCTTCTCATCCTCTTCCTTCTCATGATTGCTCTTCTTTGCTTCTATCTGCAGCCCTCTTCTTGTTAATTCTGTTGCACAACTCGCTTTCCTTTGTTTTTCAGCCTCTGCGGCTGCTTCTATTTCGGCCTTTTTCCTCTGTTCAGCTGCAGCAGCCTGCTCGGCTTTCTTTTGGCGTTCAGCCTCCGCCTTGTCCAACTCTGCCTTAAGCGCCTGTTCCGCTGCAGCTTGTGCCTCTTTGTCTTCTTTTTCTTTCCTGGCCTCTTTGGCCAGCTTCTTCTTTTGTCCTGCAGTTGTACTTTTTGGGCGCGCCTCCTCATCTTCTTTTAGCTTCCTCTCCCTTTCCTGTTGGGCCTTTGCTTCTGCCTCCTTTTGTTTGGCGGATGGAGTTGACCCTGTGTTGATTCGGGATTTCTGGAGCATGGATGAAGAAGAAGCTCCTAACTGACGTCTTCTGTCTTCTAAGTTCTGATCACCCGAGTCTTCCTGGACCACGTCAACCCCCGGAGCAAGTTGTCTTTCAGCATTATACCAGTTTCTTTTCTCATCTTCTGCTGGGCGTTCGAGATGCTGATAAGTCCACCTGAGGTTGGCTCTTCGGCAGTGTTCAGGGACCAATCTCTCTGGGTCATAGTTTCGGTGTTCAATTGCCCCCAGCTGATAACTTCTCATTGCGTCTGCTTCTGCTAGCACCTCCTTGAAGTCTTTAACTATGAATGCACCAATAGTGAGGGGCAGAGTGGGCCATGGCTTCTTTTTTTCCTTCGACAAGATGTTGGAGAAACCATGTGACATCTGAAAGCACACCTCCTGCACCAGCATTTTGTCCGTCACGAAACGAGGCATAACATGTGGCGCCTTGTAAGTTCCAAAGACTCGGATGAAGGTGTACTCAGGGAAAGGGAACCAGTGCGCCACTTTAACCAGGGTCTCCTTGGCCCGCCATGACATGCAAGGGGCGTCTTGGCCAAATAAATGTCTGTACAGAGAGGGAACAAATATTTGGGAGATCCGATCTAGGTCCTGTTTGTATTTAGACTCCCAGAATACTTTAAGTTGTAGATGGATTGCGCGTGTGTTCTCGGGGTCCCAGTTGTGCTCCCAGCCGTCAAACTCCACTCGGGCGCACACCGCATCTAGTAGGTATGAAGCCATGTAAAATTCAGCAGGCATTCCTTCGTCCGGAGCCAATGCTGAGTTCAAGTTGGTCTGCAGCGACGTCATCAGTATGCCGGCCCAGTTAAAACGGGTCCCCTGTGTTGTCACATACTCCATAATAGTGGCCCAACTGCCGTTGAAAGTGGAGCAATCTGGGTGCCCGTAAAGCCTGCAGAGCATGGCAGCAACCAATTTATAAACTTTTCTTAGGCTTGCCACTGGGTATTCCTGGTTCTTTTTCACCTTGAACTTCTCGGGCTCCTCCCACCATTGTTTAATAGTATCGACGATCGGGACGGCGTGAGTAGCAGCCCATTCTCGAGTAAAGTGTTGGTTTGGGCGCGGCAGTGAATAATAAAGGTGTGCATCTGAGCCCACCAGCGTAGTGAAAGCTCTGCCTTCATGATCTCTGATCACAAATTTCTCTGGGTCTGTCTTTTGTATTATCCAGTCTATGATCTCCGGACATGGGAATATAGCCGGATGCGCCCCTGCCAGATGTAGTTTGGACCTCTTTACGGCCAAGTATATTTCTCGGTCTGGGAGGTCTTCCGGAAATTCTTCTGGCAACTTGGCGAACTCCTGATAAATCTGGTACCACCTCATGCTGTCGTCTTTCGAAAAAGTACATAATGTATCTCGGAATATTGGGGGTGGGGACACCACCACCAGCTCATCAGTCTCTTCCACTATTCCCTTGTCCTTTCTCCGAGACCGCGGGGGCGCCATGTCACTAGAATCTGAGAGCACAGGTATGCACTCTATGTCTTCACCTGTCAAATTCAGAAAGGAGTCCCACGATAAGAACGTCATGGCGATAAAAAATCAGTTACAATTTAGTGACAAAACCTAAATGCGTTAAAGCAAAACTGGACTGGTGAGTCGCTGGGTCGCGGATCACACAAACAGGGCCCGGGCGCGATCTTGCGACCTCGCGACCTGGCGACCTGAGGTCGCTGGGTCGCTAGGTCGCAGATCTACAAAAACAAAGGAAAGTGCGACCTGGTGACCTGGCGACTAGGTCGCTGGGTCGCAGGTCGCAAATCTGTAAAACTGGAGAAAATCGCGACTCTGCGACCTTGCGACTAGGTCGCTGGGTCGCAGGTCGCAGATTGGCTTGCCGGGGGTTTGGTGCGCGCGGCCTTGAACCCTTTTGCCTCCTTTCTCTTGGGAATTTGCAAGGTTTCTGGGGCCAGGGAGAGCTGTGGCATGATTTTAAAGAAAAGGGGATGATGCCATGGGGTGAAATAGCAAACAGAGAGGTTTTTGGTAATTTATGCAATATGCAATTGGCAAAATTCTCAGAAAACATTAAAGCATGGCCAAAAGACAATTTATAGGCTACAAGGGGAGATGGGTTTAGTAAGAAAATCATTAGAACGGAAACAGCAGAAAGAAACGGCAACTTACCCGGGAAAAACTCGTCAGTTGAGCTGTCAGAGGCGTTTTCCTTACAAATCGCTGAATGTGAATAATGCGACCTGCGACCCCCCTTTTATAGGAAGTCGCACGTGCGGGCCATTAATGTGGGTCGCTAGGTCGCAGATTCGTCAAACCTTGAGTTTTGTGACCTGGCGACCTTGCGACCTGGCGACCTGGGGTCGCTGGGTCGCAAGGTCGCTAAGTCGCGATTTTCGGAAAATGACCGAATTGCGACCTAGCGACCTGGGGACCTGGGTCGCTAGGTCGCTAGGTCGCAGTTTTCATAAGTTTATGTAATGTGCGACCTGGCGACCTGGCGACCTGAGGTCGCTAGGTCGCAAGGTCGCAATTTGCATGAATGTCTACTTTTGCGACTTAGTGACTTAGCAATTTCTCTTTAGTTCTAAGGGGCTCCAAAATTTTAAAAAGGTAGTCTTTTTTGGAGGGTGTTGTAAAGGTTACAACAAATGGCGATTCACTGGACGAACTCAGAGTCTCTTCTGATGGTTAGCCTTAGTGGGGGGAGGGAGGGGCTTATGCTAACTGTCCTCTTTTACCTTGTGGTTGCCATTTCCTAGCCTTCGGTCGTCCAGCTGGGTTGCCGAGCTTGCTGGTCCGGTTGGGCGCCATTCAAACAAATTCTTTCTTCAGGTCTCCGGACTGGAAGGGTTGGAGAACTCTAGGCGGCTTACAGGGTCTGGTACGATTATTTTGTCCTCATCGTGTTGCTCCGCTGCCAGCGAACCTCTCGATCCCGGCGGAGTCACTGCCTAGGAATCGTGAACGTTGCTTCACTGCCAGCGAGCCTGGTCAGTACCCCGGCGGAGTCGTTACATCACCTCTCTGCGCAGGAAGCCTTTCTCAATCCTTTAACCTTTATTTGTGTGCTATTGCACTTATTTTGAATGTGCCTGATGCACTTATTTAGATGTGCTTATGGCACTTATTTGAAATGGCAGTTTTGCCTGGGCGGATGAGGGATCCCGACTTATTTTGCTTGCAGCTAGGTTGTTCCTGGTCTAGTATGAGAACTTTGATTTTTCCCAGACACCCTGACATAGCGTAGAGTATCTCTCTTCCCTTCTGGTCCAGTTACCATTTACACTGCATTTTCTTTTGTGGACACCCTCTCAGACTGGCGAGGTAAGCTTTCCTGCTTGAGGACTTGAGCTCGGTAATGTGCTACTTTTAGGTGCGGAGAACAAGCAAGCTTTTGCCACCTTTGAATTTGTCGGGAAAAGCTTTCCATCAGTAGAGAACCTGCGGCAGTATGCCAATCTGTGCGACTCTAATACATCCTTCCTTAGGCTTTTATTCTATTTTTTATTTTTTATTTTTTTTTATTTTTTATTTTTTATTTTTTATTTATTTATTTATTTATTTTTATTTTTATTTTTTTTTTTTTTTACAAAAGAGACAAGAAAATATGGTACAAAAACGAGACAGCCCCCCAAGGGCTGCTTAAGTGAAATATTGTTTGAGTTCGTGCCCGTTTACCGGGAGGACCTCGACTCGTCCATCGAGGGTTTGCAATCTGAACGTGTGTGATCCTATCTTTTCCTTAATTTGGAACGGGCCTGTCCAAAGTGCTTGGAACTTGGCATGCTTCCCCTTTTCCTCATGGGCTTTATCCCACTTAAGGACCAGGTCTCCTACCTCAAAAGTTTTGTTTCCCGCGGACTTTTTATCAAACCATCTTTTGATTCGGCTCTGATGGATGGCAAATTTTTCCCGGGCCTTTTGCCTTTCTTCCTCCAATTTCAGCAAGGTGTCGATTCGGTTTTGCAAGGTGGGACACGGAGTACCATGACATTCTTGGGACAGTTGGAGGGCCGGGAGAGATAGATGAGAAGGGAGGACAGCTTCTTTTCCATACACGAGAAAAAATGGGGAGGTGCCTAGAGAGGACTTTGGAGTAATACGGTCAGCCCATAGTGCATTGTGAAGGGCATTGTGCCAGTTACGCTGGTGGGATAGAAGGGTCTTCTTAATAATCCGGATGAGGTTCTTGTTAGTGGACTCAGCTAATCCATTTCCCTGGGGATAGTAGTTTGCAGAATGTTTCAAAATAATTCCATTTTCCAGCGCAAAATCATATAACTTAAAAGACGAGAAATAAGTCGCATTATCAAAAACTAAAGAAGTCGGAACGCCAAACCTGGTCATGATGGAATGCGTGAGGAATTCTATTACCTCTTGATCGTTGATTCGGCATAACGGTGTTGCCTCAACCCACCTGGTGAAGTAATCAGTGGCCGTAAGAATATACCGATGTTGTTTAGAAGAGTGCGGTAGGATTTCCCCAATTACGTCCAAACCCCATTGTTGGAAAGGTTCTTCTACTACTACTGAGAGTAGTGGTGCGGCTGGCCGTGCTTCTCGGTTGGCGAACTTCTGGCACTGAATGCATTTCCGAACATATGCATGCGTGTCTCTGAAAAGAGTAGGCCAATAATATCCTGCACGCATTATCTTATGGGCAGTGGTATCCCCAGAAAAATGACCTCCAGCGGGTCCATCGTGTAACTCAGTTAAGATTTTTTGAGCTTCGTCAGTTTCCAAACAGCGTAATAGGACCCCATCGTGGTGTTTCTTGAATAACTTACCTTGGATCAGTTGGTGAGATGCGGCTTTTAATCTTATTGCGCGCTTCTGTCGGGCAGTAAGAGCAGGGTCCATCGTGCCTTGGGCCAGATATCTTGAGATGTCAGAATACCAAGAAGGGCTATTTTGCTGGGGCACATGGTCGCTCTGATACATGTCGATTTCTTGTTCCCAACATTCTTCTTCCATCTCGCGTGTATTTGCAGCCTCTGTGGCCATTTGACATAAGCCCTGTCCTTTGACGGTATGTGCTGGTTTGAACTCTAAATCGTATTCTTGTAAACATGCCATCCAGTTGCCCCGCCTTTCGCCTAGTTCTTGCTGTACAAAGAGTGAGCGGACTGCTGGGTGCAGTACAAAAACCGTGACGTGACTTTTCAAGATGTAAGGCCTAAAATGTTTTACTGCCTTATAAACCGCATAGGCTTGCTTGTCAATTTCCGGATAGTTTAATTCAGCTCCCTGTAGACCGGTGCTCATAAAAGAAATGGGCCGTTCATCATTGTTATTATCTTTCTGTGTGAGGACAGCCGCAAGCGAGGAATCTGAAGCGAAAGTGTATAGGATGAAACCTTTATCAAAATCTGGACTTTGGAGGGACGGAGTTTCAGCTATAGCCCTTTTGATTTTTTCGAAAGCCTCTTTCTCTTCGGGATTCCATTTGAATGCAGCATTCTTCTTAATCATTCCCTGCAGTGGCCTGACGATTTGCGCAAAATCTGAAATGAATTTACGGACAAAATTAATCTTCCCCAGGAAGGATTGCATTGCTTTCTTGTTGTTCGGGGGCGGAATCTGAGCAATGGCTTTAGCCCGTTCCGGATCAACCACAATGCCCTGTTTAGTGATAATGTGGCCTAACAAATTTCCCTCTGCCACAGCAAAAACGCTTTTTTTAGGATTGAGTGATATTCCATACCTCCTGCATCTATCGAAGATTTGTCTAAGGTGACGTAAATGATCGCCCCTGCATTTTGAAAATACAGTAACATCGTCTAAATAAACCACCACGCTCTACCCTATTAGACCGCGGAAGGCTATGTCCATAGCTCGTTGGAAGGTGGCTCCTGCATTGATCAATCCAAAGGGCATGCGTCTGAAAGCAAAGGTTCCCCATTTTGTCCGGAATGTGGTTTTCAATCTGTCAGGTTCGGCTACCAATACTTGGTTATAGCCGGAGAAGCCGTCCAATAGGGAAAACATCTCAGATCCAGATACAGCTTGTAATATCTGTTCCATGGGGGGCACTGGGTAGTTGTCTTTGTTTGAGGACCGATTCACATTGCGGAAATCTACACACAAGCGAATCTCACCAGATTTCTTTCGCACAGGTACCAGATTCGACACCCACGTGGAGTGACGAACTTTGAAAATGATGCGAGCATCTAAAAGCTTTTTAAGTTCTTTTAGAATCATTGGCTCCAAAGCTGGATGTATTTTCCTGAGTTTCTGTTGGAAGGGTTTAACTCCTTCCCTCATGGGTATTACATGTTGAATGATACGAGTATCGTATGTACGTAGATCTTCATACGTCCAGGCAAATACATCACGATACTTCCGGAATAG
This sequence comes from Pinus albicaulis, assembly GCA_034641835.2. Classification (NCBI taxonomy): domain Eukaryota; kingdom Viridiplantae; phylum Streptophyta; class Pinopsida; order Pinales; family Pinaceae; genus Pinus; species Pinus albicaulis. The sequence continues at coordinate 389,362,146 of CM076572.1, read as the reverse complement.
CTGGGTGAAAGCCCGTGCCTCTTCATCACTACAGTCTTTGCCAAGGTTAACAAACTTAGGGTTCTCATCGGACCCCAAGTTGACTTGCCGATGAGCCAATATGGAACTTTGCACTTTGGTGTTCGGAGGCCTGCGGAATCGGTTTTGCAGATCAAACATCTTTTCTAATGATACCACCCCCTTGGGCATAATGTTCTCTTTGTGTTCCTCATTCTTTTTCTGTAACGCACGCTCATGTTCTTCCTCATCAATTGCCGCGTCTTTGAATACTTCAGCGTTGCACATAAAATCCAAAATCTGTTGATCATCATTAAACACGCGTAAATTAGAAATATTGTCTGGCACAGAGGGCCTATATACAATTTCAATAGAAAAGCCATCCCTCAAAGGCGTGAATCTAGCAGCAGCATTGGCCAGAGTATCTGCTGCTGCGTTGTGCATCCTAAGGACAGATTTTATTCCAAATGCATCAAAACCAGAAATCAAACGCCATACCTCTTGTTGATACGCCTTTAAATGTGGAGATAAACAATGAATAGTGTTGCGTACCTGGCGGGTGATGATCTCGGAATCTCCAATGACCTGCAAACATTTTACCTTCAAGTCCAGTGCCTTTTTAAGTCCGAGGATTAATGCCTCGTACTCAGCGGAGTTGTTGGTGCACTGAAACTCTAGCCGGCATGAGATCAAGTATTTATTCTTGTGCGGGTCAAGCAATATGCAACCAGCACCAGCTCCGTCATTAGTCTTGGATCCGTCATAATACAAGGTCCATAGGTCACTTTCTGGCTCCTTCAGGGCACTAGGCTATGAAGGAGTTTCTGCAGGTGGTAAGTCAGGGATTACTTGCTCCTCAGTGACAAAGGCTACTTCAGATTGAACCTCGGGGTCTATAGGAGACTGGGGGGTTTGGTAGCATCCAAATATTGACTCTAGAAAGCACATGCTAAGCTCTTCTTGTGCAAAGCTGATGGGTTCATTAATGGCGTCCATATCAGTGACGGTGTGTTTCATGTAAGGCTCACTTTCTACCCTGATTTGATTATTCCGCCCCTTGTAAGGAAGCCACAAGTGGGACCAGTCGGTGGCGAAGTAGCCTTGTAATTTGCTGGACCAATCTCTACTGAGAAATAGGCCGTATGCTTCCGGAATATCGACAACCACAATGTCGATGCACTGATGGACCCTAGAGTCTGATGACAAGCGGATGATGACATTGTTCAATTCTCCTATGGCGGGTACTTGTGATCTGTCGAGTTGTATGATTTTTGCATCAGTCTTCTCCGGGCGAATGTTAAGTTTCTTACAGACAGATAAAGGCATGACGTTTGTAGAGGCACCGGAGTCGACTAGACAGTTGTGGACATTGAAGTTAAAAATCTCGAAGGACAAAAGGAAAGGAGGTGTGGATCCTCTTGAGTTTGTATTGATGGCGTTTACTATGGATTGTACATCTGGTCCGGCTTGCGCAGACGTGTTGCTCACAGTCTTCATAGCTGAAGTATTTGCGAAAGCCTTAAGAATGAGCTCCTTTTGATTAGTAATGCGGGCCAGCTCATAGAGAGAAATGTTTGCCCTTGTTTTTTTCATATCTTCAACAATGTTATAGCTGGGCTCTGGTTGAGGGCTAGGCTCGGCGGAGGTATTAGAGGATTCTGTCGGAAGTTTGCTCTTTTGACTCGCTCGGGTAGTGTGGTTGGGAAGTTTCTCCGGGACAGATTGTTTTCCGTTTCCTGGGGGCAGGATTTTCCTTAGGAAAGCCCTTTTCTTGTCTTCATAGGATTGCTCGGGAACTGGTCCTTTGCTTCTGAGGCTATAATTCCGCACGGGCTGATCCTTGGGAGCATCTGCCATGTAGATATCAATGGGGGAAAGGTTTTCCCCACCTCGGATTATGTCAAAAGCAAGGATAGAGGATCCTGATTCTTCGTTTGAGGGCGGAGCCTCATTGTGATCTGAAACATCATCCTCCGTTACATCCCCTGGAGTTTGATCATCCAAAAGCTGATTAACTACTGCTGTCATGCTGCCAATCCATTGAGGGCACGTTTTTTCAGAGTGCGCAACTTGGTGGAAAGAAAAAAAATTATCTTTCCCTATCTCTTCCACATTGAGAGCAGTATTTGTGTTGGACGGAGGTCTGTTAGTGTTGGGATTACTTTTCCTGAAGAAAGGTTTGGGTGGTTTAGTGCTAGTTGTGGCTTTCGTGCCCTTTCTCCTAAGGTCAGTGACTTCATTCGTTAAATGCTTGAGCGTTTTTTCCATGCTTTCAAAATCAAATGCATCCCTATCCCTATCAGTGGTCTTAGGAGTGGAAGACTGACCTCTTTTTGTGTTGGGCTTGTGATCATCTCTCCCTTCATGATCGATGGCTCCTATCGACAGCATGTCTTTCTCTACGGCGAGAGCAGCCTCATAATTGGCCGTAAGGGTAGCGCAGGCTTCACGTTTGACGAAAACGGCAATGTCCCTAGGCAGGGCCTTGGTATAGTAATCAATGGTGATTGAGTCATCCAACGCTAGGTTTGGAGGAAATTTCTGCAGTATGGTAGCGAAGCGCTGGTTGAAGTCCTTAACCTTTTCCTTTTTATGACACTTGATGGTGCTCAATTCAGTGAGAAGCATGGAAGGAGTTTTATCTTTTGAAAACTTATGCAGGAACGTGCGACGGAATTGGTCCCATGAAGTGATAGAGGCACTAGGGAGAGAGCGGTACCATGTGGCTGCCTTGTTTTCGAGGGTATGGGGAAACAGTCGACATGCGACATCATCGGACTGGACTCTCATGATTTGCAGAGACAAATAGAAGCTGCTGATATGATCTTCAGCTAAGGTGCCCTTCTCAGGGTCGAACTTAGGGAGATGTTTCTCTGGATGTCTAGGCAGATCTTGGAGCGGGCCTAAAAGGTTTAATGGGGATTGAGCCATCCAGGCCAAGGGTTGCACTCTTCTCGCCCGCTGGTGTTGCCTAAACTGATGTTCAGATTCACCTTCCGAACCTGAGACCGATGCTTCTGACTCGCGACGGGAATGTTCGTCCTGGTGTCTCCCACGGTGCAGAAAATCTCTTGGATATCCCAAGTTGTTTACAGGAGGCCTCATTGGGTTTGGGTGACGGTTGCGAGCTGGGTTTCCTTGACCTCGGCCTCTATCCCCTCTACCTCCGGCCCCTCGACCTCTATTCCTATCTCCTTCATTTCTACGAGCCCTATTTCCCCCGTTAGCATTTCCTCGGCCTCTATCTCCCTCACCATCCCCGGGTGGGGGGTGTGCCTGGTTGTTGTTTGGCCGAGGCTGGTTAGGCTGGGAGTCGGGAAAAGGCTCGGTGTCAGCAAACTCTTCGCCTTCTTGGATTATAGGATCATTTTCTTCAACGGCATTTGCGAGGTCTTCCAGCATGAGATTAACGAGCTCGGGTATGGTACTCGCAATGGCCCCGTTACGGGTGATATTCTCGGGCAGAGTTCTAGTATGGGCAAGGTATTCCATGATTGGAGTGTACCGTAAATTGTTGATAAGATCTCGGGCAGCTGGGCGCAAGGCTCTCAGTTGCTCCCTAGTGATTTCAAAATATCGAAGCTCCCTCCCTGGAATATCTTCAAGAAGAGGAGGGTTAGTTTCAGTGTTTATGACCTCCCCTTGGGGAGTTTGTGATGGGATGTTTGTTGTGTGCTGGGAGGCTGCCATTCAGGCCCTCCTTCTAGCGCCAATTCTGTTGACGGGAAAATTGGTCCGGCCAACAGTAGGGGATCTCCCCGGTAGAAAGTCCCAATTAGACCTTAAACCGTTTGGAGTAGGGATCCCGTCCGGAGTGTGGGTCCGGCTACCACATAAGATGACTCCTCTTCGGTCTCAAAAGAACCTGCTTGAACCTGCGAACATACACTTATTCACCTGATATAGAATACGAGATTAACGTGTTAAACATGAATCAAACACTATGTGTAGCAAGATTATAGATAAAGCACATACACCTCAAGAGATGTCATTAGCAACACATCTTTTGTGGGGTAATTGCTAGTACAGTGGTCTAATCACACAAAAAATAGTTCTTGATGATAAGATACCTCTGCACTTCCTGAAAGATGAAACGAAATGCTAACAATCTAGTTTATTAACATTCATTAACATAACAGATAATAAGATAAACATCATTGATACAACACGGATAGCCATGACGTATAAACGATATCATGAAAAGAACAGATTCATTAATCATAGGATATTCTGAAACTGTTGAAAGAAATACACAAAGTGTTCATAAAGCAAAACACATCATAACAATAGGGTATTTTAACAAGATTCTATATTCATATGCTCAAGTGTCAGATCTTTAAATACAATGCTTGTAGCTCCTGAGTTTCCCAAAAGAAAAAGCCACTGTACAATGTCCCGTAGGAGTATTTATAATGCCAAAATTGTCTGTTGGGTTTCCTTGACTGTTCGCCTTCTTGACTTTTGGGCTACCTTGCGACCAACTCCTTCTGCGACCTGGGTAGATGATGCGACCTGCGACCTGTCCTGTTGTTGCGATTTGCGACCTGGTTCTTCTTGCTGCTCAGGACTTGCTGCTGCCGGGACGCGAACTGTTAATGTCAACCTGTTGTTCCCTAAGGAAATCCTGCCATGCCTGGTATTCTGCCGCTATGGGGGACACCAGAGGCACCTCCTCTTTTAGCCTATACACGCATTCCAAAGCGTTTGGTACTAGGGTCTCCCTCTTCTGTCCGATCTGATTTGATAGCGACGCAAGCTTGGTATAAATCCGCGCTGGAGCGGCGATGAATTGACTGAGATGCTCTTGAGATGCGGAGGGCTCCGGATCAGCTGCGGCCTGCTTGATGGGTTGCAAGAATGTTTGAATATCCTGGTTTACTTGTTCCCCCTCAAGATCATCTAGCATGTCATCCGCTCTTTCCTCTGTATTCTTCTCTTCTTCTTCCTTCCTCCGCCGTTCAGCTTCTGCTGCTGCTTCGATTTCGGCCTTCTTCTTCAGTTGAGCTGCAGCAGCCTGCTCGGCTTTCTTTTGGAATCCAGCCTCTGCTGCTGCTTCTATTTTGGCCCTCTTCTTCTGTTCAGCTGCAGCAGCCTGCTCGGCTTTCTTTTGGCGTTCAGCCTCTGCCTTGTCCAGCTCTGCCTTAAGCGCCTGTTCCGCTGCAGCTTGCGCCTCTTTGTCTTCCCTTTCTTCCCTAGCCTCTTTGGCCAACTTCTTCTTTTGTGTTGCTGATGCACTCTTTTGGCGCGCCTCCTCATCTTCTTTTAGCTTTTTCTCCCTTTCCTGCTGGGCTTTTGCCTCTACTTCCTTTTGTTTGATGGATGGGGTTGGCCCTGTGTTGAGTCGAGATTTCTTGAGTATGGATGAAGAGGCACCTCCTAACTGACGTCTTCTGTCTTCTAAGTTCTGATCATTTGAGTCTTCCTGGACCACGTCAATTCCTGGAGCAAGTTGTCTTTCAGCATTATACCAGTTTCTTCTCTCATCTTCCGCTGGGCGCTCAAGATGCTGATAAGTCCACTTGAGGTTGGCTCTCCGGCAGTGTTCAGGGACTATTCTCTCTGGGTCATATGTCCGGTGTTCAAGTGCCCCCAGCTGATAACTTCTCATTGCTTCTGCCTCTGCTAGTACTTCCTTGAAGTCTTTAACTGTGAATGCACCAATAGTGAGGGGAAGAGTGGGCCATGGCTTCTTTTTGCCCTTAGATAGGATGTTGGAGAATCCGTGTGACATCTGAAAGCACACCTCCTGCATCAGCATTTTGTCTGTCACGAAGCGAGGCATAGCATGTGGTGCTTTGTAAGTTCCAAAGACTCGGATGAAGGTGTACCCAGGGAAAGGGAACCAGTGCGCCACTTTAACCAGAGTCTCCTTGGCCCGCCATGACATGCAAGGGGCGTCTTGGCCAAATAAATGTCTGTACAGAGAGGGAACAAATATTTGGGAGATCTGATCTATATCCTGT